>OW203769.1:15634135-16234135 GCA_934045905.1 Leuctra nigra
ACTTCTTTAGGTACACAGACTCGTCGCGGCGGCCATTTGCTTTATTGCCCAAGCGTCTGTACATGACTTTGCCGGACAATCCTCCGTCAGAGATAGAACGCCATGTTGTTGACACTTCTTTAGGTACACAGACTCGTCGCGGCGGCCATTTGCTTTATTACCCAAGCGTCTGTACATGACTTTGCCGGACCTTCCTCCGTCAGAGATAGAACGCCATGTTGTTGACACTTCTTTAGGTACACAGACCCGTCGCGGCGGCCATTTGCTTTATTACCCAAGCGTCTGTACATGACTGCGATACGAATATACTAACTCATAGGATAAGGAAATCGAAAGAGTTGATAAAGTAAACAGACAATCCGACATATTAAAATGTGGGTAGAGGGTAGATATGTACATTTTATTTTACATGTGTGTTAGTGGATATTTCCTCTACATATTAAGATGAGTTTTTCAATTTATTTAAACACATTAATAGTACTTATACGCTAATAGGATATTTGAAAAACAATGAGTATATTTGTAAACCTACATTTTAGTGTTTTATGCACTAATCGCGTTCGCGTTTCGTTTATTTTTCATCGATTTTACCCCAAATATTTCTCTATGACGAGGAAAATTAAATAATGATACTCAGTATTTCATTCAATCCGCGACTAGCAGAACGAAAAACGGCACGCACTTGCACTGTTGTTTAGTGGAAGCCAAATAAGTCAGCTATTCAGTTGAAAAACAGCAGTTGAAAATCTCAATTGAGTTCTGGAAAAGGATGGTTTAGATTTCAACTGCATTTGGAAGTCATAGTGTGAACAAGGTATAAATGGAATGTTTTTTTATAAATCCGAGTCACCGAGATACTTTTGAATCTCCCGCGCTCCGATGCACGGCCCCCTGTATCGCGTCTCAGCAAGGCGGTGGAATGAATATGCCTGCAACTAATGGCCGATGAGTCACAGCGGGAGAACAATGGCGTGATTGAGGAGATGTCCACACCACTCAGTGGCCGTGGGTTCGAATCTGTTTGCAGGAGTTACAGCGATGTTGCTGTCGCTAGAGGGGTAGGGATCGAACGAATACCATCAGTAGTGGAAAGAGTAGTCATTTGAAGAATTTGGATCAACAAATCGAGCAAAATTTGTGATTAAATCGAGTACAAATGCAATTATTTTTATAGTGAAATTCAAAACTTTTCCGGCCCTGCGTGTTCCATCAATGAGGCCCTAATTTTACCTTCTACTTTTACCTACTATAATACTACAAAAATCCACAACACGTAACTGGATTCAGTGTTGGGTAAGTGCCCCCCAAAAAGGAACTATAGTTCCAGCACTGGGATCGTGTAACTTTTGTCAACCGGCGATCGACAACTCTTATGGGAGAATAACATTGACACGTCATAGTCGATCGACTACAAAGTCGAGTCAATCAATGCAAATCTCTCATAAGAGTTGTCGATCGTGTGTCGGGCAAAGCTATACGATCGCAAAGCTATACTTTACCTCATCGGGAGTGAGACATCACGCTGGAAACAACGACAGTTCACATCACGTCAGCTCCCCGACAGTCTCGCCGGCTCGGTCGGCCAGAAGTGACGAGACAACAGAGACCACGTGACAACGCCGCGCTAATTAAAACCTCCCGCATGCGCGACGTATCAGCCAGCCACTCAAGTCACTAATGACGTGGACTGATTGGAAATAGTCCCCGCGGAGGGATACCTGATTCATTCCGCTTCCAGAGCCAGAACAGACGGGCTAATTGTGTGCGCTCCCTTTGACTCTCTTCAAACAGAAACGTACAACTTCATTTCATACGTAATTAGGTAGCGATCCAGTTTAATGGAGCGAGCATGACATTTATTTCTATTGCACAATAATGTTTAGTTCTCATCTGTATTTTTAAAAGCTTACTTATCTTTCTTCCAAATTTAAAAGAACGTTCTAAATCAAATTCAGATTTCACTTACAAGCTGTAAAGCATAGCTTGAAAAAAGAGATGCATGTGATATGTTTCAGAAACCATGGAGCCACTCAGATAATGTCAAAAATGTTTATATGGGGTCGAATCTACCATTAATTTTCATTTTTCAACCAATCGGGAGAATATTTATTTAAATATATAACCAATGAATGGATTTCAAAAAAATTAGTGTTTGCAACGCCCAGAGAATTAGGTCCGAACATGTGTACAAAATTACAGCTCGACCCAAGAAAAACTGTGACCTGTATTCACCCTGGTGCTGCATCACCCTAGTTGCTATGGTAACATACCTCAATCTTTTATTGAAATGAAATGGGTTATTATCGTGTATGAAACAACTTTATATGTGCCGACGTTTCGAGGTCCGTGGTGATCTCTTTTTCAATTTCAATTTTTTCAATTTTCAATTCTTTTTCTTTTTTAATTTATTTTGTAGGAGGAAAAGCAATTTTTCAATAATTTAATCGTATTTTGAATACAGTTGTGATAGATAGAAATGGTATGAAATAAAGCAAATAAATTAATTCAAGAAAGATAATGATTACATTATTTATTTACTGAAAGCATCTGTCCGCCAGTTAGATTTTGGTCAGCTGTGACGTCAGAAGAGATTGCAAAATGGCTTATATACACTTTTAAAACTAACTTTGTACCAAAAGATTCTTGAACGAAATCGAATCTTTCATCATTTCGCATTGCTAAAAGGTTTCTGCTCCATCCTCTTTATCATAACAATAACTAATACAAGTGTCATCTGATCTATCTGCTTGAATCCACGCAGCATCCCTTCGCATCTCTGCTAGACGCATCATCTTCACCCCCTCCCCTCTCAGATCATCAGTCAGTGCGTCAGGCGTTCACAATAATAATACACATTAGGACAGATAGATGCATCAAGCTGACTAGCTGATTCATTTACTACGAAAGTACGCCCATTTATATCTGAAACTCAGAGTTATGTTTGATAAATTCACTGAACAAGTACACAAGAGGCCGGAAGTCTTTCTCGATTTTGCGTTGTACACTTTTGGAATGATATGATCAAGCTCATTTTCATTTGACTGATGTCAACAAATGCAGTTACTTTGAAGTTTTCTCCTCTTACACAATGACTCATGTCGCCATTAGGTACAAATATTATTATTATAAAAATCATTGCAATGTTTCCGGCCTTCTACCTCTAGGGCTGGATACACAAAAGGTTTTAAGCCTTTCCGGCATAACTTTATGCCGGTATAGTTTATACATACCAATATCTCTATTACCATGAGATTACCATGTTAAAAGTTAGTATTTTATCATTATAAATGGCGATTTGCACAAATAAATTCATAAAACATGTTGGTAAAACATGGTAATAGCGAATATTGAAATTAGTTTTTTTGGTCATAAAGTTTTAAAGGTCATAAAGGTCATACTTCTTTGTAAATCCAGCCCCTGAGGTACAGAGATATTTAGTAATAAAAAGATTCTCATTACGGTAAGCAAAGTTTATAAACAAGATTTATTACGAATCAACATCTAGTTTATTTTGCGTCTGTTGATTATGTTGATGATGATAGAGAGATAATGATGAGTGATGACATATCGCTAGAGAGCTAAAAAGAACTGAAAATTGAAAACCTCAGTCATCATTGGCGACAGCGGGGATCAAATCCGGTCCTGGCAAATGCATCTCTCAGTGAAACAGAAACTTGACAATGTATTATTTACAAAGTATTATTCGTCTCTGCATCTTACCCTCTCGAGTCACAACATCACTGATATATCCATCACCCCCCCACCCCTCACTCAGAGATCACGTGATGGGTTTTAAACGCGCCGTTATGTGCAGGAATGCACCCCTCGCGTACTTGCCGGGGGAGGGGGGATAATGTAGGAGCGAAGACGCAAAGTGCACAAGTCATAAATTAACCATCGTCTATTGAAGAGTGGCGGTGTGGAATGGATGCTGCATGACTGGACATCTTCATGTACCACGGGGTTGCTAATGTCTCTGCAGTGCATAGAGTGACGCTAGATGGCGCTAGTGGGACAGTTGTTATGAGCTCGCCAAGAGATGGGGTTAGAAGATAAAGTAACAACCGTTCAGAAGATATGGCAATATTATCTGACGTCACAGCTGAACAAAATTTAATTGGGGGACAAACGCCTATAGTAAGTATTTAATACTTACTGGTAATAAGTACCATGGTAATAAGTAATTACGATATTTCTTGATATTATATTTTATCCTTATTTTATTTGATATCATTTCTGTATTTCTTTTTATCTTTCACACAGATGTATATAAAATACGAATAAAAGACTGAAATTTTGCCTGTCCCCCAGCAAAATAAACTAGATGAGATATGTTACTATAGCAACCAGATGATGCCACTATAGCCAATTGACTTTGAGTTGCTATGGAGTTAGAAGAATAACGGTTTCTGAAATAACATTTATCATGTTTGTATGGTTTATGTTTACTGTTACGTAATCAGTTACATATTTTGCATAGAATTCAACTGTATTATTGAGTAAATACAAGAAAAAATAGCAAGTTGTTAAAACTAGTGTTCTCCAGGCACCAAAACATTTTAATTAAATAATAAGATGAAGAGGCTGAACTGGAGAGTAGCCGTTGCTAAGCAACGTCAGTACCAGAATCATAATTTTACAAAGACTTGACACACAACAACAGCCAAGTAAGTTGAAAAAAAAATATTGAAAGCAGTGAAAACATCATGAATGCTTGAAGAATTTCTTTGCTTGACTCCAAAAGTGCATCTGTAAATGACTGGTAACTAAAATAGTGTAATTGAAAATGTTGCAAGTTGTCAACAGTCTTACCCCTCCTCAACTTCCCCTCTCATTCTCAAGCAAGACGTCACATTGTCATTCAAATCCTAAACAACCAGCACCATCTTCATATCACCACACACAATGCGACTCCGTCTCGGTCTGGCAACCGTGTACATGATTATGCAATTATGCAGATGACTTCGCCTCTATGTACTCGCACACACACGGTTGCCAAGTGCTCTCCTCGATTGCAGAGAATCCATTAGCCACCCACAAAACGTGCTAATTTCTAAGGGGTGGGGGTGGGGGTGGATTTCAATTGAAGGCGGCAATGTGAGGGATGTGTTTGCAAAGTGGCGCCGGCTGGCATTGACAAACTCGCTGGTAGAACGTGGAATATGTTTCTGTGCTTGACGACGGTGGTTTTTGATAGACAGTATTGTGCTGAAGGCTGAATAGCCAAGCAAGAGTGCTGGCGCCGGTTTACAGCTATTCACAAGTTAACATGTACATTTCTGTGCCGAATTGTTATTATCGTGTATCACGAGAGAGAGGAAATGAAATACTAACAAAATAAACAAGTTTTAGAGATGTGTACGTGTCAATGGGAATGTCGACGGTCCAACCTGATTGGTCGAGCTTTCTGCCATGTAAAAGCGCATAAACGTAAGAATTGAGTGTCCAATCACTGTTAAGGCAGGAAAACCTGATTGGTTGAACTTATATGCATTTAAAAGTCCTGTTGGCATTTAAGCAGCTTATTCTAACAGGACTTCCTTCCTAGGCGCGTAGGAACTAAATTTGCAAGGGGGGGTGATAATATTGTAAAAGAACTTAAGCTGGAAATACTAGTGTTTACAAAGACAATGGGGGGGGGGGGGGTCTGGGGGGAGGGCCCAGCAAAATGCGGGTCCGGGGCGCACAGCCCCGGAAAAAAATTGAATTTCAGCCATGAATGTGGTGCATTTCTACGCGGTTTTAACAATTTTTAAGTATATTTTATATCTTGTATAAGAACATAGGGAGGGTAATCTTCCCCCCATTCCTCCCCACCTTCCTACGCGCCAACATAAGCTGTAAATATACAGCACGTTTTGTTCAAGTAGATTGTAAACTTCAGAATGCAGTGAAATTTTGAGCAGGTACCTCAGAGCTAGAAGGCCCGACGTCCACTTCAATGATTCTGAGGTGAGGAATTATAAACCAGTAATTCTTCCTTCATCCAATCATATTGTAGTTTCATCCGAATGTGACTTAAAGCGTTCTTTCTTGTACCCTTCAATTACGTTTCTTTCAGTATTTCTATTCTGTGGTGATCTTTATCTGACTCAATTTCAGTCATAAAACGCATGAAACCGATACGATTGTGTCTCCCGCTGTAACGAAGCCAACGCGAAGACAACGAGTGAAGCTGATCCCGACTCAGAAGGCCGTGACGTGTGCATCATCTGTCAACTGTCTCACTGTCACTGTCAGCCGTGCACTGTCATGACAGGCGGAGAGGGGAATAGTGGAGACGGGGGAGATGTTTCTTACAGACACTTCTTGGGATCATTGCAGACGATGAGGTGGATCGATGGCGTTTAATGAAATAAATAAGTATTAATAGTTGGGTACATTTGGGCAAATAAAAATGATCGAAGAAGAAATTTGAATGTCTCCTAATCCTGAAAAAAGTGAGAGTGAGTATGAGAAAAAAAGTGTGAAAATTGTTATCAACCAATAGGAATCCAGCAGGCTTAGATTCTATTGGCTGATATAGATTTTCTCACTATTTTCAGGAATAGGACTGCTGGAGGCCTATTCTAGAACGTTTTCCCGATTCCATTCCTGATGGAATCCGGTCACGGCCATAAGGATTAACATTGCACCGAATCAGATTTTATCGGAATTGGGAATTTAAATGTTCTAGAATACGGCCCCAGGTCATGTTCCATAAAAATCAATGCCTGTTATTATTATTGAAATAAGAGGTCGCCTACTAGAGTGAGACAAGAAGATCGTAGTAGGAGATCTACTTTTAAGTAAATCAGATTTATTAAGCGATTATTTTTAGTTGTTGCAAGCATATATTTTTTAATATTCTCTCTATGCGAGCGTCTCATTTTCAAATTTATGTCTCGAATCTCTTTTTTGTTTGTTCTTTTCACATTTCAGTTCAAACGGAGTAACGGATCTGGTCATATTTTTCACAGAATATTCAATACTCTTCTGTTCGTCTCCCAATTGATTTTCAGCAAGATCAATCACTTGGTTTCACCGGATAATTGACTTACAGTTTATTCGCAGCTTTACTGACGGATAATCTGAGCTGCACGCCCGAGGTGACACTTTAAGGATCAAAAAGCTGCTCTGGTGATATTATTTCTAAAGCTGCCACGCGCTTTGGCACCGCCACGGTCGTCAATAAGACGGTTTTACTATTCTACTACACATTTTACTACGCATTGTGAGTGTGGGGGAGGGGAGGGGGTGTATAACAGATTAAAGCGGATGGATCGTGATAAAAGCTCAGTGAAGTGAAAATGTAAAGCTACACTTTAACGTCGAGTAGCCAATGAAAATACTAGGAAAACGCTCGGTGTAACGCGTTGATGAGCGAGCACCGACACGCACGACATCGCCAATCATAGCACGATCCATTCAATCAAAGATAACTTACTATACATTATTTATTACCAATTTTCCTTGCAACTTTTCATAAACACTCTGGATCAATTAAATAACAGATTATTGTACTGATATTTTTCCATCAATCTCTTTGGACAGATATTCAAACACTTAAAACAGCAATAAGTCTGTAAATTCTTGACCGATTGTGCTGGAAATGTGTAAAATATGATGTTATCTAGTCAAAACGTCGTTTTCATAACTGTGAAACACAATCCATATCGTAAAATAAATTATTTTAGATAAGGTATACCTATACCTATGTATATGAAATACCTACATTACATTTTAACTACATTATGTATTGCAATATGATCAACTAAGAAAAGAATCTGTCTTACTTGATATTGAGAATAGCCATCTATAAACTTTGCTTTGCTACATAGAGCAACCCAGAATGCAGTGGAATTTCTGTTTTGAAATGTCATTTCTGACAGTTATTAAAACTGTCAATAAGTGCATCTATGTTCTTGACTGGTAGGGCTGAAAATTTGTAAAATAAGAGACAATGTTGGTCTGAACGACCATGCAAAATATGAGTTTGATTGATCAGATTAATCGAAGACCATTTGATAGGTCAAATGGTGGTGTGGCTATAGGCCGTTTTAAATTAAGTATACAAATGAAAAATATTGGTGCCAATCCTTGCTAAGTTTTAAGTTGCCAATCCTTGCTAAGTTTTAAGTTGATCGATTAAACCTTTATGATTGAACGGTTCCTTGTTAATTTTCAAAAATCACAGGATTTCGTTCAAAAAATATACCTGGGACCACCCATATGATATGATATGTAGTGTGTGTACACAATATCAGATCAATCTGTTGAACGGTCATTATTAGTTTCATATCGTTTAAAACTTTCTGCTCTAACTACCTTGCCTTGTAGATTCGAAGTCGCCGTGAATTTGACAGCCAACACGCAAAATGTCCCTAAAATGACAAAAACTTTTGAAAATAACGACAGATTAGAGTGAAAATTGGCAAAAATACCTTAAATGTTGGTACCAATGACCATGCGAAGTTTTTAGTTGGTCGGTCAATCGGTTCCAGTTTAAATTTCAAAAATCACAGGAAAAATGGTTTCAAATTTGAACCAATTGGAGGATTTGGCTGAATTATTTTTTGATTGGGTACAATGTTGGTTGCAATAACTTTGCTAAATTTCAAATTGATCGAACCAACCAATCGAAAGATAATTTTTATAAAATTTGAACCAATCACAGGATCTCGTTCAGAAAAGATCCCAGGGATCGCATAGATTACGTTAGTATGTGTACAAAATTTCAGATCGATTGGTTGTGCGGTTTGACCTGGGCAGTGCAGGCAAAAAAAAAACAAAAAAACACACAGAGAAAGTGCCATAGAGTACCGTGGTGACGCTCGCTACGCTCGCTCAATCAGTAGTGGAAAAAGTATAGTTCCAAATAAGTATAGTTTAAATATTTTTTACGAACATCATGTAGCTATAGGCACCTTAAATAAGCATCATTAACTCTATGACATAAAAACTGTGAAAACTTGAGTACCGCAAGAAAATTTTAAGAAGTGTACGAAAATTTAATCGAGCTTCATTGAAAATATGAATTTGCGCCTTTCCTCGAGCTTTTTTAAAATAATTGTTGACATTTGATCGGTTGCTAGGTTACGAGATGAAACAGTTGAAGATTATCTTCTGCCAACTATGATTATTTATTTCACTAGAGGCGCTAGGTGTTTGAAAACACGGTGCCTGTAAATGATAAGTTCCAAAGAGAATTGAACCAAAAGACATGCCAACAGGAGCTGACGAAACAAGAATAACTACGCCCTAGGACTAGACAACGTCGCACGACTTTAGAAAGTACACATTGCATTATTCTTCCCCTGTTGCTGTGACACCCCCCTCCCCCCTGTCACGTCCTTCTTCGCGAGGGTAAGACGCTGAGGATCCTGTGTACAGGAGGCCGTGGTAATCTTAAGTGGAAAAGTCCGCGCGACTGCGGCGCTTCCCACGCTCTTGAATTTCACCCCCCCCCCCCCCCCTATCACGTCCGGGGGGTGGGGGGCAGTGAATATTGAATCACACTAGCATGGGGTGACACAGAGACAAATGGAAACCGATGACCAGTAAATAAATACGAGATGACACGAAAATGGGAAACAAGTATTTTATTATTAGGACGAAGCAAAATGTTTTATATCAGGATAATTCTCAAAAATGATATCGGTAAGATGACTCGATAGCCACCACAAGATATGCAAATAAACTAGTAATTCTGTCTACATCCAATAATATTTGTTATGGTGACATGAGTCATTGTGTAAGAGAATAATTCAATATGACTGTATTTGTTGACACATCATTCAAATCGAAATTATTGATAGTTTTGTTATACAACTCAAATTTGACAAGCGCGTTTTAAAATTGTCTTTATAGCAAAAGTTACTCGCGTTATTTTTATATTTAATTTGAGTTAAAATACAGACAAGGCCCAGTTTCCATTGCATTACCACCTTAGTTATTTTGATTATAATTAAAGGTGATACTTTAGTTTAAATAAGTGATAAAAAAATCCTTGAAATGCTCTCAGCTACCCAAGAAAGTCACAAAGTTTAGTTTAGTTTTGGTTTCTTTATTTGTATAATATGTACACAAAAGGGCGACATTTATTGTTCGACTCTTGGAACCCCATCCTGATCTTCCATGCAACCTCAAAGCTTATATTCTAATTACACATTACATTAATACAATAAAAATAATGACAATAATAACAATTATCTAAATATCATAATAAAGTCATCATTCGCGTCATAAAGATAAAGATGAAGATAGGATACTCAGACAAATATAAGATCATAAGATAAAAATAAGTGCATTATTGCATGGCATACAGTATAGTATTATTGATAACCTTTTACCCTCATTATCATTATAATATCCATTTAAACCATTTGTCATCAACCATTGGTCTCACTTTTGTCATCAAAGTGAGTACCACAGCACTCGGACCAGAACTCTTTCCTATGAATGTCCGATACATTTAGCCACGAGTATGAACATTTAAACGACAGGATTTAAACTGCAATTCCTTCGGAAGAAAACTCTCTCATTGATTAACTTAAGATTTCATCGACGAGTATTCTCAAGAAAAGCGAAACGCCGGGGGCTGTGGAAAACAAACGTTTCGCTTGTTAATTCAATCCAGTTGAAGTCAGGGGGGGGGGGCTTCACCCCTTGCCTGGGAATCAAAATCATTCACGCTACAATCAAACTTTAAGAAGTTCCCAGTTTAAAAGATCCTCTCTTGAAATGAAAGGTTTGCGAAGAACGTGGAATGTTTTGAATAATGAAACAGCTTTAAGCTGCTGATTGGATTGACTCTCATTTCCTTTTAATTTCTATTTACGTTGCAATTTATTGTTGATGGCTTCAGAAACAAGCATTTAATAAAATAGAAGTACTTTAGAAGCAGTCAATTTTACGTGATTGGGTGGATTCAATACTTGGTTTAAATCCTACATGTGGAAAGTATTTTTAGTGTGTGACGTTAAATGAAATATTCTGAATTAAATATTGCAATGATTCTCTATGATATACATTTGAAGATGAATAGGTATGGCAAAAAATACTTTCGATTATTAATTCTGATTAAAAAATAATGAGGAATGGTAATAATTTCTGTTAAAATGTTACTTTTTGACTCTCTCCCTTGTTCCTGTACACTTGCTATCTCAACAATAATCATCCTTGTTAATTCAATCTCGGCAAGATTGTCTCCAAACTTTCCCCCAAGTCAACCCCGCACATAACCAACATTACCCTCTTTGCGCGTGCGCGAGGCTTGGGGGCACACTGGCGTGTCCCGAGCGAGGCTAATGGACACACTGGCGTGGCGCGAGCGAGGCTAATGCGCACAATTAAACGGACAAGTTAAGTTCGACTTAATGAGCAATTAGGAACAATGGGAGTTACATTGTGCCGCAACAGCGCTAAGTAGACTCCGACGGGAAGAAGTGGAAGTAATGTGAAGTGAAAGAAATCAGATAAAGAAGAAAGTAATTCACAGATTTGAACGTCTGCGGAATTGGCCAAGTAGGAAATCTTCTGTGAATCTGATTCTAAAAGAATCTACACATCACATACGTACAATACGAGATAGTTATTTTTTGCCCCAAAAAATATAACAAACAAACAAAGAAAGAATATGAATATGAAATATCTTAGAAACCAGAACCGATAAGATAATTTCTGAGCTGGTACATTTCAGCCAAGAGTTCTTAGAAAATTGAGACAAAAAGTCTTTCGATCTATTTGGTCTCACCATTATGAAGTGTAATTTGAAAATACTTGCAATCGCTTATTGATAAACTATAGCCTTTGTCTAAAGTTTTAGCTGAATTCAGAGGAACTTTGTTCCATGGAACATTTTTCATTTATTCGAAATGTGCCTCAAAAACATGCAATAACAAGATGTTTCTCAAAAACTGTACCAAAATGGAATTATCCTGAACTGTAGAGTCTGTGTCAAACACTAGAGGAGCTTGTAAAAGAATTGATGATTGTAAGCTTATACAATCTTGATTAGAGACACTGTCTGATGTATACAGGAACAAAGAAAGATAACAAACAATGAACTTTGCTAAAAGCCTACGTTCGAATACACCACCCTCATAGCTAAATCATAAGCAATATTCTTGGTAAAAAAAACAGCGAAAATCTCAGCCCAAAGATTCCCGAATGGAATGGCGCCCAAAAGCAATGAATAGAACGCGAATAGAATAGAATATCCCACTCCTTTATCAAACACAAAACTCAAAATTCAAACCGTGTCATCACAATAATTATATACGCTGCACCCCCATGACAAAAACCACAACAATACCGACTCATATTTGATGAAATTCCTGGGATTCCCTCCTGCCATGATTACAATGCCCGAGATATTATAATGCGCCCTGCTCAATGGCAGATGAGAGTCATATGAATAATATTAGTCATTACTTTCGTCGCCTCTTTCCCGCTGCATACCTGCGATTTTAATGCTGAATCCATGGGCACAAATACGTGCGCTTTTATATGGAAGATGAAGTTTAAAAAAAAAAATCGTCTGAAAAAAAATATTTGTATTAATAATTTGTATTATTTTTTTTTCGTCACAAAAAATTAGAATAATATTAATAAGTAAGATTAATTAATAATATTTAAAATATTTATTTAATTTTTTTTTCCTTCTGAAAAAAATATTAATAAATATAAATTGATAGGTCATATTTAAATCATACTTGAATATGTTTATAGTTTTTAACTTTTTATTATGATGAAGAGTTAAAGTAGACAGTGGAAGGGAGGCGTTCGTGGCCTATTAGTAGGGCACCTTACCAGCATTTGCCTATCGACTGAGAGAGAAAAAAAAATCTCAGTCAGAAAGTCGAACCCTGGGCCTCCGGAGTGTAAATCCTGAGCCAACATGCTCCATTATTTAAATTCCATAATTTTGAATTTAATTGAAACATACCTTGAATTATTATATGTAAATTCATTGCAACCTGAGGTATGCATTTAATACAGTATGGAGTATAATTTGAATGGATGTCCAGCTATGCAGGTAATATCTGATTACTCAAATGAGAACTGTGGTATGTGACAAACTGACCACTTGTTATGCGCTACTGCACACACGTTATAAGTTTCAGTACAACACAGGACATAATCGAATGAACCACTCAACCAAATGGCGCGAAGAATATTACATTATTGACAAGTGGACAATGGCGCCTGGACCAATTAGATTCATCCCGGTGTTGTAAAGCGGACGGGGACGTGACGCAGGAAAGAATGCCCCCCTCCCCTTATTACGTCACGGGATCTGCATGCCGAGGTTCGTCGCGCGCATTCTGGCGGACGAAATTGAATTTTAAACGTCCCTTAAGATCTGCCATAACTGAGACGTTTATTAAACCGCCGGGCTCGAGCTGGCGGCTGAAACTACTTGGTGGCAGCGGTGGGATAATACTTGGTGGCAGCGGTGGGACGGAGATGTTACAGCGTTGACATGTTTATATCTGTTTCGCTGGCGGCTGAAACTACTTGGTGGCAGCGGTGGGATAATACTTGGTGGCAGAGGAGATGTTACACCGTTGCCATGTTTATAACTGTTTCGCCAAGCTCGAGCTGGCGGCTGAACCTACTTGGTGGCAGCGGTGGGATAATACTTGGTGGCAGAGGTGGGACGGAGATGTTACAGCGTTGCCATGTTTATATCAGTTTCTTGGTCACTTTACTTGAAACTAAAACAACAAAAATTGTGCTGAATTATTGAAAGTTGAAACTTGATCATGTGATGGGACAAAAACTTGTTGCAATGACGAATTAGATAATCTGATTGAGCTATTTATGTTTGAATTTCCCATCACAGTAAATTCTTCATATGAATGCATTTAAAACGTATTTATTACATATGAATAAAGGAAGAAAATTAGGAAAATGTAATTGTGGTTTAATTATATTAACCTTTTTTTAGAATAGTAAGTTGGAACCGTTTGACCGATTGATTTAAAATGTAGCATGGTCTTTGGGAACAACATCCTAAGGGCCAGTTTTTCAATGCCTTGCTAACTTTTAAACAGTCAATTAGGACTTAATTGCCATGGCAACAACCATTGAAAATCCTCAAATTTATAACGTTTAAAACTTAACTACTGGTTTAGCAAACTAATTTATCCTTTTCAAAAGTTATTTACTTAGGTCGGGTAGGACCAACTTTGGATTAGCTAACTATCGATAGTTAGTGAGCAGTTAACCAATGAATCCAGTTGGCGCGAATTCCACAGCCAATAGGATTCACTAACTTCCACTAACTATCGATAGTTAACTTAATCCAATTTTGGTCCTACCCGACCTTATTACGGACATTTTATGCGTTGGTAAAGACATTTTATCACTGCTTCTTTGACGCTTTTCGTTTCGTCTCATTCCAAAGTTTGTCGTGCAGAAACATGTCAACACACATCGCTCATCAAGTAATGTTTAGTATCAAAGATCTCGTAAGACGTGTACGACCTATGACATCTGCAACAGCGCTGTGGATTACATCCCCACGACTTGAGAATGTAGAACTCCCGCCCCGCTAATCCCGCAGCCGCACGACGCCGAGAGTAAACGCTCCGGAGTTATTACTTCTGAAGCGCGGATCAGCGCGACCGCGAGCAGCTGGATTACAAGAGCTGGTGATAGGCGAGGTGACTTAACACCAGCTTCATTACAGCCCGGGTTACAGGCGTCTTGGGGTTATGCGACTTACATCTCATGATACAAGATGGAGATCGAGGGTTAAGAGGCCTGGGAAAGCGAACGGGAAATGCTCTGTTTTTCAAAAGTGTTATTTATTTAATTTTGTCTTCCCACTAAAGAATTTTAAAAAATCATATAGTAGCGAGTAGCGACTTATTACAGCCTATAATAAACTAAATAAAGCCACAAACTCGAGTACTTTATGACCTCTGGTACGACCTCAAAGTGTTCAATACGATTATTTTTCAATAAATATCGTGTATTTAAACATCGTGTATAAAACACTTTGAGGTGGTACCAGAGGTCATAATGAACTCCAGTGTGCGGCATTATTTAGTCTATTAGACTGTTATGCGTCGTTATTATCTGATTTTTAAAAATTAATAAGTGGGAAGACAAAATTTCAAAAAAACGCTCTGACGAACCGTGCGATTCCCGCTCGCTCCCGTTTGCATGAAGCGAACGTGAGGTACATCTTATGATACAAGATGGAGATCGAGGGTTAAGAGGCCTGGGTTCAAGCATGATTCAAGCGTTTGTTTTACATTTTGTCTTCACATTAACAGATTTTTAAAATACCAGATATTAGCAACCCTTTCTAGTATAAAATACTAAATAATTCCACACAATGGAGTACTTTATGATCTCTGGTACGACCTCAAAGTGTTAAATACGATTAAAGACAGTGGTCATAATATACTCAAGTGTGTGGAATTATTTAGCCTATTATGCTTGAAAGGGTCGCTAATATCTTTTATCTTTTTAAATTGTGTTTGTGTTACAGAAGTGACGTACATCGTGCAACTTTTGAAATAGATGTTGATGCCAACCAAGAGATAAAAGTGAAAGAAATATTACAGATAGTGGCAGATGTGGGATATTACTCTAACTTTGGAGTTTGAGTTAAAACCATGCAGCTTTGTTCAAATGAGAAGTATAATTCAAATGGTAGTTCATTATGGCTCCCTCGATGTGACCAAATATTGACTACGACTGACTTGTGGTCAAAACAAGCTATACTTAATCAAGGCTGGGATAGTTACCAGCAAATAGGTTTAGGTATATTAATTCGTAATATGCATACTGACCAACGATGACAGCATTATTTTCAATAATATAATTTTCCAATTATGTAAGGTATACATTCAATTCAATTATTATTGCGAAGTATAATAAACGTATTTTTTCTATTCTCAGTCTGTAGTTTCTACTTTCTCCGCATGATCGCTTCCGTCACTTCTGATTGGTCAGCAAACAGACTAGTATTATGTAAGCTTATTGACCGTGATAACACAACCCATGTATTTTCAATATTCTTCATCCACTTACGTGTAAACATCATTCCATGTATAAAAACGATTTGTGTAGTAATTTGTCGTGAAGGTAAACATTTACGTCGGTGGAATTATGTTCATTAATAATGACTGGGGTTTAGTTTGTCTGAGACATTGCTCGTGGCTTGTTGTGCTTCGATCTGTATAGAAAGCTACAAAGACTAGTTATACTGATATTTTAAGCTTTCTCAACCATAGATTTCTTGGAAAAACTGCTATCGTTTATCTGCTGCAACATTTTATTCTCACATAATGTGCACGCTCGTGGATATTTGATCGAGCTATAAGGATTTTACTTATTTATTTCGACATTTTTCGTCAAGAAAGTAGGTACAGTTTTTCGGGTAAAATTGTGTTGCCACCGATGTGGCAAATCTAAAATTCAACAAAATTTCAAATTCTATATATTCGTATGTTTAAAAAATTTTGAGTAAATTTCAAGAACGATGAAGCATACCGCGCAAGATTTCAAGGCCTCCCTATCCACATCAGTCCGCCCTCTGCTCTACCTGTCCCGCGTCTGCGGTCTGGCTCCCTTCACCGCGGACTTCAAACACAGCCTCCTCGGTCTCTGCTACAGCCTGGCCGTGGCCTTGCTCGTCACCGCCTTCTCTTCTGGCCTCGTCAAGCTGTTCCTGCTCATCCGCAGCTCGGGTCACTTGTCCCAGGAACAGGAATACACCGCCATCTCCACCATCTTCTCTTCAGCTGCGTGCGACATTGTCGCCATTCTCTTCTCCTCCATCACGCTGCCATCAGACACGAAGTTCCTGCTTTCTAAAATAATCGAGACTGACGTGATTTTGTTCAAAACCAATAACATTTATGAAGATACAAGAAAGGCTATATTGATCGAAGTTTCCGTGATTATTGTTTCATTTCTAACACTTTTATTCATTGACGTGTACTTCAATGGACTCGTGTACATGGTCTTCACTGGGCCAGTATACTTTATGTTCATCATTTCTGCAATTCCTCTGGTGCAGTATTGGAACTATGTGGCATACATCAGACAACGATGCTCTTCTATAAACACAATTCTTTTGAACATCCCTGAAGTATACAAACATAAGAACAGTATAACTTCGAATCATTTCAACTTCAGATATAAACATCGTAATGAAATGACAGGTGTAGTGAGAAAGTTACGAGTAGCTAGAAACCTCTTGCAAGAGTATTGTGTCAAACTGAACAGCACCTTCGGCGTCATACTTCTGACAATCGTCACGAGTCTCCTGATTGTCATAACAACGACTCTATATCTACTGATCACTGTCTCGAAAAACCAGAGCCTCCACGATGAAACCAACATCGGTTACTTTATCGGCTCGAACTTGTTTTCTTTGTCATCGCGGATGTTGATGCTGTTTGTGACGTCTCGAACATGTCACAAGACCTGTGACGAGGTGAACCGAATGTCCCTGTTGGTCCAGGAATGTTTGGTAGTCGACGACATCGGTGTGGATGTGAAGCTGGAGTTGGGCAGGTTCTCGACACAACTGCAGAGCAGTGACGTCGTGTTCACCGCGCTGGGCATCTTCAACGTGGATATGACGTTGTTGCTGAGCGTTGCTGCCACGGTGGCCACGTATCTGGTGATATTGTTGACGGTGAAGTCGGTGTGACGGCATGGGAATATGTTCGTCGACCATGGAGGTGTAATAGTACTGCGTACTGGAGGCCTATCTCAATGTTAACGAGGCGTACAGCTAGATGGCGCCGGAAAAAGAACTCGCGCGTGGGGTTATGGGACTAACGGCGGCCATGTTGGTCGATCCAAATGTGTCAATCTGTGCTGTGTACGAAAATATTTGAGAGTGTTTGCTATTTTAAACGATAATTTTCTCGGGATTCAGTGTAGGGGGGGGGGACTTTTTTGAGCGAGCGAAGCGAGCGTCTCCTTTTGGCTCTTTTGGCACGGACCTCTGTTTTTTTTTTTTTTTTTTTTTTTGTATTTTTTTTTGTTTTTGTTTTTGTCTGTTAATAGACGATACACAGGTCGCACCGTTTCACCTATCGATCTGAAATTTTGCACACATGTAAAACCAACCTTCTCTGTTTGAAGACCATAATTTTTTTGAAATCCATTCATTGGTTAAAATTTAAATAAATATCTCCTGATAGGCTGAAAAATGAAAACGGTCTTCGATATTTCAGATCAAACTCATATTTTGCATGATTATTAAGACCAACATTGTCTCTTATTTTACAAAATTTCATCCCAATCAGTTAAGAACGTATGAACTTATTAACATTTTTCATATCTGTCAGTAATGAAGTATCAAAATGAATGTTTTCCAGTGCCAGTTGAATTGCATCTGATTTGCTATATTTGCCAGGATGCTTAGATGTTATTTTCAAGTTTCAATGACAAGCATAATATGTTGTGTTGATTGTGTGATCATATTTCAATTCAATATGGATGTATATGTTTTCTGTGATTGTGTACGCATTTCCTGTTCGAGAATTTGCACGTCCCCGTGCTCGCTCACCAACGCGTTACACTGGGCGTTTTCCTAGTTATTTTATGTGGTAATGTTTATATTTACTAAGTTTGAATATGGCGCGCTTCGAGTGACGAACATGGCCGCTACATCTCGGAACGGAAGTACAGAAGTCTGTACGCGCCCCGCACTCCACCGTATGATATTTAAAACTTCGTGGTCCGACGTTCACATAGGGGCAACGTAATTCCCGGGAAAATGACAACTATTAGAGGTGCATTTTTGACAAATATGGTAATTAAGTATTGAAAGATCACGTGTTAATATTTTACAGTTGACATTGGACAGCGCTTTTTATTTTTCACATAGCGATGAATGTTAAATTATTCTGTATTTATCAGACCATTGGCTGAAGTAATTTCAATTAATTGGAATACATATTCATATAATAATTGACATTATTTTGTAATTTTAACAGCATTTTGTGCCAATTTCTATATAATTATAAATAAACAATGAAATCACCAACACTGTAGATTGTTGCAATTTGAATCACAATGTAAAAGCAAATAAACAAACTCAACGAGGTGTTAACGATTATTCTGTTTGCTACAAGAACGTCGCCCGGCTTTAAATTTTAACACTTCTCACCCCGCCTTATTATTCAATTAAGTTTTATTAAATTCCTTCACGCTCTTCACCTGAAGCTCTTCGCGTCCCGACATTATCTCCTTCAGACGATATGAAAGACGACTCGCGTCCCGACATTATCTCCTTCAGACGATATGAAAGACGACTCGCGTCCCGACATTATCTCCTTCAGACGATATGAAAGACGACGCGAAAATAATTTGCCTTTGACTCTCTTTTTTTAGACTCTTTCTCGCACACCCTCGTGACAGGAATCTCTCCTTACCTCCAAATCTTCCTTGTTCTTCCTTCGGGAACATACCTTCACGATTCCGAGATTAAATCCCCATTCCCCTTCCCACACACACAGACACACACACACACACGCCCCTCTAAATCTTTTCAATGCGGTCGGGATTAATTCGAATTGTCGGAATGGGGGGGGGGACACCCCCCGTTTTCCCAAGACGAACAGAAAAACCCGCCCCCTCTTCGCAAAAGCAATCTCACAAAAGATAACGGGCCAGTTGGTGAAATCTTCGTTGATTTTCATTTGTTCGGTTTTCCGAGATGTCATTGTTGAAGGAAAAGCTACAAACAGATATAATGAAAATAACTTGTGAGGGAAAACTTCTCGACTGGCATTCCGCTTGTGTTTAATGGCGGTACGGAAGCGAAGGGGGTTGTTTGTAATAACAAATCCAAGACAAATTGTGTCATCAAAGCTTCAATAAAAGAAGGATTCTAGCAGACATCTTTGATGCGAAGGAAGAAAGATACGTTTGCATTTCGTAAGAAAGGAAGATGCTGGAGAAAGAGTTTGCAATCAATTCGTGTTTAGGAATTCGTTGAGAATAATGGGCTGAGAACTACGCGAGGAATCAAAAGGAAAAAGGAAATAATGTTGTGTATCCAGGAGAAAACTGCAAAAGACTTCCGTTTGAAAAGCAACGTTGTTTAATTGAAAACACAGCTTTAGTGTAATGTCGTCTGGCAAACACAAAACAAAATATCTATAGGGTAAAGTTCTGCACACAGGTTGCTAAGTAACAGATCTCAATCTTAATTATTTTATTGGGGGACAGACAGTTTTCAAATAGATTTATCGTATTTCAAATACAGTTGTGAAAGAAAGATATTAAGAATAAGAATAAAGACAGAAGTGGTATGTAATAAAATAAGGAAATTAAATAAAAAAATATTATACTTATGACGTATTTACTGAAAGCATCTGTCCCCCAGCTAGATTTTGGTCAGCTGTGACGTCATATAAGATTGCCTTATTGTACTTGAATTGTGCGCACTTTCATCCCTTTTTGGAGGTTACACAGTGCCATTGTCAGCACGAACTGAATATTCTCATGAAACACTTTATATTGTTTGTGGAAGTAATAATTTAGCAAAGAGAAACAAAATAATAAAGTCGGTACAACTGGATGAGTTGAGGTTAATGTCTTTAGGCCCGGAATAACCAAAGTTAAATTGTGCCAGATTAACTAACTTTTGGATTAAATTCAACTGTTTAATTCATTTTGAGGTATCTGATTGGCTGTGCCGCCAATTTAGTCCAATATTTAGTTAATCCGGCTCAGATTAACTTTGGTTATACCGGCCCTTATTGTATTATAAAACAGTAACTTACAAGCTAGTAGCTACTGTGTAACCATTTGCTATTCAGAATTCCTTCACAAGGATCGCTACGTCGATGATTTGACTCAATAAGTTGAAAAAGAACGTTCGCAATGCTCTAAGCTTTGCGACCCTTCATCTAAATAGTCCTCTCATCCCCCTAGAGCTCTCGAGGGCAGAACGTGCCTGCGAGCTTATTCCTTAGCGAGGGCGACGGTGGCGCTGCGGTGTCGACTGGAGGGTGCTTCAAGTAGACAGTGAAGAGTGCGGTGGGTACTCGAACTAACCGAGGTAGGCGCACTCTAGCGGGTGAAGACGGGACTCAACACTGCGCGGGAGTTCGCAATTAAAGATGAAATGGAGTTTAGAGAACAATGAACAATTAAAAGTTGGGGTTGAGCGAACGAAGCGAGCGTCACCACGACACTTTCGTTGTGTGTTTTGTGTTTTTGCTAGCAGTGCAGTGGCGGCTATTACAGTGTGCAAGGTGTGACAATTGCACACCTGATCATCCAAGAAAATTATTTAAAAGTGCTCTCTAATCCAGGAAGTATGAAGTTAAATATTTTGTCTAATCATTTTGCTCTCCAAAAGACGTAAAAATGCATCAATTTTAAACTAAAGATACAAAAAAATCCGGGGTTATGCGCCCCGGCCCCGCATCTGCTGAGGGCTCTCCTCTTAGAGTACTTTCTTCTACGTCCTTCTATGTAATTGAACACCTGTTGTAAAGCCAAATAGCCGCCACTGTAGCAGTGCCCTGGTCAAACCGTTCAACCATTCCCTCTAAAGTTTTGCACACTATTAAATTTTTATCTAGGTATGGTCACGGCAGAGAGATATATATAGATATACACTTACACTATAGCAGAGGTATTCTCACTCCACCAATGAACGTGAAGCCTTTTCGACATGAGAAATAATTGGGGTACTCGGCATCGTTAGCGCATATATCAGCACTAGTGGTAAAAATATGAACTAACTGCTAAATTTACCCATTGAGCCGTCGTTGCATTTATATGCTATGCACGATCTTCTTTTGTTTTATATCAGATATTTACAATTAAACTATAAAACTATTAAATATCGTCAAATAACAACTATTCTGCGTGCCAGCAGGCACATCAAGTGTAAACTATGAATTAGCGGTTGAGCCATCGTCAGGGATTGGTCATCAAGTAGTTTACTCTTCACGCTATAGACGTCGCTTAAATCACCGGGGCCACCCAGATTTCCCCAATCACAGGGTCTGAAAAGGCTTCACTGCGGTCAATGTTATCGGTATAGGAGTGAGACAACCGTCTCTACTAGTATGAATGTAGTAATGATGTCCATGAATCTTGGTATGGTGTCTCATGTAGAGTTTTTAAACATGGCCCTGGAATGTTTTTAAATTTAAAATGGAACCGTTTGACCAATCAATTTTAAAGTTTGATGGTCATTATTGGAACTAACATTTTAGTTTGTTTTTTTCAAATTCTACACAAATCTGGTGTTAACTTTAAAAGTTATTGACTTAAAGAGTGTTTGGAAATAATTGTCAAAATTCTTGAAGGAAATGTTAGATATTTTATCACTGCTTCTTGGACGCATTTCGTTTCAGCTCTTTCCAAGGTCTGTAGAGCATAAAATTGCAAAACGCTCATTAACGCGTTACATAGCGCTTTCCTATTATTGATTTGTTATATTATAAGTCATAATTTAACAAATTAAAACATGGCAAAAGGACAACAAATTAAAAACAATAATTACGAGTAAATAACGTATACTGAAGCACATGTGGTGAAACCAATCTACTTGAAGAATTTAGTCCAAAACGTGTCATCAGTTTGAAAAAGTCTCAAGATTATGTCGTAAAGTCGCGCGAGGCAGTGAATGAATGACGTCATCCATCACGTGACCCTGAGCGATGACGTCACACTTGGTGAACGTCGGAGCTCGAACACGGGACGCCTCTCAAGCAGCGCGAGAGAAAAGTGGAAAACAAAACGCGAGGGAAATGGGAGCTGGAAAATGCGGAGGTTTTCACATTCACGTGGTGAATTTCCCCGCCCGGATTTCAATTGAAAATGAAGCGGAGAAAAGCGGTGAAAAACGATGTGATGTTATATCACTTCATACTCAATACATTCTTCACCTCGAGGAAGGAATCGGCTTTTGCGCATTACACTGTCCATGATACCAAAGTGTCAACAAAATTGCGTATAAATTTAGATTGAAAATCCAAAACATCGGAGAGTAAATTCTTTGTGCCTCAACCTACCAAAATCTTTGCTACACTTTAACTAAAATACAAAGGGCAGTAGTTATATACAAATTTTACACTTGATTGATTTATTCGAATTCATTTTTTCAGCAAATGACATTCTGATAACAGCGTATAACTTTCAGTCGAGAGGCAAATCCAGGGAAGGTTCCCTACTAATAGGCCAAAACCACCTCCTTCCCACCGTACATCCTTACCTATTCTTTATCATCATTACAATCATTCCTCCGGCGTGACTAGCCTATTTCCAGAACAGTGACACAACTTAAGAGGTAGAAGGCCGTAAATCCATTCCAATTCAATTATTCTTGACGTGAGCTCATAAACCAATAATTATGTTCATCAAATCATATTTGTAATGGTGACACGAGCCATTGTGTAAGAGAATACTTCAATATAACTGTATTTGCATTGATGGAAATTACAATCAATAAAACTAAATTGTTTGCAGGTTAGGACCAAGGTTAGGGGGTCAATATTAATTGACACCACTTTTGGACACTTTCTCTCTTTTTGTGTGTGTTTTTTGAGTGCCACATGTCACAATTTTGTCCAATCGAACTGAAATTTTACACACATACTAATATTCTAACTTTATCGTGTTTAGTTTTTGAAAGCTGCCCTCCGATTGGTTCAAAATGAAAATATCTCCCGATTGGTCGAAAATCAATATTGGTCAGATCAACTTCAAATTTTGCATACTACCATTTTCTCTTATTTTCCAAATTTTCAGCCCATTCGGTCAAGAAAGTATACTCTTATTGAAATTTGTAACTGTTTGAAAGATATTGTCAGAGCTGTGATCGTATCAAAATGAATGGGAAACTTGGGCCAAAGCAACTTGGATCTGATTTTCTTCATCCAGAGAGTATAGATCAGTCAAATGACAACTGGACGAGCTTGATTTCCAAAAATGTGCTGCGGATAATCGATAAATATAGACTTCCGGAGTGATGTACAGATATAAAACAATAAAACAAAAACATCATTATCACGCTAAATCTAACAAGACACTAGGGGTAACAACCCTAGCACCTGATTTGCTCCAAGTATGCGCTGATTTCTTCCCCCCTCCCATCATCTCCATATTACAACACGTAGTAAACCCCCCGCCAAGAGATAGCAATAACGCGCGGGTGTTTGTGTTATTACAGCGACCATCATTTCCCCTGGCCGTGTGAATTATTAATGCGAGATCACCCCGCGAGATGGCGCCTGTTCGGCTACATTGAGGGCGGGGTGGGATGAGAAGAGGAGGGGATGTTTATTGTGACGTAACGCTTAAAACTATGTCTTGTCGTAATCGTAAGAGATGTTTATAGTGACACAACGCTTAAAACTATAATCGTAAAGCAAATGTTCAAGTGAGCGTTTCACTTATTTTACCTCGAATCTCTGTTATTTCTGTTTGTTTGATGTGATTCAGATTGTAACGTAATTCTCAGTTATGTCTAGAGGCCATTTTCTTGTTTGCAGCTATTGAACGAAATTTTATGATTTGGCAAATGAGAATAGGTGAAAAGTGAAAATTACCCGTTTGTTCGATCATATTGAAATTTTGAAAGGTCATGAAAACCAATTAATTTGATACAATTTACAGTGAAATCGTTCATGAGTTAAAAGATTTTATTAAAAGTAAAGATTATTATACTTAAAGTTACCCAGTTCTGTCTGTCTGTGTGTCTGTCTGTAGGGAACTCCGTCGCGCGCCATTGGTCAAGTTTTACATGACGGGTCCCTCTAGGTTTGAAATAGTCGTGAAAATATACGTCTTAAATTGGTAACTTTGGTTTTCGTTCTGAGGTGTTGCACGTACCGGTTCTAGCTCATCAACGCGTTATGACTTCTCTTCACCCTCCCATCCCCCTGTTGAAAGTAACAACTACTGAATGTGAGTGTCTTACCTTCTTCCGAGAGCTGAGCGCCGTCGTAGTTGGCGATTCCACCTGCAAGAAGACATGACAAGCATCAGACGAGTTGCACAAGACACAAGTCTACACACAAGTATAGGTCAGATACTCGGACTCGCAAGAGTTGTATGGCAACCCAACCTGCTGATCAAGAATGCGCCCCGACAGCTTAATGGTTAAAGCATAGGGCCGGAAACCCGAAGGATCTGGGTTCGATTCCCAGTCGGGCTGCGCGTTTTTATTTCGCAGGCAACCTTCCAATCAGGTCCAAACACCTTCCTAAGTGGATTCGCTAAATGTCCATAATTATCAACAAGTCTACACGTTCAGAAGTCTGAGGAACTGATATCACAATTTGTTAGAAATATAAGCAGGCCCTAAAATCCATTTCTCTAAAATTAAGTGAGCAAATTAACACAATATATCCATAAAATGCCGCGTCATTACAGCTCAACCACACATTTTTCATCGTTTTAATCACCAATAAAGATAGTCATTTTAACCCCCAAATTCGTTTTCAAGAAACAATCGCCCTCCGGGGCATGCTTAGTGCCTCCCACACCTCCCTAATAACCAAAAACTAGTATTCTGGGCCAGCACCTATAACATTTCAATTTCAATCCCCCCCCCTCACCCCACCGCATGGCATCATACACTATTTCACATTTTCAATCACCAACAAAATGATAGTTTTCCGAACTTATTTATATTCATGTTTCCCTGATAGTTGTTTTCTTCAAAAGCATGTTTCATTTCCTCTCTGTGATGCATTTTGTTCCGCTGTATTGTCGATGCAGAACCACCGCTACATCACTCATGGCTAAATGTTCTGCATCGCTCAAGTTCTGCAGTGAACGTCGCTAGTTGAATCTCTGAACGTGATCTGAATGCATTCACGTGAAGTGCATCGAGTGGGAATGCATTGGATCGTATCATTTATATGCAGTGGGAACATATTTCAACCACAACTGCTGATGCAGTGGCGTAGACTGTGGCGTCGTCTACGTATAAACTCAACTAAGGGGCTCGAAGTATGTTTCTGTGGCGGTGTTTCGACAAATTCTGGCACGAAATTTAAAAATCCAACTCTGCCACCAGTTGTAATGTTACACTGTTTTGTCAATCTTTTAAATATTTCCCGTGAATGATTTTCAAAATCAAAAGAAATCCGTGGCAAATCTGCCCCATTCCACACCTTGTCAAAACATTTATTTTTCAATAACTTAAATTATTAATATGTTTGTTATTTTGTTTCGTTCAGGTGAAATTTTGAGCTAATGGGAAAATAAAAGAACACTCAAATACCTATATAAATTTTGGTTTATTGTATCCCTTCCTCTTCAGTCTACGTCCTTGCTTTGGTTCTTGTAAACTAATTTTTTATTTTACAAATGGTGGCATATGTAGGACATATTTTATATAACTTCATACTTCTGTAGAATGCAATCTTAAAAAGGTCCAAACTTTTAAATTCGCAATCCAAACATTATTTCCATCCAAACTTTTGTCCAAAAAGCGTCCTCAAAGTATAAACTTCAGTGCCACTCTCATATTTTGATATTTCACATTACTTTTCCCTCAACGCCTCCGGCAGCGTATAACCGAGTATTTATCGACGACGCCGCCACCTGAGGACGTCGCTGCGGCGCCGCGACGTGTCTAATGGGCGTCGGTTTGTCATAGCGGGCGCGGCAGGTGGTGACGACGCTCTATCTCATGGTTATACCATAGTATAAAGATCAGCCCGTTCACGTCTTCACGTAGTAGCGTCACTCCAGGATGAAACTGGTTTCAGCGCCGATGGTGGCGCCCCAAGTAGCCACCTTAGTGCAACTCATTTTCATGGGATGAAAAATTGCCGCCAGAAATTCAAATGGCTCAGTGAATTCGCAATATATTTGATAAATATTTATGATATTAAATCATTTTTGTAATTCAAAGAAAACTCATGATATAACTATTTAATATTTATTACATTCAATGATATTACACGCTATAAATGCAATTATAATTGGCAAGTGTTACTGTAGCAGGTTTAGTCAGTTGGTCCTAGATTGGTCAGTCTATTACAAAAAATACATACATTATTTTATTATACCCAATGCCTATGTGTCTTCCATGGCTTTATTAACACAAGTAGAAATGATTGAACAGTTAATTTCAGATTCCATTAATGAAACACAGCTCTCTTTGCACAAAACACTTTGAGGTAGACTAATGTGCAAATGCACACCCAATAAGATTAGTGTTACCTTTGGATGCTATTACAACTCAATTTGAGGTGCCAAACCTATGAGGTATTATGCCTAGATATTATATCATACTACACTACCTATGTGTTACCTAGATATAGACATAATATACACAGTGGTTAATTTGTAAAATAATAAGTGGGCGGACGCTTGGCGATGTCAGGGAAACATATTTGCTTATTGAAACAATGGGGGGTTTGGGGGGAGGGCCCCCCAACATAATGCGGGTCCGGGGCGCACAGCCCCGGGAAAATTTTGAATTTCAGGACCAAATTTGGGGCCTTTCTACGCGATTTGTACAAAATTTTAAGAGAATTTTTACTTCCATGAAAAATAAGTGGGCGGACGGTGTCCCCCCTGAAAAAAGAGTGGGCGGACGGCGTCCCCCCTGAAAAAAGAGTGGGAGGACGCGTCCGCCCTCGTCCGCCCCCAAATTAACCACTGAATATACATCTGGATACTCACTGTCAACATTGTGATCAAAAAGTATTTCACTAGAATCAAATTGTTTTGAGGTAAAACTATGCTACTTAGAAATAGGTAGGTATGTCACTTTCTTATTGAATGTACAAGCCATGATTTAGATAAATGTTTATTCAGTTAGCCTAGCTTACAGATCGTAGAATATACAGATACAAGCCAAACAAAGAGAAGACACTTTTCCTACCACAGACATCCAACACACGAAACAACAACACTTCACATCGAAATCTTCTTCTTGCAATTTGTCAGCTTGTATTGGCGAAAGTCAAACTTATTGTTCAATATACCTAGGTATGAAGAAGTGTAAAGTCATCCGGTTTGACGTGTGGTGATCGTAGGTTTGACTGAACTGCATTCAAACTGTTTGACAGGTCTTTGTTGGTCTTAGTTTCAACTTTGTAGGCTGAGCCTAGGCCGCCTCTGCCAAGACTGTCGTATCATTCTTCTTTCGTCACGAACTGTCAGTTGTCGGGCGAGATCAGAATCCGGACTGTTTCTCCAAATCTATGTTTAAAGATAAATTATAGGTATAATTAATTAACTTAAACGAAAAGTATGCATCTTACTCAGTTAATTTATGGGAGAGAAAATAAGTGAACTAACCTTCATCCAGTCTCTGCGCCGCGCCGTGATGTCTTCTATCTTTCGACTTTCACAGTATTTTGCAACAAAAACTGATGTACGTGAAGCTAACTATACCATTTTATATTGTGTACTAAGTGTCACATGTCACAAGCAGCACTATTTAATAGTAAATGGTGAAATTATGCAAAAAGACGTCAATCTTGGCTGTGTTTACATGCAAATGTCAACGTTGAAGTGCTGTTTACTACTGTGGTTACTAGGGGCGCCACCGTCGACATTTGAAACTAGCGCGCCAATGTTAAATTAGCTAAGTGACGCTACTATGTAGATGAATATACTATGGTTATACCAGGCGACGACGCGGTGAGATCTAGGAGGCGCTGACGTACTCGACAACATCTGCCGTCTCGCTTCATCCAGACGCTTGTTTATACGTTCACAATGTACAGACAGTTTATGCGAAATACTTTTAAATAAACGTAGGAATCGAGGTGAAATGGAGTAGAAATAACGGTAATGCTCGTCAGTCATATCCGAATATTCATGCTCGTACTAATGGTCAAAATAAAGAAACTAAATGCACTTTAAAATGTCCATTACTGTAAGCTCTTTTACATATTTCATTTCTAAAAGTATAGTATCTATGATTATGATATAACGAATGTTTCAAAATAGAGCTGGGGCAAGGTATAAACTTACTCCACAATGGACAAAAAACATTGTCGTGACCTGCGCCATCCTTTCATTTATATGTCATAAAAACTCGGTTTTTACACCAGAATCTGGAATCTCAGCTTCTTAGATTAGTTATTATTATGTTAAAAATTAAAAAAGCGTCAGTTTTAGCAGCATTTTCCCACCAGATTTTAAGCTCATGGTTAATACTTCATCTTAATATCAGTAGGGCCAACTCACCTATGCACATTCCCCCCGTGCAGTTCATGGTGGCCAGGTCCTTGCCCACGCAGTATTTGCCGCCATTTGACGCGGCGGGGTTGGTACACGTGCGTCTCTTGTGATGCTTGCAGTCGGGGCCGCAGGCTGACCAACTTGACCACTGGGTCCATCTGCCGTCCACCGCTAAACAACAACAACAAACAAACAAACAACTTTAGAGGACGAAAAAAAACAGAAGGTGTTTTTATTCGATATTTATATAAAGGTAATGTGATAACAACCACCAAAATATCAACAGTAACAAGCATAAAAATATTACAACACACTTCTAGTCTCATATTTACATGCTTTTTAACCACATTTTTACACAAACTGATGCCAATTAAGCCGCCGAAATTAAGACTCTCCTGTATAAATGTAAACAAGGACCTACGGGACATACTTTTCACCACACTTCATTATAAACAATCAGATCACTTTATCAAGGTCATTATATACGATTTGCGTCAGCATTACGTTCAGTAGACTTTTGGGGAAATTGCTAGATTTTGACAGCGTCTTAGATTTTTATCAGCCATTTTCTCAAAAGAAGTTACGTCCGCAAGTAGATATTTGTGGATGTCAGTCCTCAACACCACCGTTTGCTATTAATAATCTTATGGACAAAATTCAGAAATCCGGACATTCTTTTGAGCATGAGGCACTACGAGTAAAGGTACAAACGACTGGGCATAGAGTTCATAAGAATCACAGTGTTTTAGAGTGTTTCTTCTTTGTATTCTTCAAGCACTCTAAGCTTGCTTTTAGTTCATAGTTCATACGTAGTTCATACTTTCACCGACAAAAGCGCTCAATGCCGTGCGAATTTCCAAAGAAGACCAGCACCGAAGACAAAATCAAGCTGCTTGACCAACCGTTTAGCTTCTTTGCTTCATTGTTTATCTAGTAGTGCATTATTTCGCCTGCAATGTACACTCGAACAAATAATAAACGGTACCTTAAAAGAAGAGGATTGTCTTATAGAGGTTTGATAGCATCATTACATAAAGTCAATTCTAACACATCCTAGTAGGTGAGCTCTGATTTCATTGATAATAACAAGGATTGATTGTCAAGGAAACTAACCATCAGCCAATCTGTTTCGTGCAAAGAACCGTTTTTAATTGGTTTGAGTGTACGTATCAATATACGGAAAATGTCAACCTAAATCCCCCGCTGAAGAAGAGAATAAGGGATTGAAGAACGAGTTCGAAGTCGATGTAAATGTCTTGCTACTTCTGGAGTGTTCGCCAACTGCGCGAGCGCCCTCTACAAGCACACAGCTGGTGCAGAGCGACACCAGCGCTCCCAGCGACAAGTCACGGCATCACTCGACACACCGCCAGCAACTTTACACTAGAAGAAATAAATCTCCCCGCAGTATCGCGACATGTCGGAGAAAAAGTTGCGTTTCGAATGTGGCGCGGAACAAGGAAGCACGTACAAGAGATCTATGGCTCTTTGCGAGTTTAAATATGACGTAGTAGGTGGAGCGAGAGTTGCAGTTCTACTTGATGTTGGTTCTACTGATTAGGTACTTTGTATTCTTAGAGAGTCACTTAAAGAGGAAATGTGGAACTACAAATTCCAACTGCTGAAGTTGATATACTCGAACAAGATCACTTTTGAAATGACTCGTCTATTTGAACATTGTCGAACATTAATACACATTCAAATTCGTTTCTGTATTACAAAACCTTTATTATGGCCCAAAAAAAATTATTATTACTTCTGTAAAAGGAAGTTTAGTGACATTTGAAACTATATACATATTAAAAAAAACATTACCGTAAACATTCACTAAAGTTCAAACTATAACAATGTTTACGGTAGTAATTTTCAAGCTCAATAGCTGAAAAGTAATGAATACATATTTGGGACTGATGAAGATTTTATCCTATAGATTAAAACATCTATTTGTAAAATAGATAATTTGTATTTTGTATTATTCAAAATATTGTCAGAAAGTGTAGTAATATTTTTATTACAAATGAATTTGTAATCTTATAGATATTATTTTTATTATTTCAGTCTTCTTTTTAAAAAACCTACATCTGACACCATTTGTAATTTTCAAAAATACTTCAAAAGCTTAGTTACTGAGGGCGCTGCGAAAAGTATGCAGCGAAAAGTTTTCGGAGTTTTTCTTGACATTAATGAGAAATGAAGCAATTAATGATCGCCTACCACCAACTTTGATATTGCATTCATCGTACCCCGGTGCGAAAGCGTGTGCTTGTAATTGATTCATGCGAGTGCTATTGGCATAGGAGCGCCGCCACGTGGCTCATCTTGGCTCTTGTTATTGACACAACGAGTGGGTTTCAATCAGCCAGCCCAGTGTTTGCCGCGCCACTTCATTATCCCGCCGCCTCGAGAGAAACGTTCCAAACTCATTGTTCAAACTTCCCGCCATTGTCACGGCCCCGTGGAAAGCACATTGATTGAAATGCGATCAGCCGCGTTGTTGCCAGCTTCGTGCATTGTTGCCGTGTTTAATCTGCTACGTTTAGTTTGGTGGTACGTTCAAAGTGAATTCATACAACTCGAATCGTTTTCTTTCGGTTTGCTACACCGTTTCTCCGATCGAGCCGAAATTTTCCGTACATGTAAAAGATTTGTCTGGTCCTTTGTATAGTTTCTGAACAAAGCAATCCGATTAATTTATATTTTGCACTAACTTCTTTTGTTCTAGATTAGGATACCAAGATGGCCACTCACCAATGTAAAAAATCATATTTTATTAGCTTTGATTGAACCTTTGTTTTAAATTGTATTGTTGAGTGGCCATCTTTGTATACTGAATGAAAAACAAAAGAAGCTCAGGAAAACCATGAATTTTAAGTGTAAAAGTTGAAATTTTGCTGAGTCATCAGATCAACATTGATTGTATTTCACAATTCTTCTGCGAATTTGGTCAAGAATATAAAGCAATATTTTGAAATAATATGTCAAATTAGTTCCAACCAAAGGGAAAATTATGCACCGTTCCTTGATCAAAGTTCTTTACAGCTATTCCACAGTTATTTACATCTTTTTTTCCTATGTCTGCCGAGCAACTTTATACAGATACAGAAGCTCGTCTACATAAATGTATACAAAACTGGAGAGTTTCGCTTCATTAAAGACACTTGAATCATGCATTGTCACCGCCTAATGGAAACACATCGCCTGTCAAGTGTTTAAATAACTCGATTAATCAACACCAGATCGCTCTGCTCTGATTGACACGTGATTTACCTTCCTATCTCATTGATGAACTGTTTTACCGACACATCGTCCTGTTATCCGCCACCAGAGCGCGCTGATTGTCGTGATGGACTGTTCGACCGACACAATGTCATGATTGAGCTGCTAGTTTCCGATCTGCCTGGTGTAATTATCAGCAAATGATCACTTGATAATGTGGGATTGACCGATTGAGGATGATATTAATAGCTTACGATGAGTTATTGTCATCTGTGACGTATGCAGTGATTATTTAGACAGATTATGACGTGAATTGTGATTTCATTTCTCGATTTTAACTGGTCAATGAAGCTATCAAAGTCCATTAGTACCACGACAATGATTTATGTTTTCCTACCAGCGCTCTACTTAGCTCCTATTCTGTAACTTGATTTCTGACGCAAAGGAAACGGAATCTGGACCGATTTCTTCCATTGTTAATCCTATATAGAAACAATTGACGTAATTTAGCATCCAATTCACACCAACGGAACTGGTTTAGAGAAAAATTCCCTTCGATATTTTGACTTAATTGATATTTTTAAATATTTGTAAAATATTCTATGGTCATAGGAAATTAAAAATATACGAGCTTTTAGAGACTTTAGGTCCCGTAGATAGGTCTTAAAGGTGGTAAAAGCACGAACGATTTTTCCGCTTGTTGCAAGCACTTTTTTGAAATGATTTGAAATTTTAATCATGATAAGATAAAAAACATACTTCTTAGGGTTATCACTAGTACAATTTTATTTTAATGCTTTGTTAATTAATAATTAGTAATAATTCATTGATTTTTTTCTATTTTCTTGTTTCGCTGGGTGACGTATGATTTTTTATTTTTTTAATGTACCAAGTGATAGCCCTAAGTCTGTATTTTATCTAATCATGATTAACATTTGAGCTCAATTGGTTCACGGTTTTAGTCTCCAATCGTAATGGAAATTGCATCGTTTTGCGCGGGTTTGTTAAATAACCGGCGACTAATTAACAAAGCACGAAGAAAAAATTTGAAAGTTCCACTAATATACAATCAGACTGATCATGTGAACATCCTCTGAAAGTTACAAAAACAATTTGTCTCTCTCAATTTGCTAAAACGGCCGAGCGCTTGCACCACCTTATACACATCATAGCTAAGCACTTTCCTAGTAGGTACATTACACCCCGTCACTATAGTTCATGAGACTCGATCACGATGTCATTTGCAACGAGTGACGTCACAACGAGGTCTAGCGGCACGTACATCAACTCTGATGGCTCGTGTGACGTCACTGTTTAGCACTGATGGGTCAACACGGCTAATTGATAAGAGCGGAGCGTGTGATAAGCCGATTACGTTGATCTGTTGGACACTTTGCTTGATTATGCCGCGCAGAGTGGTGGCAGCGGTGGGATGATGTTTTCATTTGCTACACGGGGAAAACGCTCTGTGTGATGCGTTGATAAGCGAGCCTCTGTCATGCATGCAGATTGATGGAAAACAAGACTTTGTCAAGTGACCTGGTTTATCACTATACGTCGAGTTTGGCCAAACAAATTGCTGGAATTTAGAGTTAAAAGGCGGAAGTGCATATTCTCGATTTTGCATTGCACACTTTTGGAAAGATGTAATCAAGTTATCAATTGCTATTTGACTGATGTCAACATATAGAGTCACATTGAAGTACTCTCTTACACAATGACTCATGTCACCATTGCAAATATGATTGAATGAACGCAAAATGACTGGTTTCTGAGCTCACCTCAAGAATCATTGAAATGGACTTCCGGCCTTCTACCTCTAATGTACAGATTGAATTTAATAGTTTGTGTTGTTATTTCTTAGTGGCTTGAGACATAGCAACGCAATTATGTTTGTAACATTTGTAATAATTTAAATTTCTCAAAAATCATGAGGATGTTTAGGACACAAGAATTTAAATCGGGATCAAAATGATCAATTAATATTTTAGACTAGAATTATTGTTATTTACGTAGATAGGAGTTTGGGTAAACTTCAAAAAACTATTAAATCCCTTCAGCTGAACAAAATGTCAATTTGATATTTTTATTGTGACCTGTATTGCGATTTAGAGGTAACATTCATCCCGATCATTGAAACCGTGTGGCCTGTAACAGCAGGTATGAACTTGTGCACGAGGATGTACGCCAGAGGAAAGCTCGCGCGACCGCAGCGAAAGCTCTAAGCTCTACTTGTAAGCAGGCTTAGCGCGTAAACTGCACTCGAAACATTGCTCTCTGAACCTGTCACGTGATCGCACGCGCACGCGCAGAACATCACTTGTATACGATCAGTCAGCCTCACGTCTATTATTATTTATTTATTTAAAACCTGCTCAAAGGCAGGAGGCTAGTGTAGGGTCCTGTAAGCATTTTCACCCTCTTATCTTAAATTTTAAGAGAGTAGCAACCGTTGTTATGGACGTTAACATTAGGATAAACAAAGTGTACTATATTATAGTACACTGTATATTGTATATTGTAGTACATATTATAGTCCGTCTTTAAATACCGTCCGGCTAACTTAAAAACTTACAGGAATGACATCCAAGGTTCTTAATTATGAAAAGGACAGGGAAAGAACGCTATAAGACAATTTTCTAAAAAATGAGTTTGAGGTGTCTTGCAGTGATTTTTATGAACTTTCAGAATATACACTTGGTTTTTAGAAAATATTGCCACTAGTCTTGAAAAACGCAATTGAAATGTCGATTTGTATGGAAGATTGATACAAGTTTCAACATAAAACTTAGTATATCTCAGGTTCACCGAAGGTGACTTATAGCATTATTTCCCTGTACCCTTCTTATGTTTCGCAAAAACGCAGCTACCCTCATACGGAAAAAGTAGCCAGGGATGCGAATATATAAAATGGCAACTTTGTTCTCGCGTGACAATTTTCTCGTCTCAATGTCATTCACGGCGTTCAAATGATGCGAAAAAGTTGTACCTAAATACTGTCCAAGTATGAGATTTCTGAATCTAGAGGTCGAAGCATCGAAGGCAGTATAAATTATCCAATCGCATTCGTTGAAATTCCCTAAACTCTTTTTAAACCTGGTGAAATGGCTGTCATTGTCAAACCGATTCCCACCGTCCGTCTTTAAGCCCAAATCCCTTCCATTAACATTGATGCAAATGCGTCGCTATACCTCTCTCACTCACTCACTCACTCACTCACTCACTCACTCACTGATTCCTATATACCTACCTCTCTCCCTCTCACTACTTCCCATTCTATCTCCCTCTCACTGCTTCCCATATACCTCTCTCACGGCCTCCTCTACGCACAACTCCCCCATCCAAACAATGTAACAAGGCATGGAAAACAATTTAAATGAAAAATTCACGATTCAGAATCTGCGATGTTTGATTTGGCGTGAAGTGGAAATCGATGTCGCAGCGACGGGGAAATTCGGGAGCGTATTTTCACAAATATCCGAGTGATTCTCGCGTACATCTCCACAGAGAGGCGGGCGACGAATCAGAATCTTACGCCGTGTTCGAAGTGAGGAAATTAAAATGTGGAGCAGATGTTGACAACGTGCACGAGTAATCTGGGGGCTTCGGGAAGTTTCGTATGGAAATAGATTTTTTTCACATGAAAGGAAATTACTTTTCAAGTATTTTGTAAAATGTTTGTTCGACAGCATTATTATTCAGACTAGGTATGTTACCTATGTACTATCTGATATAGAAGTCGATTGCTTAGCAATATTGCTACAGCATTGCCTGTTTTATAAGGTGATGTCTTGTATGATTATAGCGCGAAAATATGAAAAATTTCTAAAACATTCTCCCAATTTTATAACACACCATATTATTTTGGATTTGAAGATTTTTTAATTAACTACACACTTCTTTAATTTTAATTTTTAAAATCGTTTAAATCAATTGCTTTTAACTTCATGATTATTAAATAAAAATCGCTGTACTTTGTTTTCACGAACTATTTTGTTGATTTTTGAACAAGTGTTTATTTTCTTGAATTATGTGACTTTTAAAATGTTTTCAAGTGTAACTTTACAGTTGTTCGCCCTCTCGAAAGCATCGTGCATTGCATCTTCAGACCACCTGTATCTTCCTACACCTCTCTCTCACACACACTGCTTCCTCTATACCTCTCTCTCTCTCTCCCTCGCCTGTATCTTCCCGCACAACCAGCCAAGTCATACCCAGTCAAAGTTTCTCATTTCTTTCCTCGCACATTTACACTGATGACGTCACGAAGTTTCACAAGAGATGAGAAAGCTCTCGGCAGTAAAACTTCAAGAAGCCACCATTACCTTGACAGGTCACGTGACAAGCTCGACCAATCAGCGCGGCCGACGTCAAGAACCTCATCAAAAACAACACTGGTCTAACTACTACACAAATCTACTAACAAAAACACAACATCAATCTCAAGTAGTGAACCACAAATTAAGACGGCTAAGTAGTGAGTTTGACCTTAAGAGTTTTTTAATCGATTTTTATCAATATCGTTTACCAATGTATTATTATTATTATTTATTTCAAAACACCAAAAAATATACAGTGTTTTGCTGGTAGTGGGAATAGGACAATCCCCATAGCACAAGTGCCCCACTACCAGCTGTAAAATAAATATACTATATAAATTAAAATAACAGTAGGCATTGTATTGTAATTGTTAATGAAATAAGGCTTTGTACGCGTCTTCAGAACAGTTAGATGAAAATTATTTCATAGCTTGGAATGGCTTATTATTTTTATTTTGTTCTATACAGACGTTTAGTGCCTGAAAATTTGTAAAAATATGGCACTAAACGTCTTTAGGACGAAATAAAACTATTATCCCATTCCAAACTATGAAATCAATTTTATTGAACAGTTCTGAATACTCGTATACAAAGCCTAATTTTATTAACAATTACATTGGTAAAATATACCGATAAAAAGTGATTAAAAAATCATTCAAGGCCATGCTCACTACTCAGCCGTCTTAAATAAGTATTTCAAAAAATTGCGATATTTAAAATAAATATGTTTATAATTTATATAAATCCAGCTCAGATTAATTATGGTGTGGCATTTGCTTTTTATACTCGAAAATACCGAATGGGTGTGATTTTTGCCCATCATGAAATATTATTTGTCACAATGATTCTCTTGACAACAGAGCCTAGCTCATAATGGCAACAGCGCAACACTAGCGATATGACAACAGTGTCTAGAACAATTTATCAACAATTCACAGCTACAGCAGCCGGCTCACAATATGGCAACCGCGTGCACTAGAGAGTTGGCAACAGCGCGTCACTGGAGACGTGGCAACAGTGTCTAGAACAAGCTGGCAACATGGCACTCACCTGTGATCACTGTGTTCTCGTTGAAAACGCCTCCTGAGATGGCAAAAGCAGCGGGAAAAGCAAAGAAAACAGCGCATTAAAACACTACATTACGTCATTAACATGATTCTATGCATAGGAACATACAATGAGCAATAGTGGAGGGGGGGGGGGGATATGTTATACCACGATATAGTGACTTCAGAGTCTCACTGTTTTAGGCGATGGATGATGATTATGAAGATCATTGGGAGATGATGATGATGAAGAATAGGTACGGATGGACGGAACCTTCCCGTCATTTACCTCTCGACTGAGGGAAAGACCAAATCCAGCGCGTCACCGCCATCTTTTTTTGTCTGGGGCTTAACGTCGCACTGTTCTGCAGCGAGGCTAATGGCGACGGATGAATGATTATGAGGATGATTGGGAGATGATGGTGAAGAGTAGGTAAGGATGGAAGGTGGGAAGGAAGCGGTCGTGGCCTATTAGTAGGGTACCTTCCCAGCATTTGCCTGTCGACTGAGAGAATACCACGAAAACCCCTAGTCAGGAAGGACGGCCGCGGGAATCGAACCCGGGCCTCCGGAATACAAGTTCAGAGCGTTACCACTCAGCCAACCTGTTCCGTCACAACGCCATATTGTGACAGGAGAGAGACTATGACGTATGATTGAAAGAGTGAGTTTCGAACTCTTGTCTGTCAGTATTGGATCCTGCGTCTGTCCATTGTGTCATGTCATACAGAGTGGTGAATGACCGGCCACTTTGATGTCAAACAATACGTCGTCTTCAGAGATAAGACGAAGTTCGCCTGACAAGAGCGACCTCAGCCAGGTGATGTGAAACCAGCGCCATATTGGCAAGTAGACACGTTGATAGGGGCGTCGGATGGGGTTCAGGGCTCTTGGACAGCCCATGGGATTTAGGAGAAAAAAAATGTTAAAATATACGAATCGGCTGTATTTGAAGACATTGGATTTAATATTTCCTAAAAATCGTCATAACTTTTATATTCAATTAAGGAAAAATGCGAAAAAAATATAATTTATTGTTTTAAATACTATCTTATAAATACAATATTTATGCCCAAACTCGTGGAAAAACTGAAATGTCTTACTTTTTTAATTTTAAACGATTTTTGGTACAAATTTATATTGTCTTTAGTGTATATAGTTAAGATCGACTAAAAATTAGCTATCATTATTTTTCATATTTTCATAATTAGAAGTATTAAAAGTATTTGACGCCCCCCCCCCCCCCCCCCCACTCCCAAATATACAGTGTTGCCATGGTAAATGTGAACGTATTCATGTATATAGAATGTTTTCCCTACACCTTGGTTTCGAGTCAATGTAACTAATACGCCTAATTCATGAGACTTCATTCGATCACAGCACATCTCCAGGCTGGTGCCTCTGGAGATCTCCCGCCTCTCAGCTCCCGCTCCAGCTCCAGCCATTCGTCTCAATCTCAAGTCCCAGACGCCCCATCAGCCCCGGATCCGTCCTCCTTACCCGTGTCATTCGGGAGACCCCGTGTCAGAGGCGCGCCAGGGCAAATGACGTCACTTTGCATTACACGTTCAACGCGCTAGGTGGGGACACAAGTGTTCGTTTCACGTGATAGATCACGAGGAAAACGCTCGGTGTAACGCGTTGATGAGCGAACTTTGTGCAAGTTTCTGTTCTACAGACCCGGGAAAGAGCTGAAACGAATGCGTCAAAAAAAGCATCCATTTCCTTCGAGAAATTTGAAAGATATTTCCAAAAACGCAGAGAATAATCGTAAAATGTCAATAGCTTTTGAAATTAACGCCGGATTAGTCTGAAAATTTACAAAAACGCCTAAAATATTGGTCCCGATAAAAATGCAAAGTGTGAAGTTGATCGGTCAAATGGTTTCATTTTAATCTTAACAAATTCACAGAATATTCAAATGTATAAGTTAATTTTTTTAAATAGAAAAAAATGTGAAAACAGGTGGTGAACTTTAATATGCGTTTTACGAATCCAACACAATTGTATCTATACTCACATTTTATAAGTGTTTTTTTTTCTATGAGTATATTGGACGAGAGGATGAAGTGTTATAAATAGGAACTATCCCGACGCAATCTCAGGAAACCACGTTCAGCACCAGCTCGAACCAGGGACCAAGCGAGAAGTCAACCGACTGAGCCATCGCATCGTTTATCCCCCCCCAGCATCGGGTTTCCTTTTTGACACACAAGTCTTTTATTTTATCTTCTAAACCCCTTTCTTTGATCTCCAGTAACAATCCATCTTGCATGCGGCCGCGAGCTAGGTCGCCGCGCGGACACCCGCGCTACCCCCTGCACGAGCGGCCGTCCCGCCGCTTGAACCTCGGCGGCGGCGTTAAAGGATCAATCACGTGGTGTCAGAAGATGGTCGGCGGGAAGAAGAGAGAATGTCACGTGACAATGTGTGTCACGTGACGGGTCAATTGTTAATGAGAGTGATTAATTCGTGGTTTGACACCGGGTGTGACGTCATATAGCCGCTAGCTAGGCATAACGGGATGTGAGAAGGAGATAAGTTTCTTAAACTCTCGCCTACAACTCAACGAGTACGAGTTTCTTTTGTTACACACGAACCTTTTAACTTCTTTGAACGATGTCAGTAGAAACGTTATAATATTCCCACATTTTTGCTAAAGTTTTAGTCGGTCGATCTTCCCGAAATCACAACTAGTATCTCCTGCCATGTATTGAAATTTCTGTAGAACTATTGGGATGTGTGTTATGGTTAAGCTCCAAACGAAATATTATCAATTTATATTTTTGAAACATCCGTTACCTATGAGTATCGTAGTTAAATAGTTAAACATTAATTTACTGCAAAATGTAAAAATGTATGCTTTCTTCGCTTGATTTAAAAAAAAAATTGAAATTAAATTATCGAGTGGTCATATTTAAGTACAAATGTAGAACAAAAGACGCATGTATGCACAGTTTAAAAATCTTAGAACTGAGAAAAACGATGCGAAAATACGGACAAACCCATAAGGATGCATTACACATTTTTAAAATGCCTGAATTTGCTCAACGAAATTTTTTTATTGTGTGTTGGACCATTTTCAAAGGTTACTTTCATATTAAAGTGTAAAACAAACTGAGATTTAATGATTTACGAATAAGATACATAGATTGATGCACATAAGTTCATAGTCGAGTGAAAATATATCAGAACTAAAAGACATGAAAACACTTGAGGCCACTTCTCAATACACGCACACGGCGAAGGAATTGCAGTCTCAACGACTTATCCTATAAAAGCAGCCACGTAAAACAAGTTGTTTAAGTCACTGCACTCCATTATCAACACAAAGTTTAGCCTCGCCTCCGCAACATCTACAAGAATCCCATTAGATTATCCGATATCAATACAATTCCCAGTTCCTACCTTCTCCCAGTTCCCACCTTCCCAGCACGCGCGGCCGCGGTTCCCAAAAGATTCGGGGAGATTTCTTTGTAAACTTGATCGTGGGGGGAGTCACGCACCGTGATGTGCAAAGCGATGCGGGTTTGCCTTCGGGGGGGGGGGGGGGGGGGGATGGGGGGGGTAATAGGAGAGCCACTTGGAGGCGTTAAGCGGTCCAAGCAAGAAGGATTCAAGACGCTGGGATAGTTCCAATAAATAAAGGAGAGGGAAATAAACTGGTTGTTGGAGTGACATGAAATTTTGGAGGATATTGCGACTTTTCAGGCATTTTCATGCATGTTTTACAATATTGGTCAAGATGATACTGCATAGAGTTGTAAAAATTGAATCTATTGTAGCTCTTCATTCTAATCCTTTCAAAATACAAGATTTGCTTACACTTTATGAGTGCATTGCGCATATTATTGATGTATGTTTACAAAGTTGCAATAGGGAATATGCATGTATGCAACAACGTGCAACAACTGCAACAACTTGTTAAAACACGCATTTTTCACACACAAATCAAAAGAGTAAATTTTCATTCATAAATATGACATTTTGATGGGAAAACGTATGCCTGTCAAATCATGTCATATTTAGTTGTAACTTGTAACCTTAGCAACATCATAGTTAGTAGATAAAAATCAGAATTGGCGTTTTCCTAAAATGTCCAATGACATATTCCCTAAGGAGAGATAATGTAGGTAAGAATTATTTCAGTTATATTGATTGCTTGAATCGAATTACGTTTTATGTTGTGTATTTCTTATGTCTTCCGTGCGTTTGACATATCGGTTCGAGGTGTTGCAAGAAATGCACCCATTACAATGACGTCACTCCACGTTTCAGTACAGAATCAGTCTGGATTCTTCCGCCGAGCAAAACCGAAAACAAAATCTCAAACACGAAACACGACGACGATGCCGCGGCTTGTTCAAATACTTGCTCTTTACAACGTCTTAAAAATCCTTTCAGAATTTCAAGAGCTCGGCAAATAGAAGAAAACCCAAACAGGAAAACAAAACTTGAGGCAAGCGGAGCCGAGGAATTAAAGGCGCAGGTAAACATTAATATTGTTGGGAGAAGAGAAGTCGACGCGAGAGGCGGAGGGAAAAGTTCAGGGATTGACTTTGATTGAGACAAATATCAATCAGATGAATAGTTTTGGAAGAAAGTAGTTTTGGAGTTGATATTTTGAAAGAGTTATTGAAGTAGGGCAAGTCTAAGAAGGGATGGAAATTCTTCCCCATGTCAAAAGTCCATGTCCTTTGCGTTTATTCTCTTTGGAAAAACCATAACTATACTTATTTTCTATTCAATCATATCACTTATATCCAGATTTTCATTGCTCTGATAAAACAAGTGTTAAAACAGTCATTAGTTGTTGCCATATATGACACAATAGAGCACTTATCCACGGAGTAAACTTCAATAGGGTTTTGAAAAGCTGTCTCTTATAAGTAAAATATGGTTTGGATCACAATATTGTGACATTTTGGGCCATTTTTTCATTATACTCTGCCAAATTTTAAACAGTGTTGATTATTCTTAGGAATGTAATTGCTATGGCAATAACCAATAATTTTTAAAAATATTTTGCCATTGTTTTTCACCGGTCCTCGTTTACTTAAAATGTAATCTGAAGAAATATTGTCTAAAGTGAATATATATTTAAGAAAAAAGTTAGAGACTGTGGACTCAAGTTTCCGAGTACTATTTGTCAAGTTAAACAATAGTTTTATGGGGAGAATATTTCGCTTTGAACACGAATTAAGGCAGGTAAACATTAATATTGTCTGTAAAGAACAACAGAAGTTCCGGATAAAAGAAAGTGGAAAGTTTTGATGGAGTTTCTCTACGTCACAGAATTAGCGGAGGCTCTTTTTGATTGAGGGGAGGTTTTAGACATGGGACTCCAAGTCAGTGTAGGGGATGAAAAGTAGGTTCTTATATTACTTCCACTACTTAGACCTTCTTAAAAGCTTTGACGTCACAAAAGATTTCATAAAAAACTCAACATGCGACCGAAATATTATAACGAATGGAACTTAGTTTTTATTTTGGCAATTTCAATTATTTTAAATTAAAGATCGCATCTTATTTCATCTTATGCAAATTGTTATAATACTTTTTGAATGCAGACAATAGTTTGAAAAATCGTAAAAAATTACAAACAATTGCCATTTTTAAATGAGCTGAGTTTACGATTAATTTTGAGAGGTTTACCTTATTCTGTATAAACGTGTTCACATTTGTCGTTCGAGTGCAATGTTATTCTTATTGACAATGAGGAGTTATCACGTGAGAGCCCAGAGAAAACTGTTACAGAATCAGGCTCCAGGCCCGCTAATATGTTACTTCATTTCTGCTACAAATGAAAAGGAATCAGGACATTCCCATTCGTTTCCAATTAGCCTCACCTAAAATCAAATTACGAAATCCGATTCTGTTCCTTCGGAAACTACTTACAAAATAGACCCCAGTACTTTAAAAAATAACTAAACAAGTTACGTTAAGTCAAGAAGAACACGAGACAACTAAACCAAAGCTGTATTGAGTTTCTTACACAACTTCGCTTTCTTTCTCCTCTCATTCTCTCCCGGACAATTAAGCATCGCTTTTTCTCTCTCTCCGCGCTACTTTCCCATTCTTCTTCACTCGCTCTGGATCATTTGCTCTTAATTGAAGCGAAATTATAACTCTGAGCAATTAAAACAACCGTTAACATTCCCGACGAACAGCTCGCAAACTTATTCCTTCATTCTAATTGCAATTTAACTTCGCAATCTTTGAGCAACTTTTATAATATCTATTAACTTAATATTACATTAGGTAATTCAAACAGCAAGTTTTGTAGACGCAGTTATTAGTTGGTTTTACAAGGAAAAGTCTTATGACCAATTTAAGAAAATCACGGAATCTTTAAAGAAAAATCATAGTCTACTTCACAAAATCTATCAAGCATTACGCTGAAAAGTCATTCGGTTCTTAGTAATAATATAAGGTACGTACTAATTGTTTACTTTATTAAAAGCAATTATTGGCAAATTTTACAAAAAATTTACAAAATTATTAGATTTTATCAAAATTTTACAAATAATTGGCTACATTTTAAAATGTTACATAAATTTCTTGAAAGTACAAATCTTGTGCCTAACTTGAACAATTATCAAATATATAACAGACATTCAACCAATGATTAGCGTTCATAATATTTTATGATAATATCTTTGATTCAACCATTGTAATGTTGTTTTCAATCCAATTGTAATCCTTGTAATATTCCTTGGTAATTTTATTATTTTTCACTTATATAGTTGTCATTCTGCTTATAATTTGTAAAATTTTGGCTTGATCTTGAATCTTTATTGAAAACATTGGTCCGATTTAATTTATTGATAAATATTATGGAGTGTTTTAATTGATAATGTCTTATGGACTTCTTAAAGTTAAAAGTAAGACATAAGAATTCAAGAAACTCTCATCCTGCGTCCTTCTTTCCCTCAACCAAACCTACGCTAAGCTCCTGGACTTAGGACAGACACAGCCGTTAAATCCTGACTGATCCAGCTATTCCAGGATTTCTCCAGTTCTGAAACTGGAGCTACTTTTATCGACGACACAAAAAAAACAAAGACTCCAGCGGCTAAGACGTTCTGGAGTGGCCGGGAGAAGAATCACGAAATACCTCTGGATACATTCAATTCACGTAGAGACGGTTTTTGCGAGAGGATCAAGGATCGATTTGCTGGCAGCAAACAGCCAATCACAGCGCGCGAAATGAGCCGGAGGAAACTATCGGGAAATGGTGGCACGAGATAATGTCTGGAGCGTTAAGATTGTTGTCGGAATCGGGATTCGAACGGAAAATGTAGACTCTTGTGTGAAGAGAGAGTTTACAAATGTATCGAGTTACATTGTGTTTCGAGTAAAAACTGATGAGACGCCTTTTCAGTTTTCGAAGCTCATTGGAAATATGAACTGGAGGAGGAAATCTGAGGAAGGTTTTGAACATAGGTAACATTCATTTTCACATGGTCCAAGATAACTGTTGTATAACTTATAATTTTGATTATTTCCTGAATTATCGAAATATACTAGAAAACGTCAGGGAAATCAACAAAATTCCTTCTCACTCTGTAAAAAACTACACATATTTTAAGAATTTTCGTGCTTTTTCAGTCTAAACAGTGAGCTTCAATAGAAGCCAGCCAGGGGCCCCTATGAGCTCGCAATTGGCACGCTTCCCGCAATACACAGATGGTAGTTGTGTTGACTAAACCTTCTGCATTAGAGATCATCTGGAGAAGGGGTCTGCAACCTGCGGCTCCTTAGTGGTTCTTGAATGGCTCTTTATAAATTAAATAAAGATCTGGACCCGAAAAATTTGAAAATTCTAAAAAAAAACGCCCTGCGGAGAAACAACTGGGGGGCCTCGACAAAATATCAAAATAAACTGGTAAATCAATTTATTATTATCGGTGTATTATATTTGATTGCCTCTACTGCGGGTCCCAATAAAATATAATGTATTATTTTTTGGGAAATTGGCTCCTTGACGAAAAAAGGTTGCCGACCTCTGACCTAGAGGGTCAGTGAGCCAGATCATGTCAGGTGTGTCGGTATTGAATGGAATTACTAACAACTGATTGACCACTTAGCATGAGGTTCGGCAACACAACTGCCCTCCATGTAACGCGGGCTTGCTACGATGTCGGCAATGCAGTGCAATACACAGATGGTAGTTGTGTTGACTAACCCTTCTGCATTAGAGATCATCTGGAGAAGGGGTCGGCAACCTGCGGCTCTTAGTGGTTCTTGAATGGCTCTTTATAAATTAAATAAAGATCTGGACCCGAAAAATTTGAAAATTCTAAAAAAAAACGCCCTGCGGAGAAACAACTGGGGGGCCTCGACAAAATATCAAAATAAACTGGTAAATCAATTTATTATTATCGGTGTATTATATTTGATTGCCTCTACTGCGGGTCCCAATAAAATATAATGTATTATTTTTTGGGAAATTGGCTCCTTGACGAAAAAAGGTTGCCGACCTCTGACCTAGAGGGTCAGTGAGCCAGATCATGTCAGGTGTGTCGGTATTGAATGGAATTACTAACAACTGATTGACCACTTAGCATGAGGTTCGGCAACACAACTGCCCTCCATGTAACGCGGGCTTGCTACGATGTCGGCAATGCAGTGCAATACACAGATGGTAGTTGTGTTGACTAACCCTTCTGCATTAGAGATCATCTGGAGAAGGGGTCTGCAACCTGCGGCTCCTTAGTGGTTCTTGAATGGCTCTTTATAAATTAAATAAAGATCTGGACCCGAAAAATTTGAAAATTCTAAAAAAAAACGCCCTGCGGAGAAACAACTGGGGGGCCTCGACAAAATATCAAAATAAACTGGTAAATCAATTTATTATTATCGGTGTATTATATTTGATTGCCTCTACTGCGGGTCCCAATAAAATATAATGTAATATTTTTTGGGAAATTGGCTCCTTGACGAAAAAAGGTTACCGACCTCTGACCTAGAGGGTCAGTGAGCCAGATCATGTCAGGTGTGTCGGTATTGAATTACTAACAACTGATTGACCACTTAGCATGAGGTTCGGCAACACAACTGCCCTCCATGTAACGCGGGCTTGCTACGATGTCGGCAATGCAGTGCGCTGTAGTTACCTGGACAGACGGTGGTGCAATCTGTCTTCTGCAGCGAGGAGCCGAGACACGGTTGTCCGCCGTTGAGCGGCGCTGGATGCGTGCATGTTCTGGACCGCTTCTGCACGCCGCGACCGCAGCGAGTGTTGCAATCCGACCATTGCGACCATGCGGCCCAGCCTCCGTTCACTGCAACAACAAGACAAGACATGTTAGACTTTAGCTCGAATCAATATTATTGTTTTTGTTTTCCGCATTACGGATCAAACGGAGAAACGAAACAGGCAAAGTTTTCACAGATGAATTATTACTATCATGTTCGTTTCATAACTGATTTCTAGCAAGATCGGTGTCTTGGTTTCACCGGAAAATTGATTTATAGTTTACACTCTGCTTTACTGCTGGATAATCTGCGAGAGAAGAAGTGGTCAATGTCTTTCATGCATTTTCAATGCTCGCTTAACAACGGAGGAACAGGCCAGAAAGCCCGATTTGTTTGGCTATTTGTGGGCTCGGGGCCATATTTTGCCCCGCACAACGTTTTCTTGATTTTTAACACAACAAAAACGAATTTCGTAAGCCGAAATAACCCCCACAAACATGTAGGTAAAATGTGAAAACGTTTGTGAAAACGGGATCCCCCTCCCCCCCCCCCCCCCCCCCCATTGCGGCGTCCGTACATATTATAATAACGTCATATTAAACCATATTTACCCATCATGTTAATAATATTCAAGCAGAGTGTATAAATAAGATGGAATAACATAGCGTGCAGACGGCAAAGAGAAATGCAGCGTTGAAATGCATAATGTTGGTTCAGCGTCGCCATTACACTGCAAGTCTGATGGTTAGAAATACAGGAATCTCGCTGCATAATGGACTGCTATGTGTGTGCCCGGGATGTGAACCCAGACATTGTTTGTTCTCCAGCCAAGGTCTCTAAACAAACATCAGACTGTACTGGAGCACGGGTTAACATATTAGCTAGTATTTACATCATATTGTCAGGCTTTTTGAACTAGGGTCTACATAATAGGTACATAATTTTGGAATGATTATATTTATTTATACACTATTTTATGATTATTACAAAAGGATTATGACTTTGAAAGTCCTAAGCCATTCTATTAGATCTGGTTTGTCAATACTCTGGGGGCTAATTCTTGAGATTCACGTTTTGAAACCGTTTTACGTTTACATGTTATAAAACTTGGAACAGTTGACAACTATCGGTTAGCCTTCAACTTTTTTTACGTTTTAAACAATGAAACCGTGACACGGTTTCAAAACGTAAATCTCAAGAATTGGCCTCCTGTTATATTCAGAAAGTGAAGCCCATATATATATATATATATATATATATATATATATATTAATAACATCATTTAACGGTTTATGCTACGTATATTTATTACACACCAACGTTTCGGCAAGCATCCACCCGCCTTTCTCAAGGTAACAAACGAAAATCAACGAAAAAACTATAAAATACAGCAAAATCAATTCATGAAATGTCAAATGTAGAAAACAGTGAAACGTGAAAAGAAAATAATTGTGAATTCTTCTGGCGCTGGAAAATGTGCTTCCTTGATATCCAAAAGATGGCCGTCATACACCAGGGTGTCGATAGTGACTTGAGGTCGTCGCTCAAACTTCCTTTTCTTGTCGCAATTTTAATGCTAAAGCAGCTAGTGGAATATCCTCGTCGTGGTCTTTTGACATCTGTGTTAGGTGGTATTCTCGGCGTCTTCTCTTGTCTATTCTGGGGGTCGGATGTCTTGATACCCATCTATCTAGCTCTGATGGCATTCTAGGTGTAACATGAATATCATTTGTTACAGGTTTCCACGCCGAGGGAAAATTCCTGTTTTCTAATTGGGTGTTCATACAATGTGGACGTTTCTCTATCTCAATAGATTCTCGAACTAAACGCTGCCTCAATCTCCTCTCTTTAGCTAAACACTTCATCCCTTGCAAATTCATAACATGGTCATTTGTGTTGCAGTGTTGCACCAGCGCTGAGGTTTTAGAGCCATCATTTAAAGCTATTCGATGTTCATCTTGTCGTTGAAACATGTTTCTACCAGTCTGGCCAATGTACGTCGATGGACAATCACTACAGGGTATCTCATATACACCATCTCCCTCAAGGTGAATCGGATCCTTTACACTTCTGAGGAGACTTCCAATTTTTTTATCCGTATCATACACAGGAATGATATTTTCTTTCCTCATAATTTTTCCAATTCTATCCGTAACGCCTTTCACATATGGCAGGAAAACTTTGGTTGGAGGTTTCTCAAACTCCGCTACCTCTATAGTTGCTTTGTCTTGCTTTGTGGTCTCAGCATTAGTTTTTCGGTATATGGCTTTCTTGATGACACTCAGAGGAAATCCGTTTTTTTGCAGAGCATCTCGGAGCAGTTGAAGTTCGGTATTTACGTTGTTGGCATCTGCTATTCGTTTAGACCTGGTTGCTAGGGTGTATGCGACAGAACGAATCTGTGAGGGATGATGATGTGAGAGTGCATGGAGATAGCGATCTGTGTGGGTTTCTTTTCTAAACACAGTGTGCCCTAGGGTATTATCAGGATTCTTGATCACGAGTACGTCCAGAAAGGAAAGTCTGTCATCTTTCTCTACTTCCATAGTGAATTGAATGTCTTCATGAATGCTGTTTATGTGATCCAGGAACTCTTGCAGTTTTTCTCGTCCATGAGGCCAGATAGTGAATGTGTCATCCACGTATCTGTACCAACATCGCGGCTTCAGTGGGGCTGTAGCAAGAGCTTTTTCTTCGAACACTTGCATGAAGATGTTTGCAATTACTGGAGAGAGAGGGGATCCCATGGGTGCTCCTGACACTTGTTTATAAAACTGTTTTTCATACACGAAATACGTGGAATTCAGGCAAAAACGTGATAAGTCCAGAACATATTTCTTGATCACCCTATCTTTTACCATCGCTTTTAAATGGTCCAGTGCTTCGTTAATTGGCACTCTGGTGAATAAGTTTATAACATCAAAACTCACAAGTAGATCGTGTGGCTCTGTCTTTAAGTCTTTAAGCAACTCAACAAAATGTGTTGAGTTCTTTACATAAGAACTGACTTCTTCTGTGAAAGGTTGGATCTGACGGGCTAGGTGACGAGCGAGAGCCTGCGTAGGTGAATTAATTGCACTGACAATAGGACGCAAGGGATGGCCTGCTTTATGTATTTTCGGAAGACCGTACAAACGGGGCACACGTGATGATTTTTCATGGGGAATCAGAGTTTGTTTGATATCTTTATCAATAGTTGAAGCCAGAATTAGGGAACGAGCTTTTGTTTCCAAGTAGACGGTCGAGTTGTTTTCTGTTTTGACATAGGCTGGATCAGTGAGGAGAGCGTTCATCTTCTGCTTGTATTCGTTCGTATCCATGACAACGGTTGCATTCCCCTTATCTGCTGGTAGTATTGTAATATCTGGGTTTTTTCTAAGTTCTAGTAAAGCTCGGAATTCCTCTGTGGTAACATTACGTTCAGGAGGTTTTGTTTTTCTCAGTATGGATACAGTTTCTTGTCGAATAATCTCTGCTCTTTCCACTGGCAAGTGAATAATGCCAGCTTCCACCGCACATATTATCTTCTCGACAGGAAATCGATTAGGTGCAATAGCAAAGTCGAGACCTTTTGTTAACACCCTCAAAGCTGGATCACTTAACGTGTGCTTGGATGTGTTGATAACAACTCTGTTGGGATCCAAAGCAGGTTGAAAACCGTAATTAGGTGAAATCCTTTTTTGAGTTGTAACAAGTCGCTCTAACTTACGTTGTTGACGGATGGTAACATCATAAGCTTTATCAAGAGCTTTTTGGTATGTAATCTCGTCGATCCTTTGGAAAATTAATGGTTCAAGTAAGCAATGAAGATCACTATGAAGCTCATACATATTCCTCGAGAGGTAATCTAGACGGCGATGGGTATTAGCTATAGCCTCACGTAAAAGTGATAAGCTTGCTTTACGTAAAATCTTACAAGCAGCAGGAGTTGGAGAATGTCGTCTGATTTGTAGAAAGACTGGAATCACGTTTTCTCTTCTACAATTCTTCAAAAATGTGAGATCGCAAATAGCAGTTTCTCGTTTTATGCGGTAGTTTTCAAATTTTCGTACCTTCTTATTAGTTGTCTCCCCGTAGAGACGGAATATTACATCATGTAGAGTCTCGCAGCCAGTAGGTATTAATAACATCATTTAACGGTTTATGCTACGTATATTTATTACACACCAACGTTTCGGCAAGCATCCACCCGCCTTTCTCAAGGTAACAAACGAAAATCAACGAAAAAACTATAAAATACAGCAAAATCAATTCATGAAATGTCAAATGTAGAAAACAGTGAAACGTGAAAAGAAAACAATATATATATGTATATATATATATATATGTATGTACAATATATATATATATATTGTCATAGCAACAACTACGATGACATTTCAAAAATGATTTCTAAGTAACTGTTAAACTTATCGAAAAATATAACATTGAAAACAGTCTTTATAATAAAAGCAATGAAACGATAGGAATGTATTTTTAAAAAGTATGTTAAATCTCAGTCAACAATTAAATATATAACTAATTTAGAACAATTGTAGTTCGACCAGTAGGAATCCTAGTTTCACTCGCTGGGCGTGGCTGGCGCGTGAACCTCGGCTCCTGATTGGCCGACGCTGCAAGTGAACATGTTTCACATGGGAACGCGGCACTGTTTGCTATCATCTAACACTGAATGCAGCCTCTCTTCATAAACAATGTAATGCACGAGCTGGGATATTGAAACTGCAGAGCTTTGCTCGGATAGTTTACAACGCCGATGAATAAACTACAAGTTCGTGCAAGTTTCATGTGTGCCAACTTTATCGCGCTGCATAGATTGTGAGTTGTATTCAATTGCTTACGTGAGGTGTATCAAAGCACAAACACTGGCTGTGCAGAAACTGTTTCTCACAGTAAGCTAGGTACGTGCTCGGTACGTTGCCCAGTAAATTGAGTGAAAGAAATGTACACAAAATATGACAGAATTGTTTAGAAGTGTGAATAAAAAAATAAACTCGACAATTCTCACAAGTATCCTCACAAGGAGTCTTATTCCTGTAAAGTTGGTATTCCACTATACAATTTAAGTTGGGCAATTCATATCTGCCGATTTGAATTGGGCCCATTTGGCTATAGTGTGATAGACAAGAAAAATCCAAATCTTGCCAATTCTTAGTTTAGAATCGGTTCTGTTTTCCCAACTACAATGGGACAATTTGAGATGAATAGTGAAGCAAATATCGAAACAGAGAACACAACTTCGTAATATGCATAATGATCAAATATTAACATAACAATTGAATGCTAATTGTTGTTTAGGACGATTGTTATGAAAAAAACATAAAACTAACCTAATCTCAAACCATGAAAGTGAGACACAAAAACAAAATTTGAATTGGGACAATTTGAATCTTGAATATTTGAGTAGCCCAACTTGAATTGTATAGTGGAATATCCACTTAAGTGAGATGAGAATTCAGTGAGAATACTAGGTCATCAACTAATGTTTAAATTCTATTGTTTGGTACTGAGTTTCTCACTTGTTATCTTACTTTATAGTTACTTCTCTCTCACTTAATTCAGGAATTGAACTCCAGGAGCTTTTTCTGAAATAAGTGAGAAATGACTAAGGATCTGTTATCAACCAATAAGAATCCAGGAGGCAGACCTGGAGACCAAGTCTTGAAACTTACGCTTTCAGGACGCAAACGCTCTAGGACGTCATAAAGTCCCATTTACTGTAAGAATGATGACCTTGAAATCTACCTTTAACTGTTAAGCTTAATTTTAAATAAGGTTTTATGACTGTATATTATCTGTAATAATAGTTATAATGTTAATAAATTGTTTCCAATAGATTGCTGGATGTTAATCAAATAAGTGGCTTGACTTTATGTTTCAATGTCGATCACTCTTACAGTAAATGGGACTTTATGACGTCCGAGAGCGTTTGCGTCAGGACGCAAACGCTCTCGGACGTTATAAAGTCCCATTTACTGTAAGAATGACGACCTTGAAATCTACTGTTAACTGTTTAGCTTCATTTTGAATAAAGTTTAATGACTGAATAACATCTGTAATTATAATTTTAATGTTAATAAATTGTTTGCAATAGATTGCTGGATGCCAATCAAATAAATGGCTTGACTTTATGTTTCAATGTCGATCATTCTTACAGTAAATGGGACTTTATGACGTCCGAGAGCGTTTGCGTCCTGAAGGCGTAAGTTTCAAGACTTGGCCTCCTGGAGAAAACTGATTTTATCTTTCTCGTGAATAACTGTCCAGAACAACCGAACAATAAAATGCACGAGCGAACTCATTTGACCATCTAACCTAGCTGCAACAATCCGTGATAACAGTTTCCAGTTTCCAGAAAAAAACATAAAACAAATCACACGATCCAATCTAAACTCAACAAACTCATTCCAAAGTCGAAAAACTTTGTGAAAAACTATCACGATTTGGTTGTTTTAATCGCTTAACAAGTCCCGTTTTCCACGTCGAATTCGATGCAATCAGATTTCTAACAATTCCGTTCGATCTTATCACTCAAATCTCACATGTAAAGTGACTGTAAAATAATTAACATAATAGGGGAAGATAGAAGTAGGGGAGGATTCAACATTTCCAAAAAAAAAGCATTTTAAAAATGATTTTATTGACCCGAAAGACGGAGGGCTGAAGGAAAGAAGCCATAAAAAATATTCTCTTATTCTTTTACAGTGCTTTATGATTTTTTTATTGTCTGAATTAAGTATATTTTACTGACTCCGTTGAAGTGGGAGAATTGATGTCGTCCCGTCTTCTTTCTTCTTCATCTAGCATTATGTTTGGGGGTGGGGGGGGGGGGGAGTGCGTCACCCCTTAGATGCGAACCATTTCCTGCGGGGGTGGGGGGGGGGACGCAACTCCCCCCCCAAACTTGCCCATCAGCGAAATATACACACAATAAAAGTGATGCGCAGCTAAGAAAGTTTCCGAGGAGGAGAAAAGATAGATTCACTAAAAATACAAAATTGTGGTTTGGCGGCTTGAAAAATGGAGCCTCAAAAAAACAAACTTTTCCTTAACTACTGTATATATTTTCCTCAATAAGAAAAATATCCGAAACTTTTTTTTTCTCGGAGACATTTTGTCGACGTCGTAAATCTTTATTTATTTAGTGACAAATTGTGTAGATTCTCGGGCACATGCCCCAGGGATGTTGTGCACAGTTTTGTCACTGGTTCAGGAGGACCGGAGCAAGGAATAAATCCTGCCAAGAGATATTAAAATGTCAAAACAAGGTGATTTACCCCCGCTGAGTTCCAATACGTAAACGCTCTAGATGCCTCATCTTCGATGATGAAGAGTGTTATTGTGTTCTTCGCACTCTTGTGTGATGCACGATCATTTAGTGACAGATAGTAGATTAAATTATCTGTCACTATCAATTACACTTATAAATGTAATGTGGTGGAAGAAGAGAATCGTAAGAGCAAGTAAACCAAATAGGAAGGTATTCAAATATAATTAATGTTATAAGCTATTGCATGTGCTAAAATAAAAAATTAAATATGTAGGTTTTGGCAGGTTTACTTTTATTTTTATTTATGTTTCATTGGCAATGACTCCGCTTTACGCAGATATAAGTCAAGTAAATCTCTTTAAAAAACCATAAAGATGTTAAAACATCCAAATATCTTATAAAATTGAGCTTATAATGTTCTTATATTTCCTTTCATTCCTGATAAATGAACCATTTTTCACAGAAGCCTAAGAAAATCTCTACTTATTGATCGGGGATATTCTATAACTTTAAAACTCTCGATTCTTCTGGAATCCGATGCACGGCCATATGGATTAACATTGCACAGAATTCGATTATCGCAGAATCGGGAATTTTCAAGTTATAGAATATGCCTGGGGTTTATGCCTGGAAGGCATTTTATCTCACTGGTTTTTAAATTGTATAAATTCATTTGAAAATAATTTCCGATTTCCGCATTTTCCTCGGAAATGAGCTGGAAAATGTTGTCATCACGAAACAGCTAATTTACATTAAGAAAGTAATAAGTCAACTGAGGTCCTGAATCATCTTCCCGATCATCTTGTTTCTTCAGGATGAAACAAACCGCTTCGGGCGGAGAACGTCGGGAGAGAAAATAATTTCCAAGGGAAAGCATACAGAAAAGTGATAGAATCGGTGGAATATGAAGATGTAATCTGTAATTCAGACGCAGGAGGCCCGAAGTCCATATCAATGATTCTTGAGGTGAGCTCAAAAACCAGATTACCTTCATCCAATCATATTTGATGGGTACAGGGCAAGAACGCTATAAGTCCATTTTTTGAAAAAATGGGTGACTTGCAGTGATTTTTATGAGCTTTCAGATTATACCCTCGGTTTTTAGAAAATATTGCCATAAAGTCTAGAATAAAACAATTGAAATATCGAACTGTATGGAAGATAGATACAAGTTTCAACATAAAACCTCCTTTATCTCAGTTTCATCCGAATGTGACTCATAGCGTTCTTTGCCTGTACCCTTCATTTGTAACTAATAGTGACATGAGTCATTGTGTAAGAGAATATTTCAATAAAACTGTATTTGTTGACATCAGTCGAATTGCAGCTTGATTAGTACATAATAATTCCAAAAGTATGCAAATCAAATTCGATAAAATGGACTTTCGTCATTTTACCTCTGATGTACAGAATTATAGAGGGGCGTTAGAGATTTCAAGAAATGGTTTAATTCAAAATATAATAATGTATATAAGCTTTTAATATTCATCAAAGTTTGCAAGTGGTAAAATACTTTAATATTATTTATTTACTCTTATTAAATATTTCTGAGACATCTTTGCCCCCCCCTGAAAAAGTGCCCCCCCCCCTCCCCCCAGCCGTCCCACTGCGCCGAGCTCTCAGAGACTTGGCAACGCTGCCGGGGTCGTCACGACGCTTGTTCAGACGCCCGGAAGGAAGCGTCGCCTCCAGAACGACGTCCCAGAGAGCGTCCCGACGCCTGGGGGGAAGGGGGGGGGGGGCACCTGGAGTGTGCGGAACGAGTTCAGACATGTGTTTCTCGCTCAGGTCGAGAACATGCTGAATATCTCGTGAAGTGCGAGACGTTCTTCTCCAAGTGTCACCATGCAACGTTGCAAGATTTCACACGTGACTTGGACAATATCATACGGATTTCTAGACCCTGCTATCAAAATGCTGATCAGGTATCTAATTTTATAAATTGATTTTATGCTTTTTATTGATCCTGATAATCATTTTTAGTTAAATTTGTATGTGGGGAGAACATTGTCCATGCTATGCTCAACTTTTAATTTTTCTTGGATCTATTAACGATACAAATTTTTATAAATTTGATGGAATTTTGTAAATTGGAAAAATAGCCGAAATAAGCAAGGCGTTCAAAAATGGCACTTCTCAACTAGTATTTGTTATTTTATTTCTTTCTTGTATCTTATTGTATCTTCTATAGTAAGTACTTATTCAAAGATACATTTGCCAACGAAATTGTAAACATATTAATTGAAAATAAATAATCTTAAATCTGAACGGTTTGGGTAAAGACTTTTTGATATTGTGATATCAATCATTGAAATCATTGAATACCTATGATTTAATGTAATTTTTGTGAAAGTTCACTCACGACCAGAAAAACTTTTCGATTCGCTATTTAGATTTTTTTTTTTAATTGAGTGTACCTAATTTTTTGCGTATTTAAAAAAATAAAAAAATCTCTAAAATATTTTGAACGTGTAACTTTACTAATCAATGTTCTCACTATCAAATGACGTCATGACTAAAAACATTGCCATCACCACGTGCCCCCCCCCCCCCCCCCTTGTCTGTGACGTATCAAGGTAGCTCTGGTTCGAGTCCCGGATCGCCCATCAGCGCTCTAGAAGTGAGAGATCGCGTGCTCTCCGTCTCACCCAGCGCACTTCAACAGCAATCCGAGGAGTCGAGACTGAAACATTGTCTCACCCCGTGTCTGTTACGTATCAAGGTAGCTCTGGTTCGAGTCCCGGATCGCCCATCAGCGCTCTAGAAGTGAGAGATCGCGTGCTCTCCGTCTCACCCAGCGCACTTCAACAGCAATCCGAGGAGTCAAGACTGAAACATTGTCTCACCCCGTGTCTGTGACGTATCAAGGTAGCTCTGGTTCGAGTCCCGGATCGCCCATCAGCGCTCTAGAAGTGAGAGATCGCGTGCTCTCCGTCTCACCCAGCGCACTTCAACAGCAATCCGATGAGTCGAGACTGAAACATTGTCTCACCCCGTGTCTGTTACGTATCAAGGTAGCTCTGGTTCGAGTCCCGGATCGCCCATCAGCGCTCTAGAAGTGAGAGATCGCGTGCTCTCCGTCTCACCCAGCGCACTTCAACAGCAATCCGAGGAGTCAAGACTGAAACATTGTCTCACCCCGTGTCTGTGACGTATCAAGGTAGCTCTGGTTCGAGTCCCGGATCGCCCATCAGCGCTCTAGAAGTGAGAGATCGCGTGCTCTCCGTCTCACCCAGCGCACTTCAACAGCAATCCGAGGAGTCGAGACTGAAACATTGTCTCACCCCGTGTCTGTTACGTATCAAGGTAGCTCTGGTTCGAGTCCCGGATCGCCCATCAGCGCTCTAGAAGTGAGAGATCGCGTGCTCTCCGTCTCACCCAGCGCACTTCAACAGCAATCCGAGGAGTCAAGACTGAAACATTGTCTCACCCCGTGTCTGTGGCGTATCAAGGTAGCTCTGGTTCGAGTCCCGGATCGCCCAACAGCGCTCTAGAAGTGAGAGATCGCGTGCTCTCCGTCTCACCCAGCGCACTTCAACAGCAATCCGAGGAGTCGAGACTGAAACATTGTCTCACCCCGTGTCTGTTACGTATCAAGGTAGCTCTGGTTCGAGTCCCGGATCGCCCATCAGCGCTCTAGAAGTGAGAGATTGCGTGCTCTCCGTCTCACCCAGCGCACTTCAACAGCAATCCGAGGAGTCGAGACGGGAAAATAAAGAATCACGAATCCTCTAAATTGAATCACTCGAACAAGGCGAGCATTTATTTCATTTCCGTCGGATTTTGTTGCGCCAGGAAATGAGGAAAGCGCCGGCGGCGTCGCGATGCCCTGGATCGCCGTCGCAAATATACACACGGCGTCGTCGTTTCAATACTGCCAGATGAGACGCCGTCAACTAGAAGGAGGCGTTATTAAAATATAACTCGAGATCTGCACGCGAATTAAATTAAATTTCTGGGACGTTCCAGATTAAATTTCCATTGTATCAGTAAACAAATTCACAATAATATTGTACCTATGTTAAAATAATCAAACCTTAACGGAGCAAGTTGGCTCAGGAAGACTTGGACACCGAAGGGCGGGAAATTATGGGAAGGTTCTCTAATAGGAATGGGAAGGTTCTCTTATAATAGGCCACGACCGCCTCCTTCCTACCGTCCAGCCAAACGTATTCATCATTATTATCTCCCCATAATCATTATCCGTTGCCAATTTTAACACTGTTAAAATAAACAATACACAATTCAACAATTAGGAATCCGCCGAAAGACATGATTTCAGGACAATTGTAAATGAACTATGCTCGTCAATGTTATATCTTCATTAGACTCGTCGATCGGTCGTTCGCCGGTCTACCGATCGTGAGACCTGTGACACATAGTCGCTCGGGTGTCTCTATGAAATCTCCACACAACAAGATGAAGGAATGGATAAAGGACAAGTTGCATTGTCGCTCGGGTGTCTATGGTCTGACTGCACATAGTGATGGAAACCTAATGCTCGGATTGTACAGTGAAGTCGTCCACGGAGACATTTGCATTTCGCTTCGAAGTCGTCCGTGCAGAAGACAGAGATATGAGCTCGGAAGAGGAGAACCTGAACATGCAACTTATTCCATTTTACATTCCCAGCAGAACCTAAGCGAACGGCTAAGCGATAATTGTCTGCACAGATAAACATTGTTATAAATACTTTTTCTTTAATTATAGCAATAATACTGAATAATTTATTATTTGATCACGACCCAATTGTTAGGTACAGTATTGGTTTTACAATGTGTATTTGTATAAAATATTTTACATCGTCAATGCATGTAAACAAATATTTATTTTGAATTTGAGAAGCACGTCAAAGACCAATATTTCAGTAACGATTCAACCAACTTTATCAGTTTTATGTTTCAACTTGACTTCCTGAACTTGTAAGCAATTTCTTCAGCTCTTCAAACTACTGTCATCAAACTTGCAACTACTCTGTGCCATTTCACAAACAAGTTTTAAAAACTGTGAAATATAAAAGTGTCTGTCTGCAAGCCTCTCTCTCTCTCTCTCTCTCTCTCGAACTATCCGACGCCACTAGACGACGCGACGCCGGGGCGACGCCGACTTTGTTGCGAAACTAATCTAAGACGTGTTCCTGGGAATTCATGCTTGAGGACGTTTGTTTGTCGTCGGCAAGATAGCGTTCAATTTTCATGCTTTTCATTATGTAGCGGAGTTGGAGAATAGTTGACTGTTGGAATATGTAGACTAGTTTATGACGTTATACAGTTCATATCTGCTGTCCCACTTGTGTGGATTATTGAGCGAGCGTAGCGAGCGTCACCACGGTACTCTTATGGCACTTTCTCTGTGTGTTTGTTTTTTTTTTTTTTGTGGTCAAAGCCCAGGTTAAACCGCTGAAGCAATCGATCTGAAATTTTGTACACATACTGACGTAATTTATGAGGTCCCTGGGATCGTTTTTGAACGGGCTCCTGTGATTGGTTCAAATTTAAAAAAAAATTATCTTTCGATTGGTTGTTCCGATCAATTTGAAATTTAGCAAAGTCATTTCAACCAACATTTTACCCAATCATAATAAATTTCAGCCAAATCCTCCCATTGGTTCAAATTTGAAACCATTTTTACGGTGATTTTTGTAATTTAAACTAGAACCGATTGACCGACTAACTTAAAACTTCGCATGGTCATTGGTACCAACATTTAAGGTATTTTTGCCAATTTTCAGTCTAATCTGTAGTTATTTTCAAAAGTTTGTGTCATTTTAGGTACATTTTATTCCCGAATCTTGAAATATTGACTATACATTTTCATCCCTGCCTTCTTTAAGCTTCTGCTCCAAGGCCTGTAAAGCAGCCAAGCGATCCACAATTTACAGTAAAACTAGCGCATATCAAATCAGATGCTGTATGAAGGACAGATCCTCCAATTGGTTTAAGTATAAATAATATCTTCTGATTGGTCGACAATCAAAATTTTCCGATTAAGTTCAAATTTTGCATGGTGATCAAGACCAACATAATCGAAAATTTTACACATTGTAAGCACTATCAGTCAAGTATTAATTGTCATTGTACGAGTTTAGTATGGGTTGTCAAAAGCTGGAAAATTTATGTAGGAAAGTCACGACACAATGGATCTGATCATATCTGATATTCATCCAGAGTATTTATATGGAGACTGGAAAGTTGCAGAGAAAATCGTATAGTGCCGTGTCGTGTATCGGGACTGGGGATGTTGCATGTTCTGTGCTCGCTCATCAACGCGTTACACTGAGCGTTTTCCTAGTTATATACATTGTGGGCGCCCAGGAGAGTTGCCTTCAGTTAATTAAAAAATAAATCATTCGTAAACTAAATTTTCTTAAAACATAGCACCAAACTCAAGGGTAGCATTAGTAGTTCAATCTAACATGTATACATTTGGTAATTCGGTAATTGAGCGAGCGAAGCGAGCGTCTCCATTTGGCTCTTTTGGCACGGACCTCTGTTTTTTTTTTGTTTGTTTTTTTTTTTCTGTTACTGACGATATACAGGTCAGAGTTTTTCTTCGATCGAGCTGAAATTTTGCACACATGTACGTAACATTTCTGATTGTTGCAGACCCTAATTTTTTTGAAATCCATTGATTGGTTCAAATTTAAAAAAAATTAACTTTCGATTGGTTGTTTTGATCAAATTGAAATTTTGACAAGTCATTACCCCCAACATTGTACCCAATCAAACAAAGTTTCAGCCAAATCCTCCCATTGGTTAAAATTTAAAACCATCTTTCCTGTGTTTTTAGAAATTTAAACTATAACCGATTGAACGATCAACTTATAACTTCGCATGATGGTTGGGTCCAACATTATCTGCATTTTTGACAATTTTCATACTAATCTGTGTTTAAATCCAAACGTTATTGACATTTTACGGACTATTAGCGTGTTGGCTGTCAAATTCACGGCGACTTCGACTCTTCAGTTCAAGGCAAGGTAGTTAGAGCAGAAACTTTCAAACGCAAATGAAACTGATCAACAGTCGATCTGATATTGTGTAGACACACTTATATCATATGAGTGGTCTCAGGTATATTTTTTGAAGGAGATCCTGTGATTTTTGAAAATTAACACGGAACAGTTCAATCATAAAGGTTCAATTGATCAACTTAAAGCTTTGCATGGTTATTTGGACCAATATTTTAGGAATGTTTTGAGATTTCTATACAAATCTGTGGCGAAATTTTAGAATTATTGGCTTTTAATGACATTTTCGATAGACAGAATTTCGGTTCGAGGTGTTGCGCGTATCCGTGCTCGCTCATCAACGCGTTACTCAGATTCATTGGTTAAAATTTAAATAAATATCTCCTGATAGGCTGAAAAATGAAAACGGTCTTCGATAATTCTGATCAAACTCATATTTTGCATGATCATTAAGACCAATATTGTCTCTTATTTTACAAAATTTCATCCCAATCAGTTAAGAACGTATGAAGTTATTTACATTTTTAATATCTGTCAGTAATGAAGTATCGAAATGAATGTTTTCCAGTGCCAATTGAAAATTGATTCTGATTTGCTTTATGAACCAGGTGCTTAGATGCTATTTTAAAGTTTCGATGAAAAGCATACACTTTTAAGTTGATATCATAATCAATTCCATATGGATGTATATGTTTTCTGTGCGTTGTGTACGCATTTCCGGTTCGAGAATTTGCACGTACCCGTGCTCGCTCATCAACGCGTTACACTGAGCGTTTTCCTAGTTATCACTATAATTTCAGCGTATCAAATTTTTATAATTGTGTTATAAGACAAACATTTCGACCGGACCACCGAAATGATTTCGTTTTCGTTATAGAATAAGGCCCTATTGTACATAAATTTACACTTTTTCCCCCTTTGGATAATTAAGGGGCTGCGTCGATAAACCAGCTACCTAACATTTGCTCGCGCAGTGCAAGTCATGATTATCATTATACTGGGATTTCAATGTTGTGTATGCTTTAATTTATGACAGATGGAGTCTTTCTTATAGAAAACTATAGAGACTATTTTCGAAAAACGTAAGAAAGGCTCCATCTGCATCCACTAGAGGCTCCATCTGTCAGAAATTCAAGTACATTGAGAGTATGGCTTGCATTTTGCGCGAGCAAATGTTAGACGGTTCACAACGCAGCCCCTCAATTATGTAGAAACCTCAATATTTGAAATAATGTACACAATGTATAATATGTATGTGTGTTTATGCTAAACTTGTTTATTTTCTAACTCGATATTTAAATGTTTTGCGTACAAAACTACTGTTAAATTGGCGATTAATGAAGTGTTGTGTATTGTGTATACACACTGTGTATAAACATTGTGTATGCGAACCATTTGACTTGCTCCACGACGAATCAGCCCGCTATTTCCACTACACTCCCCCGCCAAGATGGCTGCAAGGAAATGACGTCTTCAACCCTTCTGGTGTTCACAGCGGATCCAAAGACAGCGCCGCCACTTTGCAAAGAAAACACTCGACACTGGCGGCCTCAAAGCAAATGTTTTAGATGTTGCAGTCATTGAGTGTCGAGAAGGCCGAGTTCGAGAATAGAGAGAGTTCAGCTGAGATGGGGTTCATTCTGAATTATTTTAGAGCTCTGAAGAAACAAATGAAGGGTGCAGGGAAAGAACGCTATAAGTCACATTCGGATGAAACTGAGATAAACGAAGTTTAACGTTGAAACCTGTATCTATCTTCGATACAAATCGATATTTCAATTGAGTTTTTCAAGACGTTGTGGCAATATTTTCTAAGAACCGAGGGTACCTATATTCTGAAAGCTTATAAAAATCACTGCAAGATGACACATTAAAACTTTTTTTTTTTAAATGGACTTACATCGTTCTTTCCCTGTACCCAATCTCATCTGACGTCACAGCTGACTAAAATAATCATTATATCTTCATTATGTTTCTTAATATTCCATAATTTTTTAGATGAGCTCAGTATCCAAAAATTAAGTAATGGTGATTCTGTCATTTTAAAATCTTCAAAATAACTGCATTTGGTGACTTCAGTACAATTGTAATAGAGCTTGATTACATAATCCGAAAAGGGACTTCCGTCCTTCTACCTCTAATGTACAGTCCTTAGGATCCTGTCATCCTCATCATCAGTAGCTTTGAATAAAATCGTCATCCAATAATATTTCTGAACATAACGAAATAATTTCATACATTCTGATATGTTAAGTTCTCATTTACCCGTCGTGAAACCGACACCGCTGTTCCATTTCAACACAAATGCATCTTATTTCTAAAAACCCTCTCACAACTCCCGAACCCCACACAAAACGTCCGCCTTCTGAAATGAAATATCACTGAGGATTTTCTATGCATATCGTCCGAATATGTTTTAATCTCAGCAAGAAGGGTGGATTGGAAAAAGCCATTAAAACCCTCTCTCGAAGACCGCGAGGGCGGAATATGCCCGGCTCATTGTTGCTGCCATTTTGTTGTTCAATCCTTTATATCCAGCCATGTGGTAATTATATGTTATGGATTCTTCGGCTATTGTTCGAGTGCTGTGAATTATACGGAGATGTGTCGCATGTTTTTTTATTCTCTTGAAAGACTGAGACAAAACACCAGCCATTTAATCAGAGCTCTTCATTGTATTGGCTTGAAGATGCATACAGACTTCTGCCTCGGAGATTTTGGAAGGCAGAAAAACATCAACGAAATAATATTGAAATGTAAGCTATTTTCACAATTGAGGACTGCCTTTTAAAAACAAAACGTAACGCAATAGAGGTAAAAAATAACTGTTTTGGCTTCATATTTTTTTTTATCTAAGCCAAAACAACTTTATAATAGCAAAATTGTAGCCATTCTGACTGAAAAAGTTTCTAAATTGTAAGCCAACTAAGACGACTTGTAGCCATTTTAACTGACGTTTTTCCTGAGATTAGCTTCTTAAAAAAAAAATATTTTGCCTGACGATTTGTATGAAAAAGCTTCTAAAATGTATAAGCAGCAACAACGACATTTCTCGTGTAGTCGTTGTGGCTACTCTATCATGATGTACTACACTATTTTACTTCAGAGCGTGCTTCAGAGTAAATATAACTATTTATCTTTCCAATGATAAATAGAATGTCATGATACATGATGCAATATGAAAGACTGTTACCAAGTGGTTTTTCTAACAACAGTAAACATATTGAAATGTCATACCACATTGTGTGCGCTGCTTTTCTCCTTTTGCTCCAGTTTCCTTCCACATAGCTTAAATATGAAGTACGATACTTCATCTTCCAGTCTGAAATGTGCAGTGTATCAAGAGGTATTTCCACAGCAGACATTATTCATACAGAGCCAAGAGAAACTTCGCCGCCATTTTAATTTTCCATCTTGAATATTCATAGAGAATATTTCTGATCTGACTTTGCGTTCACAGTTCAATGCATCCTTTTACTTTCGGGAAAGAAGAAAAAACTTTTGTGTGCTGGCGTATTTTTTTGTTGGATTCACAAAGGGTTTTTTCTCTCTCTATCTCTGTCATTTATCCACATTCTCCATTACTCTTGTCTTTCTTTTCATATCACTGCATTGGTTTCTTCTTCTACTCTTCTTTTTGCGTGCGATGTTTAGTTCAACGGAGTGCACTTTTTCTGCAAGACCATATTACACTATGACATCCACTCATTGAGGCAAGGTACAATAATATAAACCCAGTTTGTTGTTTTTGTACTTGGATAAACAGATCCATTTATCATGTTTAATGTTTTGATAACTTTTTCATAATACCCATGCTTTGGTTATTGTTGTCTGTTCAGTTCAAAAATAAATATTATTGAAACAACAATTGCTTCATTTGAAACAATTTATTCAACTGAAAAAAGGTGTTAAAAAACTCGTGGTTGGCACAAAATTAGCATCGAGAGCTTGACGCAAATGATAACATGTTTCATAGAGTTTAAAGTTCAAAAACAACTGTACTTCATCTTATTTTGCAGCAGCAACGTAGTAATAAATTACAGTTATATTAGGTAGTTAATTTGTAATTGACCACACAAATGTTAATTCTTGTTATATTCCGTTCATTTAAGATAAGTACATCTTGACATGTAACTAGAGTTTCTTCTTCATCCCCTACATATTGACATTGGGGTAGTTTCATACTTTCTTCGTCGCTCTTCTTCTTATCCATTTTTTTCTTGCTCATGTCTTAGAAAGAGTGGATTTGTTCTGAACTTGTTATATCAGCACACCCATGTTACTCGTTGTGTATATGTCACTTTAAATAACCATGATTTCACAGAAATTATTCAAGTATAATGTTGTTTTCACTTAGTTGTATTGTTGCAGTGTTTAATTTGTTAAACCCCGGTATTAGCAAAGTTAAATTTGAGGGATTAACTAACTACTGTTTTAATCATTTTGAGGTATCTGATTGGCTGTGCCGCCAATTTAGTTCAATATTTAGTTAATCCGGCTCAGTTTAACTTTGGTAATACCGGCCCTAAATTTGTTAAGGCCCGGAATAACCAAAGTTAATCTGAGCCAGATTAACTAAATATTGGACTAAATTGGCGGCACAGCCAATCAGATACCTCAAAATGAGTGAAACAATTGAATTTAATCCAAAAGTTAGTTAATCCAGCACAATTTAACTTTGGTTATTCCGGGCCTGAGTAATGAAATTTTAACAATTTCAAATAAAAAAGAGGCAATTTTTTGAAAATTGTTGTCAAGTTTCGTTACATAATTTTGAGGTCTAAACATGTATGTGAAAATAGTTTACATATCATCCCATTGTTTCAAAATCAGGAAAATGATTGAAAATGATTTGGTTGCCGCTGACGATTTGTTCTTAAAACTGCAGTTAATCATCCCACATATAACTAGAACAATAGACTGCATTGATTGGGTAATATCGCTGCAGCTACAAGCAGGTTGTATTAAACACAATGCATCGGGCCCCGCCTGTTTGTCTGCGCATGGAGACAGGAATTTGTTCATGTTGTCGATAGCAATCAGAAACAAATGAATGCGCAGGACATTGTGCGTCACGACTGCACCTGCAGCTGCCCATGGCTGCACATGGCAGGGAAATAAAATCTTCATCGTGGAACGCTGTCAGAACACATACCCTATGTAATGGAGCCCATTTATGTAGATTATTATATCGTGGTACAGATTGGACACTATACCTACTACGGAACAGGTCGGGTGAGTGGTTAACGCTCTGAACTTGTATTCCGGAGGCCCGGGTTCGATTCCTGCGGCCGTCCTACCTGACTGTGGTTTTTTCGTGGTATTCCCTCAGTCGACAGGCAAATGCTGGGAAGGTACCCTACTAATAAGCCACGACCACCTCCTTCCCTCCTTCCATCCTTACCTACTCTTCACCATCATCTCCCAATCATCATCATAATCATCCATCAGTCGCCATTAGCCTCGCTGCAGAACAGTGCGACGTTAAGCCCCAGACAAAAAAATAATGTTCCTATAATCAAATAATGGGAATTGAGTTAAAAATAAACTCTGAATTATGCTTTTCTGATTTTGAAATCCTTCTATACCTGCGCTGCGTAACAGTATCGGAGTTTCAAAACATCACTCTTTGGTAATTTGAGTTGGGAAATACATTCATCTGTCAGTGACGAGCCAGAAAGATCCAAGTTCTCTTTTGATGTGGATTTTATGAAACGAAATGAAATAAATAATAAATTCGTTTGCCAGAAGGACATGGATTTTACAGTTTACTTCTGACATTTGCGGGAACCGAAGAAGCAAAACAAATTGTCTACAAATTCTCTGACAACTTCCACATAAAATATGCATTACTAAAATGTTCTGTAGTTGCTTTCCAAATCATGTAAAAAGAATACTGAGGACCGTAACTCTCATTTAAAAAACAAAACGCTGGACAAGAATTAGCCAACTGCCGTGTTTATGTAAATCGTCTGTAATTCCTATGAAAATGTAAGCAAGTTTCAGACCAAATGTTGCAACATTATTAACTTCGCACTATAAAATAAATATCAGAAGAATGTATATTTCATTTGAGAAAAGCTACGAAGGTATAAATTATAATGTCATCACTCGTTGTGTAATTAGAAGGTTCAATAGTGTATTCGTCATTTATAATTTTCAATGTGTCTCTTTAAAAACACATCAAATCCTTTGGACATTCAGTTAAAATGCCATCTTCAGATTTGTATCGGTTTTTAATACAAAAAATCGATAATTTTATCAAATAATTAGAAATATCAAGTTACAAAGAACATCGCAATAAAATATTACAAATGAAAATCAGATTAATTTTCTGCGTAAGAAAGTAACGAATACCTATTATTAGCTGGATGAAAAAACTAAATAAACGACACGTTGTAATCATAATAATTGCTAAATTATGACAAAAAATAATGTGTATCATAATGTCAAAATAATTAAACGCCTATTCTCGAATTAATCTCGTCACAACTCCAAGTTATGATATCATAATGAAGTTAATCTAAAAAAAGAATTGATATCCCGGAAAAAACACTCCTTGTAAAAAAGCAGCCAAGTCTCTTCAACTATGAATAAAATTGAAGAAATCTAAAATTCAGCACTGAAAAGTAGTGATATCAAAAAAATGGGCCAATTGACAAAACTGTTAAAAAATCTAAAATATACTTGGCGCGTCGTTTTTTGTGTATAATAGATAGTTATATTATAGATATAAGTAGATAAATTTATTCTTGCCCACATGTCTATATTATTTATACACGATGTGCAAAGTATTTTTCAGATTTTTTAAATAGTTTTGATATGGCCCACTTTTTGATATATCACTACTTTTCAGTGCTGAATTTTAGATTTCTTAAATTTGTTCTTAGTTGAAGAAACTTGGCTGCCTTCTTTACACGGAGTGTTTTTCTTCTGGGATCATACATAACTTATTGAGGTAACAACGTCAAACACCGGGCCCTGAAAGTCTCAAATCAGTGTGTATCACATGGCTAGTGGTTGGCCCCTCGGTCCATGTAGTTCAGAGAGATGCGATAAGAAGAACGCAAAGAACAATGTGATACTCATGATCTGCATCGAGTTACTAACAACGTCAAACACCGGGCCCTGAAAGTCTCAAATCAGTGTGTATCACATGGCTAGTAGTTGGCCCCTCGGTCCATGTAGCTCAGAGAGATGCGATAAGAAGAACGCAAAGAACAATGTGATACTCATGATCTGCATCGAGTTACTAACAACGTCAAACACCGGGCCCTGAAAGTCTCAAATCAGTGTGTATCACATGGCTAGTGGTTGGCCCCTCGGTCCATGTAGTTCAGAGAGATGCGATAAGAAGAACGCAAAGAACAATGTTATACTCATGATCTGCATCGAGTTACTAACAACGTCAAACACCGGGCCCTGAAAGTCTCAAATCAGTGTGTATCACATGGCTAGTGGTTGGCCCCTCGGTCCATATAGTTCAGAGAGATGCGATAAGAAGAACGCAAAGAACAATGTGATACTCATGATCTGCATCGAGTTACTAACAACGTCAAACACCGGGCCCTGAAAGTCTCAAATCAGTGTGTATCACACGGCTAGTGGTTGGCCCCTCGGTCCATGTAGTTCAGAGAGATGCGATAAGAAGAACGCAAAGAACAATGTGATACTCATGATCTGCATCGAGTTACTAACAACGTCAAACACCGGGCCCTGAAAGTCTCAAATCAGTGTGTATCACATGGCTAGTGGTTGGCCCCTCGGTCCATGTAGTTCAGAGAGATGCGATAAGAAGAACGCAAAGAACAATGTGATACTCATGATCTGCATCGAGTTACTAACAACGTCAAACACCGGGCCCTGAAAGTCTCAAATCAGTGTGTATCACATGGCTAGTGGTTGGCCCCTCGGTCCATGTAGTTCAGAGAGATGCGATAAGAAGAACGCAAAGAACAATGTGATACTCATGATCTGCATCGAGTTACTAACAACGTCAAACACCGGGCCCTGAAAGTCTCAAATCAGTGTGTATCACATGGCTAGTGGTTGGCCCCTCGGTCCATGTAGTTCAGAGAGATGCGATAAGAAGAACGCAAAGAACAATGTGATACTCATGATCTGCATCAAGTTACTAACAACGTCAAACACCGGGCCCTGAAAGTCTCAAATCAGTGTGTATCACATGGCTAGTGGTTGGCCCCTCGGTCCATGTAGATCAGAGAGATGCGATAAGAAGAACGCAAAGAACAATGTGATACTCATGATCTGCATCGAGTTACTAACAACGTCAAACACCGGGCCCTGAAAGTCTCAAATCAGTGTGTATCACATGGCTAGTGGTTGGCCCCTCGGTCCATGTAGCTCAGAGAGATGCGATAAGAAGAACGCAAAGAACAATGTGATACTCATGATCTGCATCGAGTTACTAACAACGTCAAACACCGGGCCCTGAAAGTCTCAAATCAGTGTGTATCACACGGCTAGTGGTTGGCCCCTCGGTCCATGTAGTTCAGAGAGATGCGATAAGAAGAACGCAAAGAACAATGTGATACTCATGATCTGCATCGAGTTACTAACAACGTCAAACACCGGGCCCTGAAAGTCTCAAATCAGTGTGTATCACATGGCTAGTGGTTGGCCCCTCGGTCCATGTAGTTCAGAGAGATGCGATAAGAAGAACGCAAAGAACAATGTGATACTCATGATCTGCATCGAGTTACTAACAACGTCAAACACCGGGCCCTGAAAGTCTCAAATCAGTGTGTATCACACGGCTAGTGGTTGGCCCCTCGGTCCATGTAGCTCAGAGAGATGCGATAAGAAGAACGCAGAAGAATAATGTGATACTCATGATCTGCATCGAGTTACTAACAACGTCAAACACCGGGCCCTGAAAGTCTCAAATCAGTGTGTATCACATGGCTAGTGGTTGGCCCCTCGGTCCATGTAGTTCAGAGAGATGCGATAAGAAGAACGCAAAGAACAATGTGATACTCATGATCTGCATCGAGTTACTAACAACGTCAAACACCGGGCCCTGAAAGTCTCAAATCAGTGTGTATCACATGGCTAGTGGTTGGCCCCTCGGTCCATGTAGTTCAGAGAGATGCGATAAGAAGAACGCAGAAGAATAATGTGATACTCATGATCTGCATCGAGTTACTAACAACGTCAAACACCGGGCCCTGAAAGTCTCAAATCAGTGTGTATCACATGGCTAGTGGTTGGCCCCTCGGTCCATGTAGTTCAGAGAGATGCGATAAGAAGAACGCAAAGAACAATGTGATACTCATGATCTGCATCGAGTTACTAACAACGTCAAACACCGGGCCCTGAAAGTCTCAAATCAGTGTGTATCACATGGCTAGTGGTTGGCCCCTCGGTCCATGTAGTTCAGAGAGATGCGATAAGAAGAACGCAAAGAACAATGTGATACTCATGATCTGCATCGAGTTACTAACAACGTCAAACACCGGGCCCTGAAAGTCTCAAATCAGTGTGTATCACATGGCTAGTGGGGGCCCCTCGGTCCATGTAGTTCAGAGAGATGCGATAAAAAGAACGCAAAGAACAATGTGATACTCATGATCTGCATCGAGTTACTAACAACGTCAAACACCGGGCCCTGAAAGTCTCAAATCAGTGTGTATCACACGGCTAGTGGTTGGCCCCTCGGTCCATGTAGCTCAGAGAGATGCGATAAGAAGAACGCAAAGAACAATGTGATACTCATGATCTGCATCGAGTTACTAACAACGTCAAACACCGGGCCCTGAAAGTCTCAAATCAGTGTGTATCACATGGCTAGTGGTTGGCCCCTCGGTCCATGTAGCTCAGAGAGATGCGATTAGAAGAACGCAGAAGAATAATGTGATACTCATGATCTGCATCGAGTTACTAACAACGTCAAACACCGGGCCCTGAAAGTCTCAAATCAGTGTGTATCACACGGCTAGTGGTTGGCCCCTCGGTCCATGTAGTTCAGAGAGATGCGATAAGAAGAACGCAAAGAACAATGTGATACTCATGATCTGCATCGAGTTACTAACAACGTCAAACACCGGGCCCTGAAAGTCTCAAATCAGTGTGTATCACATGGCTAGTGGTTGGCCCCTCGGTCCATGTAGTTCAGAGAGATGCGATAAGAAGAACGCAGAAGAATATTGTGATACTCATGATCTGCATCGAGTTACTAACAACGTCAAACACCGGGCCCTGAAAGTCTCAAATCAGTGTGTATCACATGGCTAGTGGTTGGCCTCTCGGTCCATGTAGCTCAGAGAGATGCGATAAGAAGAACGCAAAGAACAATGTGATACTCATGATCTGCATCGAGTTACTAACAACGTCAAACACCGGGCCCTGAAAGTCTCAAATCAGTGTGTATCACATGGCTAGTGGTTGGCCCCTCGGTCCATGTAGCTCAGAGAGATGCGATAAGAAGAACGCAGAAGAATAATGTGATACTCATGATCTGCATCGAGTTACTAACAACGTCAAACACCGGGCCCTGAAAGTCTCAAATCAGTGTGTATCACACGGCTAGTGGTTGGCCCCTCGGTCCATGTAGCTCAGAGAGATGCGATAAGAAGAACGCAAAGAACAATGTGATACTCATGATCTGCATCGAGTTACTAATGAGCTGGTACAGACAATCAAACTCTCATCTAGCTGCAATACCAAGTCCACATTACACTACTCAAAACACGCAATGCGATGTGCTTTAGGCAGTAGTTCTCGATAATCTTCACATGTGCAATTGGTAGATTTTTAAGACGGCTGAGTAGTGAGTTTGACCTTGAAGAGTTTTAAATCGATTTTTATCAATATCTTTTACCAAATTGTTAATAAAATAGGGCTTTGTACGAGTCTTCAGAACAGTTCAATGAAAATAATTTCATAGTTTGGAATGGTTTATTATTTTTATTTTGTCCTCCATACCAATTTCAGTGCCTGAAATTTAGTAAAAATATGGCACTAAACGTCTGTAGGACAAAATGAACTAATAGCCCATTTCAATTTCAAAGTACGAAATTATTTTTATTGAACTGTTCTTAAGACTCGTACAAAACATTATTATATTAACAATTACATTGGTAAAAGATATTGATAAAAATCGATTAAAAAATTCTTCGAGACCACGATCAATAACCAGCCGACTTAATTTTCTAAAAATTTTTAGATTATTTTGCGCCATAATAGAGATATGACTACTCCAGGTACACTTGGCCAAACAAAACTTGAACGTTCAATAAATCTGATAGGCTGATAAATGTAAGATCGCACCATCAAAAGTCAGTCTAAGCGATCTCATTGTCTCACTCTAGTAGGTGACCTCACATTTCAATGATAATAACAAGCTTTGATTGGTTATGGGACATGACCAGCAGTCATTCAAATTTGGTCAACGTTCAAGTTTTGTTTGGCCGAGTGTACCTATGGCAATGGTTTTTGCCATGGCAATCATTGGAATCATGCAATCAAGCTCTATCAATTGCCATGACCGATGTCAACAAATCTAGTGGAGCGGTCGCTCCACGCCAGCCAAGTCGTACGGCGCGCGCACACTCTCATATAAAGGCTGGAGCAAACCCACTTTTACTGTAAGCATCAAAGTGGCATTTTCGGCCTACTGGATCTTAAAATTGAGAAATCTCACATTGTTGCGAAATATCTTAATTTCGAGCTATGGCCCACCCTACAACATATACCAAATTTGGGAACAATAGGTTACGCCCTTTGCGCGCTAGAGGGCCGTGAAAACAATGTTTTAGGGCGGTTTTCATAATCAGTAATCATAGTAGTAGGCTGGAGCTAAAATCCGGTAAACAGGCCACAGCCTAAACGGCTGAACCGATTGATCTCACATTTTTACCACGTGTGCACTTTTGGCGTCTGATATAACCTTGTCCCCATGAATTTTTTGTGCCGCCATTTTGAAACCGGAAGTGACGTCATATCTCGTCAACGGTTGGACCGATCGGAACGAAATTTGCGCCAATCGTTTCAGACGGTCATCTATATGGATTATCAATATCAAAAGACTGAACATTATTTTTAATAAACCGGAAATGACGTCATGAAATTTAATATACATCGATTTGCATTTCAGCAACAACTGTTGATCCGATTGTCTTGATATTTATGTAACGTTTGTACTTTTGATATTTCATTTGACTTGTTATAAAACCAACCGGAAGCCGCCATTTTGAAACCGGAAGTGACATCATGTCTCAAAAACGGCTAAACAGATTAGAACAAAACCAGCGCTAAACGATTTAGACGGTCAACTTTATGTAATCAGTAATATTTGATGATTCAAATATCGAAACCGGAAATGACGTCACACATTTTATGACCTATACCGGAAATGACGTCATAAATATGCTAAATGACGCTAAATTCACCACTTTATACTTTAAAATAGATATAAGTAAACGTACTTTGTAAATAATTATAAATTCAAGGTTGCAGTGTTCTCGGCGGCCATTTTTAAAACCGGAAGTGACGTCATATATCGTAAACGGTTGTACCGATTGCAACCTAAGTTTGGAAATGTGTTGGACTAATAATTATGAATTCAAGACGACATTATTTTCGGCCGCCATTGTTAAAACCGGAAGTGACGTCAAATATCGAAAATGGCTGTACCGATTGCAATCAAATTTTGGAAATGTGTTGTACTAATAATTATGAATTCAAGACGACATTATTTTCGGCCGCCATTGTTAAAACCGGAAGTGACGTCATATATCGAAAATGGCTGTACCGATTGCAACCAAATTTTGGAAATGTGTTGTACTAATAATTATGAATTCAAGACGACATTATTTTCGGCCGCCATTGTTAAAACCGGAAGTGACGTCATATATCAAAAACGGCTGTACCGATTGCAACCAAATTTTGTAAATGTGTAGGAGTAAAAATTATGAATTCAAGACGACATTATTTTCGGCCGCCATTGCTAAAACCGGAAGTGACGTCATATATCGAAAACGGCTTGACCGATTGTAACGAAACTTAAAGCTATTCTTCTTGGATAATTATTTTAATCTTATATACCAAACGCAACTTTTCTAAGTATCCAAATCGGCATAGGCGTATTTTTTTAAAGAAATAAGTTCTTGCACGGACACAAGCTGTGCTACAAGCTGTATGAATAAACTAACAAAAGAAGTGATATCCCAGAAAAAAACACTCCGTGTAAAAAGGCAGCCAAGTCTCTTTACTTTAAAAAAATTCAACACCGAAAAGGAGTGATATCAAAAAAGGAGCCAAGTCAATACATTTCCAAATATTTAGTCGTATCTTTGAAATAAAAGTATAAACACCGAGAAATACTTTACAAAAGGACTTGGCGCATCGTTTTTTTAAAGACATTTTTCTATTCATAAGCATGTGCCATTTATATACAACCGCCATTTTGAATGTTTAGAATAATAGGGAAACATCTTTCAATTAGGTACATATTATACATACCTTCTGTAAAATATTTTCTATATGAATATATACGCTATGAAACTTGTTGTCTATGCTTTCTATAAATATACACAATAGTTATCTTCGTAATATTGTTTCGTGGTAAATATAATTAAGTCTCATGCGTTATACCTTCTCATCATGTAACAATTTCTATTAATACACATTTTATAAAAATACATTTCACAAAGAAGACAGTCATATTGAATTTCTATTAAAAAATTTAACTTTATACACTTGACACTTCAAAAATATATAATTGTGTTCCATTAGTTAGTAATTATTTGACAACGTTTCATGATTTCCTTCAGTCAAGATCAAATTATGAAAAGATACCAGTCTAATATCGCCATATTAACAGTACTGCAAGAATATGTATGAGCCCACTTCCAATTGATATGAAGGGATGTGTGTTGTGAAAAATATCCGACCGAACCGGGGCACGAACTTGGGACCTCTCACTTGCCGGGCGAGAGCTCTACCAACTGAGCTACCCGATCGGACGGGCGGACATTAGACACAACACACTGATGAGGATCCTGACTCCTGACTCCATGGAAGTTTTCCAAAGAAACCTACATTCTCACCACTTCCAATTGTTATGTAATTCTTTCACCCTTATATTACTTATATATTACAGCATAAAATCATGCTTCTATCGCCATTGACAAAACTATAAAATAGTCATTACTAAAAGTAGCTTGATTCATAGATTCTGGCTCTAATAGAAAGAGGAAAATGTACCTACTTGTAAATTTCTTTCCACTTTTAGGATAGAATGATGTCTTTAAAAAAACGATGCGCCAAGTCCTTTTGTAAAGTATTTCTCGGTGTTTATACTTTTATTTCAAAGATACGATTAAATATTTGGAAATGTCATTGACTTGGCTCCTTTTTTGATATCACTCCTTTTCGGTGTTGAATTTTTTTAAAGTAAAGAGACTTGGCTGCCTTTTTTACACGGAGTGTTTTTTTCTGGGTACAGATTACAAAATGACTCATGTCACCAAATATGATGGGATGAAGACAGAAATACTGATTTATGAGCTCACTTCAAGAATCATTGAAATGGACTACCGGAAATGGACTACTCACGTCCGCCTCGTGTAGCCCGGCCTCGTCACATCGTGCACACTCGGGGCTAGACAACGCCAGTGCGCAGGCCCAAGAGATATATTACTCCAATCAGACCAATTAAAACTAGCAGCAAGTGCGCTCGGGGCGTAGGTGGAGCGGAGTAACGGCGCTTACAGATCGCTTCGGTTTATATGTGCGATTGATTTGAAACTTGTTTACTTTTCGTGCGGATTTCTTCTGTTTCTTGTGACTTGCAATATCCGGTGTTGAGATCAGAACAGACTTGTAAGTAACTCCATCACACTTTACAGTGCGTCGACAGCGTACTTCTCCAAGGTCAAGAAACAAATAGAATAACTCAAAATTGCACCAATTGTTATTATCAATCTATAATTCCGCAGAAGAGGGATGCCGTTTCAATGATTTTTGAGGTGAGGCATTTCATCGCCATTTTAGAATCCAGACATTTTGCATTTTACCTCATCTTGACATAAGTCGTTTTGTAAGAAAATCGTCAATTAATGTGTAGGTATTTGTTGACTTCAGTCAAATTGTCATTTCATAATTTCAATCAACGAAAGGTACAAGAATGACTTTAAAAAATCTGTCTCGAAATGTATTACAATCTCAGTCATTTTAGTCAAAGTTGACTGAGAATTGGACTTTTCTGTGATATTCGTGAACCACTATATTGAAGAAAATTATATCTAAGAGTTAGTAGTTACGAATGATAATAATATTTGGCGTAAAGCCGCTTAGTTCCAACGAACACGACCATTTAAAGGAGGAGATTTTGTATTTTAAATGAGTTACAAAATGTTCGAATAGTGGGTATATGCGCCTTTTCTTACGATGCAAAATAAAAACAAGGACGTTACGGAGGAAGAGGTCGTAGCCTATTCATTGGAACTATCGCAGCAAATGTCTTTATAACGACTCAGATTTGGGCGTCTATAAGAACATCGAATCGATTAGTGAAGTTGTTTAGAATCATTTTGCCTTGGAGAGATTTCCCAGCAGAATTCCCAGGCGGCGCTTTGTGAAATCTGGGCAACATTTTCACATTAAAAATGCAACGAAGAGCGGAAAAGTGAAAAGCAACTTTTTACACACTTTAAATTATTGCTTTGAACCCAGCGGGAGTCGAGTTTCCTGGCAAGTTGCCGAACTTTCTGACCACGTATAATTCACGTCCGACATAAATCCACGTATTAATCGGCGCTGCTTTCACCGGCCCATTGGCCCGCGAGAAGCGATTTTCCTCATCACCACATGGGGGGGGGGGGGCTCCCTGGAGACCACATGTTTTTTATGACAGATTCCAGACTATTTTTCGCAGTATCCTCATTTTACATGATATTTTAAAATATTTTTTTATCACCCAAAAGTGGTGCGATTTTGTACCCCAAATAAATCTTCGAAAACATTATGCCCCCAGACCCACGATATAACGTGACAGATTGTGTTTTCTGGGTACTATACTTTCCCTCTCGTTCCTAATTCGAAAATCAACATTTAAACTAAAATCATATTGATAAGGACTCCCCCCCCCCCCTCCATTCATCGGAAAGATGGCATTCACGATGAGTAAAAATGTCTGATTGACCAAGGGAAAATTTTCTGATAAGGGAAGAAATGTCTGATTGGCTAAGAGATAAAAATGTCTGATTGGCCATGGGAAGAATTTTATTATTGGCTAAGGGAAGAAATGTATGATTGGTCAAGGGAAGAAATGTCTGATTGGCTAAGGGAAGAAATGTTTGATTTGCTAAGGGAAATGTCTGATTGGCCAAGGGAAGAAATGGCATATTTAGCAGAAGGGTATAAATGTCTGATCGACCGTAAGTTAATAAATGTCTGATGGACTGCTTGGAATCCAATGTTGTGACAAAAACTCACTAATTTATAATGATTCCTTATCGAATGTAAAAACCTGGTCCGAACTTCTGCTTTCAGAGTGGTCACTCGTTTTAATCGCATCGCAACGGACGTCCCTGTTGCTATCAACAATGAATCTTGATTTTATTTAAAACAACTTCTCTCTCTCTCTTTATCGCTGTCTCATTCGCACAAGTCCTTATTAAGCTAGTCGATGAAACTGCACAATGGACCATTTCGTCTTCACTTATTGAAATGGAACTGGACAATATGAGAGATGTTTCGGTTCCGGATGACTATTTGGCTACTAGAAACAGGTTTCCAAACGTTGCTAAATCTTCAATCGGACATCGCGTTATTATAGCAATGACATTGTGTATGATTTGTTACGAGGAATAATTTTATTAACGCTATAACTCTTTTAAGATATTTAAATAATTTACGAAAGTAATGGATTGGAAAGTCTGCAAATATATTTCACCAAACGTTTGTCTATAATCGTTTATAAACAGGACTAGACAGTTATATTTGAGGACATTGAGTTTTATGCGAAATAAAGGAAGATTTTTGTTCGGTTTTCTTTAGAAGACCTAACCATAACTTATCATCAAGTGCTCATATTCATAAAATATAAATGTCCTCAGCCTTATTTCTAATTTTTCATGTTATATTAAAATATGTTGTCAATTATTCTCTCAATTTCGAAGATCGAATCAGCATCCTCCACTGCGAATCCTGTGATATGTTCATTTAATTTCGCTCCACTTCGATTTTCATTCAGTGGAAATGAACAACAATAATGCAAACTCATCTGACGTCACAGCTGATCAAAATCTAGCTGGGGGACAGATGCTTTCAGTAAATAAGTAATAAGTAACCATTATCTTTATTATATCCTTATTTAATTTGATACTATTTACGTCTTTCTTTGTATTATCTTTCTTTCAATAACTGTATTTAAGACGGCTGGGTAGTGAATTTGACCTTTAAGAGTTTTTTAATCGATTTTATCAATATATTTTACCAATGTAATTGTTAACAAAAAAAGGCTTTGTACGAGTATTCAGAACAGTTCAATGAAAATAATTCCAAAGCTTGTAATGTTTTTTTAGATTTACTTTGTCCTACAGACGTTTAGCCCGAAAATTAGTAAAATTATGGCACATAACATCTGTTAGACAAAATAAAAATAAAAACTTATACCAAACTATGAATTTATTTACATTGAACTGTTCTGAATGCTCGTACCCCTATTTTGTTAACAATTACATTGGTAAAAGATATTGATAAAAATCGTTTAAAAACTCTTTAAGGCCACGCTCACTACTCAGCCTTCTAAAAGACGATTATACTATTGAAAACTTGCCTCTCCTCCAGCAAAATAATCAAGAATGCAGGGTGATCAGCGTGTCGCATGGATATTGTTCGTATCTCGCCAAGTGTAATCGCGCCTCCCAGCGAGTCTCTTAGCGTCTTGTCAGAGAAGAAGCATATCGCATAAAAACCTCGCTAACATGGCCGAGTTAAAACAATGGAGTGTTCTGGGAGAGACGCACAGCTGGTCGTCGAATAGCTCGAGTATAGCCAGACCTGGAGGTGCCTTGCTAGTGCAGTGGAGGTGCCTTGCTACTGCAGTGGAGGTGCCGTACTTCCCTAGCACCCTGGGGGGTTACCTAATATCGCGAAATGGTAGGACGGTGCTACCTAGCACGGTGCTACCTATCTAAATAACCCGTAGTAGCACCGACCTTGAACTCAGCACCATCGTAGCACCAACATTTCGCGATATTAGGTAAGGGTACAGGTTGCTATGGTAACAGACCTTAATATTGTTTATTTTGCTGCGGGACAGGCGATTTTTTAATAGTTTAATCGTATTTTAAACGGTTGTGATAAGAAAGATAATACACAAAATACAAAAATTGTATCAATTAAAAATAAGGAATATCAAGATTAAGGACTTATTTAACGAAAACATACGTTTTCCAATTAGATTTTGGTCAGCTGAGACGTCAGATAAGATTGATATAATTGTTATTTCGATTTGACGCCCCGCACCATTTTACTCTATATTTCTGTAGCCCAACAGTTCGAAAATCTGGATATGATTTTTGCGGGAAAATTTTACTTCATGTGAAATCATTTAGCTCATTATCAGCTGATCTCGATACAATTTGTCTTTCAATTTAACAGTCCCTCACCATTTTACTCTATATTTCTGTAGCCCTAAAGTTCGAAAATCTAGATATGATTTTTCAAAATCATTTCGCTCATTTGAATACATGTATTTATAGATAGTGGACTTATATAGAGTAAATTTTATCTAAGCTCTGGAAAACCTATCTATAACGGATCAACTATTTATTCATGATAAGCCCAGGTAACGAAGAATCTGTGCTTTCACACACAATAAATCTGAGCACCAAACTACCCAATCAATTCATCTCATTCAGTTCGATCTTCGAATGTTTAGAATACGTAGAATACGGATGAAAGTACATCATCAATCGCATCAGATCGCTTCGAGATGCAAAGTGTGCGTAACACAACAAGAAGGCTGTGGATAAACAAGCAGTTTGCATCCATCAGATGGACCGTGGCTAGCAATCTACCGGGCAATCTGCAGCCACCCACCCGGCGAGAGGGCCTTCATCGCCCGCCGATAAATCCAAGCAGACTCGGACTCGATCTTAAGGCAGCTGGATACAGCTACATCGGCATCAATGTCCGATGTTTAGAATGGCACACTTGGCCAAACAAAAATTGAACGTTCAATAAATCTGGTAGACTGAAAATGTTAGATCGCAACATCAGAAGTCAGTCCAAGCGATCTCCTTGTCGCACTCTAGTAGGTGACCTCACATTTCATTGATAATAACAAGCTTTGATTGGTTATGGGACATGACCAGCAGTCATTCAAATTTGTTCACTGATCAATTTTTGTTGTGCCGAGTGTACGTGATGGAGCCACTTCTGGCAAGATGGCTGTGTCAGTCTACAGATTCACTTATTTGTTTTTACTGTTCGTGTTTCCAAGTGCAGTGAAAAAGGAGAAACAATTGAAATCGAAATTAAGTTATTAATAGACCACATTTTAATTTATCTAGTTAGCTCTGCTTTTCAAAAAATGTCGTATGCAGTACCGTGATCCTAATATCTATTCATGTTATGATCCATTGTTGAAAAACACTAATAGATATGAGGATCACGGTACTGCATATGAAATTTTTTGAAAAGCAGAGCTAACTACTAACTAGATAATTTAAAATGTGGTCTATTAACTTTTGTAGCCATAACAAACAACTAAAGCAAATATTTTTATACTACGTGCCCCTGTCATCCGTCATTTACCTAGTACTAAAATAGCCACCAGAGTGCAGTCGTGTTCCTCGTTTTTCTCGAATAAGGAAAACGCTCTGTGTAACGCGTTGATGAGCGAGCTTTCGTATTGCATGCGAATTGAGTTTCTGCTCTACAGACCTTGGAAAGAGCCGAAACAAAACTGACGTCTTTCAAGAAATTTGAGAAATTTTTCCAAACGTACATAAAAAGTTTGTAAAATGTGGACACTTGAAAAAGTAAAGGACAGATAAGTCTGAAAATTAAAAAAAAATTGTCTTAATGACCATGAAACATTTGAAATGTGGAGCATTTTTTCCGTTAACTTTAAAAGAAAGATCGAATTTGAAAACGACTCCTAGAGTACGTATCTGCCAGTCTTAAAGACGGAGCTATGGTCATCCCATCCGATTAGCATGCAAGTTGAAGCAGCACAGGAGCAGCTAATTAATGGCGCTAGTCGATAGTAATTGACGATGCTGCTGGAAGAATTAACTCAGCGATGTCACTCTGCCTCGTTGATCGACCAGATAGAACAAGGGAACGAACCACAGCGCTATTCGAGATCCTTTACATTCACGGTGCTGATGGAATCCGATTCCATGCAATGTTAATCCTTATCGCAGTGAGCCGGATTCCAGCTGAATCGGGAAATTAAGAGTTATAGAATAGGGATCCAGCAGGCTGGTCCTGGATGGATACATCGATTAATTTTTGATTTTTTTATTCATTATTTTACATCAATTTAATTATTTGTTATTTCATCACGTTTAGAGGTATTTTTTATTACTAAGGTAATAATCATCAAGTGACTAAAATTTGCTTTTATAATTTGTTGTATTTTTACTGATATTTTGTTTTCGTATATAGGTAAATGTATTGTGTAAATGTATGTTTTGTTATGTTTTGTAATCTTTAGACCATGATGTTTTGATTATAATTTTTCAAATTGAATGAAAAATTATAAAAATAAAAATATAAAATATAAATCAGAACTCAAACATTATTTATTTCATGAATATCAAAAATTCTTTTCCATAAGTAAATAAAACCATGAATATAAAACTTAGGTACTTTTATACTATATACAAATGTATAAGGGCCTCTTTTTGTACTTCATGCTAAAGTTAGCTACCGGATAAAGTTCTTGATAGCGTTAGCAAACGTCTTGTAACTTCTTGATAGTGTTAGCTAAATTATCAAATCAATGTAAAATTAGGTGCTTGCTAACTTTATCCGTTAGCTAGCTATCAAGAACTTTACCAAGAGGTACAAAAACCGACCCAACTACATTTGGGCATCTCGTCTATTTATCTGCTATTCCGATGCTCGCTTACGAACGCCCCGCCGCAACTAACAGACCGTCACGTGACCGCTAACAAGATGGCCGCTTTAGTTGTAATTAATTAGCGAACATTCCCTGCCACCAGATGGCAGTGTAGTCGATAAGATCTGCACAGAATTACACGGCATTTAGAAACAGCCTCGCCAGGAACATGGCAAGGAACAGAAGCAGTTGCAAATCACAGACTATTACCTGCGTACACGAGGCATATTTCAAGATGGAGAGAAGGTACATGCAGCAGTGGCGGCTTGAACCCATAAAAACATGCGGGGCCAATCTTTATTTTCTCATACACCCACCACCCATTTTTAAAGGGGGTTTGGGGGCGAAGCCCCCAAGAGATTTTTCAAGGTCATTCGTTTTGATGCATTGTAACGATTTTAATTAACCCTTTTTGCTGTAATAAAGGCACAGCAAAAAAGTTAATTATTGTGAATTATTTTAGTTTTAGCTACTTTAAAACTAATTTAAATTGATAACACATTAATTGAAGGTAGAAAAACTAGGAAGTAATTAATTTACTTCTTAAAGGAATTGTACCCTCACAAATGCCGCGCAGCGAATTTGTTTATTTTGGTTCTAGACGGAATTACAATGAATTTACAGGCAGGTGCGATATTATTGAAGAAAAACAGAGCAGTCAGTAATTTATATTAGAAATAAAACTTAAAAAAAAATGCCGCGAAGCGAATTTTTTTGATTTGTCTACATCAGAACGAGTTTAAAATGATTGTATACAAGTAGGTAGGTACGACATTTTTGAAAGAAAGCAGGAAAAACATTCAGGTATAAAAATCACAACATAAAAATGCCGCGCAGCGATTTTTTGGTTTTCGTCTGCATTGGAACAGGTACTATAATTTTGAAGGAAAACAGAAAAGTTTTTGTTTTTGGCTTCATTAGAACGGGTTCAAAATGATTTTACAGGTAGGTACTAGATTTTTGAAAGAAAAGAAAAAAGTCATTAATGAATAGAAAAAACACATAAAAATGCCACGCTACGAAGTTTCTGGTTTTTGGCTACCTTAGGATGGGTTTAAAATGATATTACATTATACTCTGTGTTAAAGTGATAAAACTATGCATAAAAAGCAACGCAGCGAAATTTTTAGTTTTTAGCTACATTAGAGCAGGTTTAAAATGATTTTACAGGTAGTACTATATTTTTGAAAGAAAACATAAAAGCCTATAATTAATAAAAAGTAATTACGCATAAAAATGCCGCGCAGCGATTTTTTTTATACCTTATAGCCAGGACGGGTTTAACAGGATTTTACATTAGAAATAAAATCACGCCTAAAATAGCCGCGCAGCGAAATTTTTAGTTCTTGGTTACATTAGAGCGGATGTAAAATGATTTTACATGTACTATTTTTGAAAGAAAACAAAAAAGAGTCGACAATTAATAAAAAGTGTACATAAAAATGCCGCGCAGCGAATTTTTAGTTTTTTGGCTCTTAGGACGGGCTTAAAATGGGGGGTCCAAGTGGGGTAAGGGAAGTGGAGTGTGCTCAAAGTAAAAATAATATTTTCAAAATCGTTTTCAACCAATTTTTACCTGATATCACACCAACTGGCGGGTTCAAAGGAATGTCTTCCCAAAAAGGAGGTATCACACTGGGCTGCAACACGTGGCTGGAACCACGTGTATTTCTCATGTAATCGTTCGGCACATGTGCAGAGACCAATTTTAGTCTTTGCACAAGCGCAATTGATAATTTGGTCCTTACGAGGGTTCCACCTAAGGGTTGCAGCCCATAGTGGCAAGTGTGAACCCCCTTGTTCCTTTTTTTCAATATAGGTACACAAGTATTTTAACCTGCCTGCAGTCTGCATGCATGCATTAGGTATGGCTTTGGCCATGTCGGCCATACCGGGCCCTGATTCTACAACTGCATTTGATAATCTTATACTTACTGTCCTTTCTGGCTTACGTGAAATCGACAACATTATCACAATAAATAAAGATCCCTATGCTATACTATTTCCACCAACAGGAAACCGGCTTTATAAAGGCGGCAATTTCAATCTAACTACAGCGCGTATTCTGAATTGTTTTCATTTGAACCCACTCAATCGTCTGGAACATGTACAAAGAACTCTATTACTATTCAATTAATACATATTTACAGCTTTTATTTTATTATAATTCACTTGATGTTTAATACCTTCATACCTTCATCCCACCCACCCACCCAACCAACCGCCTCCTTCCGACCACCCACCCACCCACCACCCTTTTCTACCGGGGCCACGGCCCGGATTGAATATGGTCAAGCCGCCACTGGCAGAGGCAATCGCAGCTAACAGATAATTCAACAAGCAGTTGTGTTGCTGATTGTGAAGGCATTACAAATTAGGTATGTAGTTGGCTCTGCTTTAAAAAAAATCACATACAGTTCCGTAATTCTAATTTATTTATGATTATCCATTGATGAACAACATATATAGATATTAGAATCACGGTACTGCAATTCACATTTTTTTAAAGCAGAACTTATGGCGTTTTCCACTGGCCGTACTGGGCCGTACTGGGTTAGCACTCGGTTTGAAATTAGCATTGAGTTTTGTATGGTGACGTCATTTCGGTGCAACACCAGTGCGGCCAGTCAAAAACGCCATAACTAGACAATTTTTTGTAAAAAAAAATTGGTTTTCTTGCAATCTTCCAGAAAGGGGGGTAAACTTTCAGATTTTTTTTTTCTTATTATGAATACCGTGGATAAAAGTTAGCAATGCATTGATTAGCTGGCCCTTAAGACATTTATCTGGGTAACTCTGGTTTATAAACAATTACATCCTTCTCAACTTTTTAAGTTTTAAATAATGAAAAATTGGACAGTGTCAAAACGTGTATTTTCAACCACTTTAGTTTTCCAGATCTCGTTATGTTATTATCTATATAATAAATATCTGAACAACCAATCTGATGTAAATTTTCGAAACCGAGCCACCCAGAAACATTCTATTCACAATGTTGTAGTTTATGCGCGCGCACGTTCTATTATCTCATCCCCGAGCGAAGTTTAACGGCGCACAACGCGGACAATGGTGATGAGAAGAGATCAACCGGGATTCGAACTCGCGACTTTCAGACAGTAATGAGCACTCCACGTGGTGAATCATAGCTACACACTTTTACTGCACAGCGTTGTCCAGCATTCCAGCAGGAGTATTCCAGACAGCATTCACTGGAATGTCGCTGGAATTATCCAGCTATGTCACGTATTTGTACACTGGGCAAAATTGTAAATGATGTTTGAACAATTTGAATGACTGCTGGTCTTTTTTCGTAACAACCAATGCTTCTTATTAATATTTTCATTGAAATGAGAGATCATCTACTAGAGTGACACAAGGAGATTGCTTTGACTGACTTTTTTCATTTTATTTGAAATCACCAATAGTATAATCAGGCGCGTAGGAACTTTATTTTGACAGGGGGGGTCAAAATTATAGGGGATCGATGGATGTCAGGAAAAGGTAGTTCACTGCTACAAGGGGTCTGGGGGATTCACCCCCCCAGTTAGCCCCGCAGGGCCTTTTTTGAATTTTTGATACAAAATAATCGAACTTTAAGCTATTCTTCTCAAAGAAATGTAAAATGTGTGATATGCAATATTCTGTGGGAACTTAAGAAAACTTGTTTTTATAGAATTCCCTATGGCCCCGCAGGTCATTTTTTTACACCTTGATACAAAAAAGAATCGAATTCGAAGCTTTTTTGGCATCTTTTTTAAAGAAATGTAAAATGTGTGTCCTATGCAATATTCTTGGGGATACAAGAGACAAAATACAATTTTGTTATTTTACAAAATCCTAAATGGCCCCGCAGGGAATTACTTGAAATCTAGTGAAAGAGAATCGATTATGAATTGATTTTGGAATCGACCTTTGAAAAAGGTTGCAAGAGCAACAGAAATAAGCAATCAATAAGAAAAATCTGTATGTGTTTTGGAATCTATTAGTTTAACGTGTATTATTTAATTTGATTAATGAGGATGATTATGTTGGACATTAATGAGTAAATGAGTTGTCTCATTGGATAATACCTCTGTTCAATTAGTTTTGCAAATCTTGAGAAAATTTTGAGAATTCAACCTCATAATGGAGCAAATTTGTGCATTCTGTGCAACACTTAATCAACATTTGTGAATATCTGAATGTGTTCAGGATCTCTAGCAGTGGGGTCAGAGTCTCTAGCAGGGGGGGTCAGGATCTCTGGCAGGGGGGGGGGGTCAGGCTCCAAACAGGGGGGGTCCGTTCCCCCCTTCCCCCCCCCCCCTATTCCTACGCGCCTGATAGTAATAGAATACAAATATTCCAAAGTGGGATTTAAAACATAACAAAAAACTGTATTTAAACTATGATTAAAGAAGTTACAAGATACAATGAATATTAATAAACAAGACACATATTAAAGCGTAAAAGTAGATACAACTATTTAAATAAACTTAATCTACTATCTGGACCTGACATGATCTGTTTTGTTGTAAATGGTTCTAATAATTTCAGCCGAATGATGAAAAATGTCTAAAAAGTTACCAGTTTGCAAGTTAAATGTATCAAAAGTCGTCATTATTCTATTAACAAAAGCATATATCTGATGGTGCGTTCCAAATTTCCAAGCAATCAGGTTTATTAAGCGAACATTTTATGTTTTGCCGATTGTACGTCCTAAAAATGACGCATATGAACTGTTTTAGGCAAATTAATTCAGCTCATATATCACCAGATGGTGTCTAAATCGATTAGTGGGCAATTAAATTAACTGTCAGTACATATGATTTACAACAAGGTGATAGATTCCATCCTAAAAAGATTATAAGGTGTCTGCTCAATATGAAGTGTGTACAAAATCTATTTTAAGAATATGATAGATCGATACACATGTAGGTAATAAATGATAAGTTATGAATGAGATTTTTTAAAGAGAAATAACCAAAAGATGTCAGAAATAGCCAGTAAATGTATATTTATTTCTTGTAGCGTAAAATCATCCAAGAAAACTAATCAGTGCGACGCACAAAATAAACTTCTTTCCTGGAACTACATTAATACGAAATCAGATTCCTTTGAGACGTAATTTATAAATGACATTTGCTTTAGAAGATTGCCCCTCGCATTCATATTCCTTAATAAATCAGCCGGAGTAAAAGTAGGTAAATTGTAACCATGGTAACCAACTCCCTGATGCAATCACATTAACTAGCAATTTGGTCCAGCTTTGATCTTGAAATTGACCTCCCCCCCTCCCTTAAGACGTCTGCTATGATATTAACCTCTCGTATCATAATCATGCTCGTCTTTGAAGCAGTAATATCATCGTCGACCGCAAATCCAAGATCTAGCTCGCTCTATCATCATGGACCACAAATCTAAGATCTCTCTCGCTCTCTCTTGCTTATACGTTCTGTGTGGTCGATAGCTAGCGACAGTTACAAGTCTTTTTTAATACATAATGATGTAGATTTAAAGATATAACTTCTTTAATAGGTATTTACATATGTAAGTATAAACTTTAGAAGGACGTAATTACTTAACTTTTCGCTACTACTTTTCCAAAATGTTTGCAAAATCTGTTTGTGCATGTAATATACAAATGGTAAATACCTTCGCCGGTTTTTCTAGCAGGGAAAATAAACTAATCTTAATTTTTTAGAGCGAAGTTAAGCCAGTTAAACTGAATTTTATGACAACACACCAAGAGACATATTTATTTTGAACAAATAAATTTGTATTAATACAAATTTATTTGATCAAATTTGTATCCGAGACAAATGGACGTTTTATTTCATCAAAATAAATTATCAGTTTAACTTAAATAACTTTTATTACAAATAAATCTATTTATTTCAAATATAAATTTTATTTATATACAAGACAAAGAAACATTTAATCAATCTAAATTTCCATATTTCCTTCAGTTAATGACAAATATATTAATATAGTTAGAGGAATTCTTTAAAATATCGGCACATAAAATGTTGATTTTAGACTGGTTCTGTAATGAATATCATTTCAATCCAAAATTAATTATTACAAATATAGAACACAACTAGAATTTGTTCAGCACCGAATTCATATCTATTATTCGTTTCTATCCCAGTTGTCGGGTTGCTCGGGGTAACAGGTATCTAAACAAGTTTCCCGCGTTCCACCCACACAGCAAAACCATCTCGTAAACATCTCAATGCTTCATAAGATACCGCAGCCTCTCAAACTCATCTATAATGTTAATGGACCTCATAAATATCCCATGTGTGTTTCTAGGCCTCTTATATCGGGCTTCGATATGGGCGTAACCCAGAGAGAGACTTTTCTCTTTCCTGTAACTAATTATAAATTAATGTGGGGGTAATTAATTGGGAGATGTGGGATAGGTTCAGAAAGAGAAGGATAAATCATGGGGATATAAATTATGTCTTAATTTTGAATAATGAGTGCTGGTGATGCTTGGTTCGGGCCTACGAGTAAAGGTAAACATGCAAAAGAACAAGAGCAAGATTGTTTTCGTTTTGACGATATCCATTAATCTACTACTCAATATTTAATCAAGAACATTAGCTAATAAATAAAATATAATTTAACCGAAATGAAGAAGCATGAAAATTATATTCAGAATGGTTATTTTATGAAAGTTGAGATGTTGCTGAACACAGATATGGTATTATTTTAGTTTTATGTTGTGGGACGAATAGTTTTCAAGGAATTAATTTACAAAGATTGATAAAATTTTCTTACAATTTTAAAACAGAAAAATTTACAATGACATCACAATTTGCTATATTGCCATGGCAACAAAGTATTTACCATGGTAACACATTGTTGGGTATTTAGAAATGACATCACAAGTTACACGCTTTTTCCCGCCAAAAATCACATGACATTTGAAATTGGTTTTTATGAATGCAAATGTTCTCTGGTGATGAGTATATTGACATCATATTTGTGTTGACATTCACCAAATTAACTCAATAAATTTTCACGAGACTTCCCTATTCTTCGAGCATTGTTAATTTCGCTCATGATATTCTTCAATGTGTGTTATTCAAATATTATTTTCACTTCTTTGTCCTGTTGCTGTGTTTAATTTGTTAAATTATGTCTTTATTTTAAGTCGTGATTCAATACATTGTTCTCGACATAATTAAAAATAATGGGAAGAAAGCCTTTCGAAAAAAAAATGAAAACAAAAGAATCATCGTCGTTCCTATCCAATTACAAGCTTTACATCTCCCGAGCTTTTGATTTTTGACGACGTCATCAATCCCTCGTCTCGGAAAAGCGTCTCGGATTGTTTTCCACGCTTTCCCGACTTTCCCTCGCGCACAAAGCAATCTGCGATCTTCCCTCGTCCATTAGAAGAAAACAGACCAACTTGTTGCTAATTTGATCTCCCACGTTCTTCCCGGCTAGCATTGCGCGCGCACTTTCTCCAACTCTTTGTTTCTTTGTAATCCGGCAAATTGGATTACATAATTACCACAGATTGCGTCTCGCTTTAGTTCGGGAAACGCACACCGCGACGCTGGCGACGAGATAGTGCCTCAAGGCACGATTACACTAGTCATATGAAACAAGCTAATTGCACCACAAATTGGCGCCCAGCGAGAATGTAAATTTAATGAAAATAAAACAATTTTTTTAATATTTCAAATGCGTAGAGTATATGTTTTATGTTTTACATGATTACACAGAAGCTTTAGACTTCCAAGTTTTGAAAGTTCAAAGTTTGAAATTCAAAGTTCCGAGCTCAATCTTCGCATATCAACTGTTTTCAAGTTCACGCGCGAGCTTTTTGATCGGCGATCCGGAACTTCAGGAAACTTTAGACGTTTCAAACGCCCGTGCTTTAGAGTTTGATGATACGTTGGATCAAAGCTTATTCGTGCTTTAGGATTAGGTACAAATTCTTATACCTACTCGTATTTTTAATATTTTGAATTTTTTTCCTAATTTCTAATATTTAGTCTATAAATAAGAGGCCTGCGTAAGGTAGCGAAAATAGGGAATATGAAAAAGTTTTTTACAGCGGTTAAAGTAGAATTTTTCAAATTAACAACATAAATATTAGTAAACACACTCTTTTCCAACTCAAAAGTGTAAAATTTCATTCATAAAAATGACATATAAATGCAGTGTACATTTTGGCGGGAAAAAGTGATCCTGACATTAACGTGTGATGTCATATTTTATTGTAACCATGGCAACATCATTGTTGGTTGATAAAAATGACGTCACTCGTAATGAAATGTCAGAAATACTGTTTTCCCGCCAAAATGTCAATTGATTTTGGATTTCATATTTATGAATGAAAATTTACTCTTTTGAGTGTGAAAATAGTGTGTTTTACTAACGAATATGTTGTTATTTTGAAAAATAGTCTTAATTAAATGTGTGCATATTCCCTATTGTATTATTCTTCAAAGCTTTTTTTTTAAATTTTACTTCACAATAACAGAATTTTAAAAACTCAGATGTTAGGACTAAGGTGTGGTTTATAACCTCTGGTACGACCTTAAAGTGTAAAATACGATTTTTCTGATCTGATTTCTGACTTCTAATATCTGATATGTTAAATTCTCTAAGTGTAAAGAAAAAAAAAATACAATGCGTTCCCCGTTTTTAAGACAAAAGTTGTGCGTATTGTAAGTCCTATCTAACGCGTACTGAACGCCTGGCAGCTCAAAGCGCATGCGCCACTTCAAACTCAAAGAAACAGCGTCGATTCCCAACTCTTTGATGCTCTTTTAACTTTAAATGTAACTCCCTCTGTGATTCCATTACACTTAATTGCATGAGATATTGCTGGAGTGAGAGAGCGATGTCATAGACTGGTATGCGAGAGAGAAGTGTTCCATTGAGAGGATGTTCTGGTACAGGAGAGATCATTGGATGCTGGGGATGTGACAGATCACTTGAGACAGTTCTTATACTTCAATGACGTAAGCGTTATTATTCATTTGCTGAAATTGTCTCTTATTATTTTCTGACTTTGTAACACAATTTGATTTGTTTTCGACACATAAACTAATCTTCTTTTAAGGTTTTGACTCATTTATTAGTGTTTCTTTTTCTAAAAATGTATACCAATGAGGCATGATAAATGAACTGAAAAGACAATTTTGTCAAGCTGATAAAAAGAATATTATTTTTGACAGATAAATTTAGTCAAAGAAGCCAATGACTAAAATGTAAGGCACTTTGACTAATGACATCTCTTCGTCTGCACCTCAGAAGTAAAAGGCCCGATGTCAATTTTTTCATTTATTGCACACTTTTGAAATGATGTAATCAAGCTCTATCAATTACCGTTTGACTGATGTCAACAAATACAGTTATTGAAGTATTCTCTTACACAATTACTCATGTCATCATTACAAATAATACTGGTTTTAAGCTCATTTCAATAATCATTGAAATGTACTTCCGGCCTTCTATCTCTGAGGTATTCAACTTCAAAAGCGTGGGAAAAACTACAAACTCAACGTCATTCTCTAGACCATGTTAATGATTTAATGATGACTTCTCAAAACAGAAGATATTTTGCATTCTTTCAAACCTGAATACTTTGCATTTAACCTGTCCATGGATGTACCTGTCCACATTATGTTTTCATTAGACTTAATTATGAATCTGGGAAGAGCAGGATTCAGATTGAGTCGAGTTTCAAATAAAGTATCTTCAGAATGGATCCAGCGTATCGTCAATCACGCAGAGAATTAAGAATGTTCGCAACAGCGGGCGGTGGAAACCGAGTCAGAGAGCTTAATACGCCAAAGACAAAGACAAAGAGATGCCTGCGCATTATTAATACACGGTCCGTTGAGGTAAAATATTCAGAAAACAATAAATACACTTTTAGGACTTTGATAGTAAGCCGATCAGAGCAGCTTTGATTATGAAAGATGATTGGGGGGGGGGGGGGGTAACAATGGGGAGAAGAAAGAACAAAAGGGTTTTAAAAGTGTGCATACCGCTTGAGAAAAAGCGCGCACAAAATTTAACAAAGCTTCTGTAATACTTGTAATATTAACTTGATCGAAAGTATTATTTACTTTGCATAAAAACGTACTCTCCGACCGATGAATATTCTGTTTAGTATGGACCTGGCGAAAGAATTATGTCCCTGCTATTCTAAAAGGTCACACAAACAGTGGTTTTCAGCAATGTTATCGTCCTCAAGTTTAATTCATAAATAATAAAACGTTTTCAGTATAAATTCTTGAGATCAAACGTTGTTTTATTGTCTGCCATTTTATTCTTGTTGCAAATAACTTCTGAAACTTATTTTCATTTTTTTGATGTAAACGTCGACCCGATAAAAATTTTAGATCGAATTTCATATCATCATTTAGGTTCAGTATATAAATGCCTACAATGGCCAATGATTTTTAAGTTTATTAAAACAGTTTTGCTGTTTACTTTCTTCAGAAATGTCACAATTCCAATGCAATTCGACCTAGGAGCAAGAATGAGTGAACGAATGGCAAAACTTTCAGCCGTATCTATACGAAACCGTTATAAAAAGACGCGTAAAAACTCTAAATTAATTCTCCCAATTGTTTGTTGAGCGAATAAAAAACATCTCTCGAATTTAAACAAAACATAAATCCAAGAGTTAATTAATACAGCAAACTCTGAGAGTTCGTGGAATGACTCTTAAGATAATCAGTCGAATACAGACGAAACAAAACATAATTATACATTTTCTCCCGGCGAGATGGGTGGTCGACTTTTCATCGCGAGACACCCGCTCGTCGTCAACAATGGTGAATTGTTCAACAATGGTGAATTGTTCAACAATGGTGAATTGTTCAACAATGGTGAATTGTTCAACAATTCAACAATTTAAACGTGGAGGTGGAGTACTCATCGCAGTGTCCTGAAAAGCTACCATCATCTGTCACGAGAAAAGACATCGAAGCTCTGAGAGAATCTCATGCCCTGGTAGAAAACGCCATGAAGAGGAATGATAACGTTGTTCGATGTGGGGATTACAATCTGCCCCAAGTCTTCTGGCTTCCTCAACAGACTTCCTCAACATTCAACATTCTAAATGTCTACAATCTGCATCAGTAACGGTCATCACTTAGATCTCCTGTTTTACAACTCTCCACTTTTACCCTTTTACTCTTTAATGTGTCTTGTTTATTCATATTTATATTTATTGTGTCTTACGTAACTTCTTTAATCATAGTTTAAAAATATTTGTTTTTGTTATGTTTAAATGCCACTTGTGGAATACTTGTATTCTGTTGGCGATTTCAAATAAAATGAAAATGAATTACTGACGAATGGGTGTCTCGTGGACTCCAAATGACAAGTGATTTACATATTGTTTATTCATTGAGGAACATTACGTTGGATTCTTTAAGATATCTTATACACTTTTGTAATGTTTTGGAAAAGCAAATGGGATGAAAGCAATTGTTTAGTTATCATTTGGCAAAATATACCTGTTGCATCTTCCACAAATCATGTAGGTATATCAACTAATTTTGAAATCAGCGAAAGGCAAAGGGAAAATATTAAGAAAATTATATGAAATTAAGGAAATGTATATAAGAAAATATGGTTCTAAGCAATTTTTATACCCAATAAATATTTACATTTAGTTACAAAAATCGTGGTAATGGAGAAATCGAAAACCAGCCTGAGGAGCAATGGAGGCAATTCTACCAGTGGGCAACAGATTTTTAAAAAAGATACTATTTTACTATTTTAGCAAATTTTCTTACCATCTCACACTTCATCGAAAATACTAATACATTGTTCACAGATCATTGTAATTTTTTCACGTCCATTACACATTCTTTTCTAAAAATTCTATTTGAGCGAGCGTAGCGAGCGACTCATTTTCACTCTTTTGATATTGACCTCTATTTTTTGTATGTTATCTGGATTACAGGTCTCACCGTTCCACCTGAAATGTTGCGTCTAACCCCACCTCACAGAGACAACCAACTAGTGTAACTCTGCCTCACAGAGACAGCCGACTAGTGTAACCCGGCCTCATCCCGCCTCGGCTTTCATATGCTAATGAGTAGGTATTTTAAAACCCAAGTGTGATTTCTCTATAGACAAATGCTAAGTGTTTAAAAACACGCGTTGTTTACAGAGAATCCTCCAGATCTTGAATGTTGTACGGCCACTTGTGTAGGTGCTGCCATCTAGCAGACACGTGCGTCCTTAATAGACACTAAGCCACTTGGCGTCCTGGATAAGTAGGCTCTCTAGGATATGTACAACATCGTTCAAAACGACAGCAAATGGCATATGTTCTTTGAAGTTATACACGATGCACCGAGAATACAATTATTTTTGAATAGACGTGTTGTTTTGGTACATTTTTGATACCTATCACCACTTTTAAGTGTTGATTTTTTTTGTTGGTGAGGCTTGGCTGGTATTTTTATACAAGAGTGTTTATGGGATTAACGATGTCATTATAGTTAATTTTATTATTAAATACTGTAATTTTAATTTCAGTCCTGGTACTGTGGGAAGGAAACTCTCTATTGGCCTCTCGACTGAGGGAAAACCTCAGTCATGAATAACTGCTGCGCGAATCGAACCTGGGACATCGGCGTTCTAATTCAATGGCGTCTCTGTACTTTTAATTGAGTTAACTATGCATATTTTGAATGTCGGTTTCGTTGAGAAATGTATTTCGATTTTGACATTGGGTTTTATCTGAAGCTTGAAATCAGGACGAGAGATAGTGTGAGAGTCAATCATATCTGATTATCTCCGAGGAGAATGGAACGTAGAACTGCAGGATAATCAAAACTGGTGATTTTAACTTTACCAACGCTACCTCGATGAAAGCACATTTACGCGAGCTTTCCTTGTTTGTTATAAAGTTGTCAAAGTAACATATTTTCCACTGTAAAGCGCTAGAGAAAAGCGTCTGCACTGCATTTTCCTAGTCAGACAGTTTTCCACGTATTCACGAGCTTACCAAAAGCAAACAACAAAACTCTCGTTCAATTTCCGCTGCAACTGAATATAAATGCACACAAAACAGTTCTTCTTTCTTCTCCACTTGACTGCCAAGTGTCAAACACCTCACCTCTTGAAGCGGGTCAAACGCGTTGTCTTTTCATTCATTGGTCACGTGACAATGACGTCATCTGTCACGTGACAGGTCAGAGATGAAATACCACTGTCAGTTTCTTGTCAAATAATGTGCTTTGAAATAATTTTACTTGTCCATATTTATATTGTTTCCGTAACATTTATTCTTCCGTCGTATGCGTGTTTCTATTCTTTTGGAAGACTCGACAACTTATCATTTATTACATCTGCATCAATCTTTATTCGTAAAATATTTTAAAGGTGGCTGAGCTCTCACTTCTTTTTAAATATTCTTTTGGTGTCAGTTGTACTATATACGTGACCGTCGCCCGTGCTCGCTTGCTCCTGATTGCTAATTTACACGCGTTGTTTCCACGGAGTCTTCATTAGCGCGTCTCTTAATTAAGATCATTAGCGTCGGCCCACGCAACGCAGTAATCAAGTTTACAACATGATTCTCTAATAGCCTTCGATTCATCGTCTGAATCTTTCAATACAACATCTTACAGCCTCCTCTCACTGGACTCTATCAATATCTTGCAGGCATGAAGAACACAATCTGACATCACAGCTGACCAAAATCTAATGATTTGTGTTAGGGCGTGAAAGATGACAATTCGTTTTACTTAATGATATTATGCTCCTAGGACACTGTAATTGATATTTTTAGAGATATTTAAGAGTACAACAAAATACTAAAGGATATTAATACCTAAATTGGTAATTTAAACTCATTAAAACTAGTTTAAAGACCAATTTCTAGGTGGCATGTCATCAATGTTTAAAACGCATAATAAGTGATGTATTTGTGAATATTGAAGGTGATGGAAGGTGTTATAATAACTGTAATGTAGAATAGCATATATTCTAACTAAAAACATCATACAAATCTAATTACAGTGCCCTAAGTACATAATATTAGTGTAAAACGAAATGTCATCTTTCTCGGCCCCACTTCACAGTAAAAATCTAATTGGGGGACAGGCTTTCAGTAAATAAGTCATAGGGCCAGGATGTTTAGGACCTATGAAACGGTCAAAAAGGCAGGCAAATAGTGCCTTAAAACTATTTAAAAATGGACCACAAAATTCCGAAAAAGGGCCAATGAAATTTTATGGTATGTAATATTCGTCAACATATTATTTGATTTATCGGTTTAGGAGTTGGACTCTTAAAATATTCTATGAATGTGTCAATCAAGTGTCATTATTGTTAATGACCATCCAAATGGTGGATGAAAATTTTATGAACCTAGATCAAAATTCATAAAATTGTTGTAACTTGCAACAATCATGTTATATTATTTTCCCAAATAATTTAAAAATATTGCAAAAAGAACTTAAAATAGCAAGCAAAGGACAGAATTCATTAAAAAAAGTTGAGAAAAATGCATTTTCAAGCAAAATGAAAAACTCATTTTTGAAATCAGGAGCACATGTCTTCTCGAACTGAAAAATCGCCTGTCCCCCAGAAAAATAAACGAGATTGAGGTATGTTATCATAGCAACCAGTAATGCAACTATTTCGCCTGCCCACATGTCGTGCTACACATGCTGGTATAGTTCCAAGTCCTATCACCATGGCAACACCGTGGCCATTAAAGATCCTGCTTTGATATCTCACACTCTTGAACTCTCATCGCCTGTAAACATTCTTGTCAAGTTTTGTTTATTTCGTGTTAACTTCCTTGACGACTGTTGCTACCGAGGCGTTGTTTACGAGCGTCTCTGAGATCTGGTCCAGCTTTATCGATGTTTGAACATCACATTGCGCCCACTCGCTGGAGACAAGCGACGACTCCACCTCGACTTTTATTAGCAACTCACATGTGATTAACACCGACATTCTAGATCACACAACATACACTGGGGTTTTATGGTTTTATTTCGTGTGGATGGACTTGTATACGGTACTTTACAAGTTACCATAACTATAGGTACCTAAGTTTGTAGGAACGTATTTCCGAGGGTGTACTCTCTCTCTAAATAATATATAGTGTCTAAGCACAAACTTGCAATAAAATTATTAAATGTGTTAGAAAATTAGAACAGTGTATTTTTTTTGAAATTATACACACATTATATTTATTACATTTATGTAACAAAATAATGGATATGGATAAATAAAAATATAATCTTAAAATTATCGTAAAAACTTTTAGTATACGCCGTATAGTAGTTTCATGGTTTCATAAATGAAATTTGACAAGACGATCCGCATTTTATCAAATTATTTACGTTGAAATTATTGACCAGCCCTAAATCTTCACCTACGAATATGCCTCAAAAACAATATGTGAACAGAACTTACTAAAAATTCACAAAATGTCTTATTTTTAAAAAGATTTTTTCACAACGATCCGCTTTTTAAGTAATTAAATAAAATTATTAACCATCCCTAAACTTACACACAAATAAGCCCCAAATACAATCTGTGAATAGAATCTAGTATAAAATATACTCAATTTCTTCATTAATAAAACCCTACATTTTGTTAAAAGTAAATTTATAATCAAAAAGCTCAGCCCGGACATCATAGGGTGACTTTCCACAACTTGACAATATCACTGAAAAAACCATTTCATGTAGATTTTATTCCCCTTCTCTCGTGTCAGTTAGCGTCAACCTCCAACCTCCACTCTTGGGCCATTCGAACCCAATACATAACATAATGTCGCATCTATCTGTTGATCAGACAAAAACAAGCTGTTTTAATGAGTCGAATCTCCTGATGGCTGAGAGTTACGAGACACCCTGCGACTTCTGATTCCCTGATACTCCCGATCAAATGCGAGCAGTCGGAGTGTCATTTCCACGGTCAGCTAGAGCGCTAATGAGCACCACGGCTTATCAGCTGAACACGCAGTCAATAACATCACCTCATTAACACGGCCATGTTAGATCCGAACAGATCCAGGAGGTCGTGAACTTCAAACGGGAATAGAACGTTTTCAATTTGAATACAAGAAGCGAGTGTTGAAATCTAGATTTGGTGTTTGACGTCGCACTGTTCTTGAACTATGCTAATGGTGACTAGAGGATCGTTATGACTGGACAATGAGATCAATATAAAATATAAAATACATATACCTAATAACTTTTGTAACTTTTATAACCTTTGAATCACTCAAGTTCTTATGTGAAAAATAATTAGTGTTTAGCTAATTTTTTAGTCGACCTTAGCTTTTAGCGGTAAAATTAGAGCCCATACTCGTGGAAAATTTGAAAAAATATAGAATTTTCAGGTTTTCACGAGTTTTCCACAAATATAATCGTTTGTGTTTAAGTGATATAAGTTCGGCTAAACGATTAGCTACACTAATTATTTTTCACATATTTCATAACTTGAAGTTACATGTTTCAAAAGTTTAAGCGATATTTAGATAAATGAATGTTTACTTTTTAGTACACCATTTTGAAAACGATCGCTCAAAAGTCAAAACATCTGAAACCCGCCTGCCACAACTATTGTGATTCCATCAAAACCTCCATCTTGATACGAGACACACCTCAAACTAACACTATAACTCCGTCTGAACCGGAAATTGAGAGTGCGACATCGGAAGCTGCTTCCGGTTGCTCCCCCCCCCCCCCCCCCCCCCCCCCCCATCTGATCGGGGCATCACAGCGCGGTATGTCACAGATCCAAAGCAGATACGAGGGAGGAAATTGCAGCATTTCCATGAGCTGTTATTCAGTCGCGACGAGGGTAATGAATATGTGGGGTATGTCAGGTATTTGCACAGGTAATGGAGGTAAGGGTGGTTTTATTCAACCCCTTCTGTGTTGTGGATCGGGATTGGTGCGTGAGAAACGCTTTCCTGAAGCGTTGACGAGCGAGCACGGTAGGAAATCGTTGCAATGGGGTGGTTCACCCTGGTTGCTATGGTAACTTGTTTATTTTGATCCGAATTTTATGAAATTTCTAAAGTTAAAATTGTTGACCATGCCTAAACCTACACCTACGAATATGGCTCCAAAACATTTTCTGGGGGACAGGCAATTTTTCAATTGTTTATAGGTACTCGTATTTTAAATTTATTTGAAAGAAAGATAAGAAAAAGAAATACTGAAATGGTACAATTTAAAATAAGAAAATTATAAATCAAAATGATGATTATTTATTACTTATTTACTGTTCAAAGCATCTGTCCCTCAATTAGATTTGGTCATGGGCCATGTAGAAAGTTGTTATCAAACAAAATACGGAATTCATAGAAAGGCAAATTTAATCAGGCAATGTGGACGTATGTGTTCTTGGTTTCCCTCAGTGGAGAGGAAAATTATGGGAAGGTTCCCAAATAGGCCTCAACCGCCTCTTCCAACGTCTGAATCATGAAGTAGCTATAATCATCGTAGACGAACCAAGACATCTGAGCCAACAGCCTGCATTACCCTACAAAACTTTATACCCTCCACAAATGTGTGCATACATTTGTTGATATTGCAACAGAAATAACACATATCGCCGTAACAAAACTCCATCGCCTCGCAATCTCCTTGGAAACAACCCCTAACGCATGTGGACCCGGCCTCCCCTATAGTGTTTAAGGGTTGAAAACATCGCTTCGCCGCATACAAAGATGCTGGTTCCCGCCAAATGTCAGGATCTGGAGCTACTTAGCATAGAAATAAGCAGTATTACAACATCACATAATTCTTGTGGCGGTTTACATTGGCGCCCAACGAGTGATAACATTGGCGCCAAACAGATATGGAGGGTCACTTTCTGGAGAAATAACACTCCTTGAATATTAAATGGTTCTCATTGAATTCTGAATTTAATCCTGAATCCTGATCTTGATTTTACTCCTGAATTTCATTAATAAATTCTAGATAATTAGATGACAATTAGGCTCAAAGGAGAACAACTATTTTAAAATTTTCTAAATTCCTGTAGGTTACTTCTGTAAATTCTCATAAACTCCAGAAAATGTTTGGTAAAATGTCGCCCAGCTCTAAAATAAAACAAAGACAATTCTACCGATGGAATGTTTTACATTTTTAAAACCGTCGAGTGGATTGGAACAAAACGAAACGGAATTCCACCCTTCATCTAAATAATTTCTATCGACCAAGAATTCACCACTTGGCACTTAAATAGGACAAAAAGCCACTCTTTGTTTTAATCCTAAATTATTATCACGTTCCCGACAGTAAAACTGCGCCCAATTTAGCGCACCTTTTCCAGATAGGACACAAAACTATTTCGAAACAATTCCCCAAACCGAAAAACAACTCTGGAAACCACCGAGCCAGCGAACCCAATCCCGCGTTCCCAACACATTGTCTCACCAAGAATAACCCGGAGAGAGACCGTGTTTAATTTTACAAAAGGAAAAGCTGGAAAAGCTGGAAAAGCGGACGCGGTGCGGCTTTTCTCTTCCTTCGTCCCGTTCATAAATATTTTATATGCTCTTGGAGCGCCTAAAGCCAGGTATTGTGGCTGGGCAATAACGGGCGACACAATACCTCGCGCAATACTCTCCCGTATGCTTCATTGGAATGTACATTGCTGTAAAAACATTTGCGGTTGAGCTCAGATATGTACCGAGCAGAGGCAATGTTTGCTTTCTGTTGAAAATGTGGATTTCCAATCTGAGCTTTTTTAAAAGTCTTGGTTTTGACGTTTGAAGTAAACATTTCGATGTCTTTCTTCATATATACACTCTTTACAAGCTAGGGAAATAAACAAAAGGGAAATGGGGACTTCCGAGTGAATTTAAGAGATTTTAAAAGTCTCTGAGAACCTCCATAAGCTGACAAGACATGTCTTCGAAAAATACTGCAATGTTGGATTTAAGTCTTCTGTGATTTCCTATATTAAAATTGTACAGACGCTATTATAAGGTTATTGACATTGTGTTAAAATTAACGCTTTTTTAATTTTGTGGTGGTGATAGACATTCAACTAGTTTTTGATAATTTCTCGGTTCTCACATAAAGCGCGTATAAAATATAAATTGTATTCAAAATATTCAAAAATATTAGTGTTCAAAGTTTAAGATGGAAGTACTGAAAGAATAAAATTAGATCAAGTAAACCGATGTTGAATCCAATAGACAAAAATCATGTGTTGCAAACTGTTTACAAGCAAAGTCGACACAATTTTGGGACTAAATTCGACATCAAATGGCAACGGCGTACTAAACTTCATTCAGCATTTAGTGAAATTTCAGCTCGATGCCTTTCCTCTTATTTTACACTTAATGCCCTCTAACACTGACTTAACTTTGAGCTTTTCCCGCACTGCTGGACATTTTATGCGCCATGAAAAGGGGGGCAATGAAAGGGTATTTTATAAAGCGAGTACAAAGCAACCGCAAGAATATATGTAAAAGTATTAGACTAGAGGGACACAGAATGAAAAGTATTCCACATGACAGAGACAGAAATACTTGGATGCGGTTCCTATGTCCTCGTTGTTCAAACATTCGACACAAGGTAAAACTGAAATATGAATTCCACATGAAGTGAATAGCATATGCAACGAGGTTGCGACAGAGGTATTATACAAATCGTAAAAGATAACAGTGTATTTTTACAATTGTCTGTTGGAATACATGCATAGCTGATGAGAGAAGATATTTTGTCGAATAGAACTCTCACATGAAATGTTTTGTCAGAGCTTGACGGACGAAAGTTCATGGATGTTCTGAGGAAGCTTGATTAACTTTCATTTATTATTTAAATATGATTATGTATATTTTTATTATAATAATAATTACTTAATTTTATAAGTTACTTTTTTATCTGTTGCGAAAAATAAGCGAAAAACTTAAAAATCATGAAAAAATCAGACCCGAGAAATGTGGAAAAAAAATGTTCGAAATTCATAGAAGAAACGGACCAGTTGTCTCTCAAATTATCCAGCAGTAAAGAGGAGTAAAAGTTGTATACATTAATTTTCCGGTGAAACCAAAATCTTGCTAGATATCAATAAGTAGACGAACAGGATAGAAATGAACCTTTTTTGAAGAGATTGGCCTGGATCTACTTGATGCTAAATTAAACTTTTTTTTTCCATTATAGACAATTTTGTGTCACTAAAATGACTACTATGGGTCTACTGTGGATAGAATATGTGAAATCTTGTCTAGGAAAAGTTACTATCGACAGTTTTAAGTGTGGTGGAATGTTTTACGAAATTTGTCAAGAAAGAGCGCACTCCTCTGTTGGTTTTGTCCTGCTTCCACAATCACTGCTCAATCTGCTTGCAGGAAGAAGTTAGACATTGGTCATGCTCAGGACAAAGAACCCTCCCTGGTTGGTCCCGTTTGCGCGGCATTCCACTCCTGCAGGAATGCGCCGGGTCCCTGGGGGAATGCCGCTCGTACTTTGTCAACCAACGCGGTTACAACTGCAGCGACAATCACACAGAACTCTGTTCCACCGACATTTCATATCAGCGTCTCAATGGAAACTATGTGGCAATCTCAGCTGCCGTCACAGATCTGTAACGGGGGGGGGGGGGGGGGGGGGGGCAGATGCTTGCAATAAATAAGTCAATCATTATTATTTTTATTTAATTTCCATATTATATTTTATACTACTACTGTCTTTCAATTTAATATCATTCTTTCACACTGTCATTTTAATAACGATTAAACTATTGAAAATTTGCCTGTCCCCCATAGAAAATAAACAAGATTGAGGTAGGTTTTAGTAACCATGGTGATGCAATAGTACAACTCCGTTGATGTTTATTCGCACGAAGTAACGGTCAAGCCAATGTTTTCACTGACTTTTACTGACTTTAAGCAAGATCGGATTCTTTATTTCACAAGTAATTTGATTTATCTTATACTCATATTTACTCATACTCATCTTTACTCATTTTGATTTTTTTTTTTTTAATTGTGTCTTTACTATAAAAAATGTGTTTCAAGTTATATAATATCTGTATGTTTATACGCCAAACTTTTCACCAGTTTCACCAATCCAGCTAAAATTTGGCCCCCCACCAATCAACATCAACACAATGCGGATGATTTTTTAACTCTCTGGTTATTGTGTTATAAGACAGCTGCAATGTCGAAGAACTCGACTTATTTGTAGCCCCAAAGTCCATTTCTCTTCCTGATCATTCTTTATCTCGATTAACTTTTAATCAACATTCGTTTCACCCTCACATGAGCCAACAAACATCTGCTAACAACAAAATATTCTTTCAATGTCCAGAGCCTCCTTGATTAATAGACCACATTTTAAATTATCTAGTTGGCTCTGCTTTTCAAAAAATTTCATATGCAGTACCGTGATCCTCATATCTATTAGTGTTTTGATCCATTGTTGAAAAACACTAATAGATATGAGGATCACGGTACTGCATATGATTTTTTTTGAAAAGCAGAGCTAACTAGATAATTTAAAATGTGGTCTATTATAAAACTAAGCATCACTGCCTTCTGGAATTGACGTGATTAATTAAGCATCGTGATTGGCTGTTGCCATGCCAACCGAAGTGTCGAATGTTTCAAATACTGAAACGTTCCAATTAGAATGTTGTGGATTTGAAACTCCCGGGAAATTCCGCGAGAGTAATTATTGCTTTTTCCTCGCGACTTCAAAGGGACCGTGGAACAAGCGATATTGTGAGTCCTCCGGCGATGTGCTTTGAGACTTTGTGTTGTCGAGGGAAGTGTTGGAAGCTGACGGTCTGATTCATAACTGTTAGACGTTTCATCACGCATAACTCCTATATGGGTAGAGATACAGGCTTCACATGAAGATTGGAGGGCAAATGATGCCAGGATAAAGATTAGGTGATTGTCACTTTTCTCAGTTGGGTTTTTAAGAGTTGGGACCACTGTAGACATCTAAGGATATGTCAAATTTTTCCATAATTCGGCATTCGCGCCAAAAATTCGACTACTTTTTATTCACTTAAAAAATTTAACTGTAAAAAATGGAAAAAATTTAACTTTGGGAGGTAGTTGTATTTCGAAAGGAAAATTTTTAATACCAATTTTAAGTAAAAACTATATTTTTTTTCATAACATATTTCATGAAAAATATGAATACAACTTTTTTCTTTTAAACTTTCATAAATTTTCTAAATACGATTACAAGAAAATTTGTATTAATTTTGTGAAAATTTAACGCATCGAGTGGATAATTAATGTGGATAAATAATAAATAAATGTGGATAAATACTGCATATTATTATTATCTTCTACTTACTTAAAAAACGGATATAAAAATATTATTCATGTTCACAATTTTTCCCAAATATTGACCCCAGTTGAAACAATTGTTAAAGACGATATGCTCTTATAAAGCTAATCTCCCAGCATCTCACCTTTAACACGTCTGATAAGATCAATTAGCCGCCAGCTCCTGAGGGAGTGACAGATCAGCTGCGGGGGGGGGGGGGGGGGGGGGGGGGGGCACTTTAAAATCAGGGAAGAACCTATAAGATCCCTGGGGAACCTCTGCTTGCTCATGTCCCAGTTAATTTCATGCCGCGGCCTTCTGGAGCCAGCTTCCAGAAATCAGAGGCTGGAAGATGAAGAAAAGTTCCAGGTTTTTCATAATAGGTGTTTTAAAATATTTAATTTTGCTTTACACATACAAACGATGTCTTTGGGGTTTGGGGTGTTACTCAATATGTAGTCGTCAGTATCCAATAATAAACGGTGTGGAATAAAATCAATGTATTTCAGAAATAATGTGGTAAAATAAAAATAAAACGTAAAAAAATTGTGCATTTTCAAGCAAAATATGTGTTTTGGAACATCAAAAACACTAAATATTTGCATTATTTAATGAATTTACATTTCCGTTATAAGATTATAAATTCCACAGATTCTGACTTGAATTGCTCAACTTTTTTGTAGATAGCTCGTAACTGTTTTTCAAGAGGCAAATGTTCGGTAGGTTACCTTCTAATCGGTCACGACCGCCTCCTTCCCACATTCAAAACTTATACACTATCCTCCTTCATCATCACACCCTTATAGTATTGTAACATGTCTTTGTTTATGACAGGGTAAAAATAACATACCAACTACATAAAAAAATTGTTAAATTTATTTTCGCTAGGCATTTAAATCAGTCGTTGTTTTGAAAGACTTATGTTTGGGTTAATTTCTTTAAGGGCCGATTGAAAACGACTTCTCACGTCCGCGTCTTTAATTCCACGACGCTTGACGTTTTTAACGGCGCTCGTCGACAAGCCGAAGCGAGAGAAAAGCGGCCGTTAAGCGCAGGAAATCGTAAAGTAAAAGTGGAGGGGCGATAAAGTCGCGGAGAGTTGACAAGAAAGTGTTGGTTTTAGCGGCTTTTAGTGGTGATTAATGACGCACTGTTTGTGTGCGGGCGTCGTTAATCATTGCGAGTTATTGGAACTATACCAGGAGGTATGTTCTAGGACGTTTATCCAATTCCATTCTGATGGAATCCGGTCACAGTCATAAAAGGGGCAGTATTCTGGAACATTTAAATTCCCAATTCTGATGGAATCTGATTCGGTGCAATGTTAATCATTATGGCCGTGACCAGATTCCGAATTGGGAAAACGTTCTAGAATACGCCTCAAGGATTAACATGATTAACATGAAATCGAATTCCATCAGAATTGGATATTCAAAAGTTCTAGAAGAGGGCCCCAACTTTCCAGAGTGGGCTGCCTATTTGAAGAATTTATAGGAATTGACATATCCCAAATAATAATTTACCAGTTTATTTTTATGAGTAAAATGGCAGCAAAATAACACAAATATTCACTATTTTTTTTAAATACCTAAAATTTTTTTGCATTTCAACAATCCATATTCTGTTTGAGTAAAATGTCAATGTTTTAATTCTTCTTATATTTTCATAACAAGTAAAACATATATTTTTCACCATATTTCTCACATTTCAAAATTTAATAGGCTTCTCTCTCTACTTTAGAATGCATTAAACACGTGGCTAAGGTTGATAATAATAATAATCTTTAATCCTTTTTTTCCAAATTACAGTGGGTTAAGGAGGTAAAATACAAGGGCCTAATTAATAAAACCGGCTGGCCGGGCCTGACGTTTCTTCTGTATTCTCTTCATCTTCATCATCTTCTTCTCCATCTTCAACTTCTTCTCCTCCTTCCTCCTCAACTTTTTCTACAAGTCTTCTCCATATGTCCACGTCTTCCCACCACTTTTCATCTCTGATCTTCATCCACGACTCCCCTCTCTCTTCCACAGCCGCCACCACTCCATTCATCCACTTTGTTCTTGATTGATTGATCAATCAATCAATCAATCAATCAATGTTCTTGATTGATGGTTGATATTAAAAAAAAATATATAGGTACTGTGTTTTCGAAAGTAAAACAAAATGATACTACTGATTATTTGGGGGTACATAGTTCTATTTAAACGAACGCATTCTAAACACTAATTGAAATATTTGTAGAGACATTTTCTCATTTCTAAGACAAAAGCACTGCCTTTTTGGTGCAAATCTTACTAACAGACAGGCCATCAATCCACCCGCTGTCGGCCATGTATTACTCACACACTACTGACATCTATTGGCGTTACACCTCGTTGTTTCCTCTGCCTCGTGTTAATATCACCTTGGCAACCGGCTGCTGGGAAGATGCAGATCCTCTCAGAGTTAGCGACGCCGGTCACGCACTGGAGTCACGCACTGGAGTCACGTGTTCACGCAACATACGTGAGCGCGTACACGTGAGCCCCGTTCACGCCGCCACTAGCACAGCCTGCGGCGTCCCCGCACGGGTTACACGCGTTTCAGTTACAGATTGTAGGGTGGATGCATCACACGTTGCTATGGTAACAGAACTCAAGCTTGTTTAATTTGCTAAGGGACAGACATTGTTTTTAATTTTTCTCAGTTGTGACAGAAAGATAGTACAAAGAAAGACAGAAATGGTACCTACTAAATAATATAAAAATAATGATTAGGTATTACTTATTTACCGAAAGAATATGCCCCCCAGTTAGATTTTGGCCCACTGTGACGTCAGATGTTAAATGTTATTAAATGTAATTCAAACGAAATAATATAAATTAATATTTTATTTTACTACTGCAGATTTTCTCTTACTTTTAAAGTGGTGTAAAAACTAATAGGTACCTCCATTTATTTAATAAACCCCGAGAGGCCCCCAGATTTCCCCGCAAGGTGATTTCATGAACATTGTCACAACAAATAACAGAACATTTTGATCATCGGAACAAACCGTCACCACTGCCAATTCATTACACTATGGTTCCGAAAACGTCCACGACATCATTGTTATAACACTTCAAAAACGTAATTGGGGAGCTAACTGTAAATGTCTTCATTAAAAATGGTCATAAAACCTGTAAAATTATTGTGACGGTAAAGAGATAACCTATTATTAGATTTAGAACTACAGATTTGTTACCCCCTTGACCTGAAAACTTGCTTGAAAAGAATTGTTATGAAAACAAATCTGTTTATTTATGTATAGAATTGGAGGTGTAATATGCCCACGCATCTTGCTTACTATGACGTTCACTTTCATAACAGCGAGATGATTCTCAGCATCCTCATCTCCCAATCATCTCTGACGTAACCGCCCCTGCATGCCGTGAACCCGCCGCACACACTTGCCAGTTAATCTCGCCGTAAAGGGGAACGTAAAGGGGAAGGAATCGCGCCGCAGGGCTTCCTCATTTCACCAGCTCTATGGGTTAATCTTCATAACTTCTTATTCCACATGTTAATCTCCTAACACCTTCAGTAGGTTGGCGAGCCTGCAGCCGCAAGCTACTTGTCTGAACCAAGGGGGATGGCATCTACATAACTAGGCGCCATTGCTCGGGGCGTTCACACGTTTTAACAGCATTTGCGTGTCGCTTAGCAGGTCATGTTGAAATGGTCAGCTTTTGAAGTCCGCTAGAGGTCAAAGTGGCTTTTAACAGGAAGGATGGAGATTCTATATCGTCATTTATGAAATTGTGACCATCTTGTTAGAATAGAAAAGCGACAATGTTGTAGACAAGAACAAGACAAGAAAACAGACAAATTTTCACCAAAAATCATCTAATTATTTCTTAATAACCAAGTGATAACCCTAAATTTGTCTTTTTATCTAATCATGATTCAAAATTCAAATAATTTCGTCAACCCATTTTGTCTCCAATCGTATCCAAAAAAAGGTGCATACAACAAGCGGAAAAATACGGAACAGGTTGGCTGAGTGGTAACGCTCTGAACTTGTATTCTGGAGGCCCGGATTCGATTCCCGCGGCCGTCCTACCTGACAGGGGTTTTTTCGTGGTTTTCCCTCAGTCGACAGGCAAATGCTGGGAAGGTACCCTACTAATAGACCATGACCACCTCCTTCCCACCTTCCATCCTTACCTACTCTTCACCATCATCTCCCAATCATCATCATAATCATTCACCCGTCGCCATTAGCCTCGCTGCAGAACAGTGCGACGTTAAGCCCCAGACAAAAAAAAACAAGCGGAAAATCGTAGTTTGCTAACCTACTGGCCAACACAGCTACCCCCCTCCCCCCAGGTTACCCGCCGTGCGTCGTTAATATACGTAGACTGTACGGTGATTTACTTCATTAATTAAAATGTGGGTGTGTTTTTTAAGTGTTTATGCAAATAAATCAATAAGGGAAGCTGTTAATTTTACTTATACGAAACGGTGTGTAATTTAAGAGTTTGCAAACGTCTCATTGGGATTCAGAAGGACGATTAAAACCCTTGAGGATGGTGATTTTAATTAGAACGAATATTTCCTAGAATCCTATAAAAGAACGTAAAAGAGTATAAGTTTTGATATTAAATTCAGACGGATGAAGGATGAAAGAAGTGAATTAAAACTCTAAAACTATACTTAATTACTGAGACGACTCATATTTTCAAATGCAATTAAAGCATTAATAAAACTATGGGGATTGAATAAATGTGAAATTAAATCAAATTAAGTCTTGTCGTGCAGAAGTGCATACTGCCGGAAACTCTTTCAGAACGTCTTGATAAGCAAGAATATATAGACTCTGGATATCAGGCGAAAAGACTCCGATAGAATGCGCTGGTAATATAAGATAACCGAACAAGTGCAATCTGTCAAAATGCTGATTTTGGTGAATAGACATCGTCGGCTTAGTACTTATTTGTCCTATCCACTTTTTGAACATTTTGAGTTAGGTATTGGATTTTGCTCATTGATACACCTTTAATACATACATAACATAAAAATAATAATTTTCCAGAAAATCTAAATTTTTGAGCTATTTGCTTCTAGGTGGAATTTTAAAAAAAATCTAAAAATGCCAAAAATTTTCTCAAATAAGGTACCTTTTGATGTAGATTTAATTCCCACTCAAACTTAGTTCAAATGTGATAGAAAGTAGACATTGTATTTTGCTTCTTTACTCGGCGTTTTTTTAAATTGTCAATTTTAAGAAAATTTTATTTTTGAAATAAAAAATGTTATAATAGTTTTTTTCTTAAAATATAATAAAAGGGTGTTACCAATATGGAAAAAAGGTTAAATAGTTGAAATGTACCTCCTTCTGTACAAAAACTACGTAAAAATTGGATATAGGACAAAATGCGTAACAAATATTTCGTTCCCATGACTTTCTTTGTCCTATATCCAAACGGGGGTGCCCTTTATTGGGGTAATTTAGAGTACAGGGTAGAAAAATCATACTAGATATTATTCAAGACATCCATAAGAATGAGTGATATTGTTTTCTGTTACATAGATAAAGTAGTTTTGCCGTGAGAATGAATTCAATCTTTAAGGTGGCTGCATATCACGTGACTTTTCAACCAAAAAGCTACACATTTTCATTTGGAAGGGTTCAGTTTAGCAAATACTTCTCACTCATCAGATAAGTTAGGACACATCTGTTGGAACAAATCTACGCAGAAAAGAACTGCGAAAATAACTTATTAGATGATTTTACTTCCTTGCACCTAAATATTCTCAAATCAAGACCTGAAGTTTAAGGAAATCCTATGAGTTGCCAAGAACAGCAAACTTTACTCTAATAAAAAGGCATATATGCATCACAAACCTGACGCAATGTCAGAATATATAACATGCGCTCTTTCTTCCTCTTTCCAACGAAATGTTGAGATATTAATTATATCCACTATTATGAATGTAATGTTTAAACGAACAGCACTTGGTTTTGACAGTCTTCACACGCGTACGTATACACAATATTTGTGTTGTTTTTATTATAAAACCACTGCAAAATTAAATTATATTGACTGCAAATATTGATAAGCTCCAGTATGCAGTGAATTTCCTTCATAAATCACCTTGGATTACTCAACATGAACGATGTAAGGTATGTACTCATAGGTAACTATTTCTTTTGATCGGATGTAGAGAAATAAAGTCACGTGATATGTATTGGCCTTAAACCTCATTATCTCCGACTAGCAAAAAGTGGATATAGGACAAACAAGTACCAAGCCGACGACATCTAGTTTTCGCATGAATATGAATGAATGTGTTCTGTAATGAAATATGCCGATTGTATTTGATTGTTGACACTGAGGCAAGCATCAATTTCTGTTATTTCGCGATGTAGTTAGAACTTTTACTGAACTCGTTACGATTGCCATAAAGTGCCTTGCCCGCACGCGCACTAGAGTTATACTGACACCTCAAGATGTAAGTTTTAGACGCTGCAGTTGGCGTACTGCAACTTTTAGTGTCGCATGAAGTGATCGGCCGGACGCGACGCTGTATTCAAATACCGACGTCGCCGGGCCGTCGCGACGCTCAGACGCGGGGCGTCGGAAAACACTCGGGACAAAAGCTTTCACTTGTTTCGCGAGAGAGAGTGAGAGAGAGAGAGTGTTGAGTGTCAGACTAGCAACAAGCTGCATTATGTAGCGAATAAACAAGATCCTTACGCTTTGGATACAACAGTGTAATGGACTGAGTATTGAAGAGGCGTAAGTGTGATTCTGTGTGAAGGAGAGCAGCGTTTTACATGCAAATTGCGTCTTAATTATTACATTTGTGTCTATTTAATACTGAGACCCTCAGATGTTTATATTTTGTAATATTTATTATAGGCGAGAGTGAAAATATATATAACTAGTTTTTAGAAATAAAACATGTTTTTCGAAATAATCGCCTATGAGGGTGGGATTTTAGTAAGTTTGTAGAAAATATAAAATAGTCGCTGTCATCATTTTTGTAGAGAGTAATCAATACATTTTCATATATTTAAATAAATTCTCAAGAAATGTCTAGTTTTATACACTTAATTGACCTTTTGATGCGTTTTAATTTCTTAAATTATGTCTTGGCCTTGATTCTTGATTCAAAACATTGTTCCTTGTAAAATTCCTTCTCATTCCTCGCTAAGTCACATGAATGTAGGTTAGCACCGAGTTTATATAAATCGCACTCAACGCGAGTCTTATTCTAATATTAATCATCGTGAACTGTTGTAAGAGTGGATCTGTGCCGCTGCACAGCGTTAGCGCCTCCATTCGACTTGATCCCGCGGGGGGCGGGGAGGGGGGGGGGGGGCAATTGATGACGCGCTTACTTCTGCCCGGCCTCTGAGTGTGACGTATAGGACTGAGACGGGTGTTTGCGAGGACTGAAGGGAAAAGTGTGAGGGGTTCACAACGAGACATTTTGAGTGTACTAAATACACGTGATTTTATTTTCGGATTTTTTTGTAATTTTTGGATTTTTGTAAATTTTACAATTTTTAATTTTGCATAGTTACTGATTTTTTTATGATTTTTAAAAATGTTTTTATATATTTTTTATATTTTAATAAGTATTTTAAATTTTTATATATTGCATTTTTTGCATGTAGGGATGCAAAATGAACTACTACTATGTCGACGCACCGTAAAACTCCATTATTATTGTACGTTATGACTTTTCATAAAATCTTTTAATCTGTTTCGCATGGATTTTTTAATTTTATATTTTTTTTTCTCCTGTAATTCTATTTTTTGTGTTTTTTACTGATTTTGTTTATGAAAATCAAAAAAATGATAAAAATAACTGATGAAGTGATTTAATTTTACGTGTTTTTTTATAATCTTACTGAATTTTTTAAATTATCTTTATACATTTTAATTTTATGTAGGTACGACTTATTTTTCTTGTTATAAAATTGGTCGACGTTGTTGTATTTACAACACAATGACATCTCTATTTGTCCACCCCTCAGAGAAACCGTTCTGTTTGCAATCTGGATCGGGTATTCCCGGACCCGTGCGGTCGTCTAACCCACTTACCCGCGCATTGATTTACCACGCGGGTCGCAGTAAGAGGGCTGGACACGGGCGGGGGTTGCAACCCTTGATACACGGACCACGATACAGGCGGAGATAGTGTCAATAGTAACACATGACAAGACAATGATAGGGTCGAAGACAATCGGTTATATGGGGTACGGTTATAGCGTGATAATAAGGAAAAAAAACGAAATAATAAAGGATTTTGGGTCAAACTAATGGTTTTCGATTAATTTGTAACGTTTTTAATAGCTCCATAATATTTCTAAAAAAATATTGTGTATCACCTTAGTGGTTTTATACTAAAAATTTGTAATTTTGTGTATTTACAAAGAAATATGGAATTCGTGATTGTATTCAAAACAATATTTCAAAATATTAACATATTTTTTGTTGGTAGCACACTATTTTGACAATCAAAAGTGAAACTTTCTTTCATAAAAATGAATTTAAATTCAGTAAACATTTTGGCGGTAAAACTGTATACCTGTTGGGTGATACCATTTTTTATTGTAGCCATGTCGATCATTGTTGGTTTATAAAAATGACATGCCTCGACAGGAATATAATTTTCCCACCCAAATGTCATCTGAAATCAAATTTCATATTAATAAATGAAAATTTACACTTTTTATTGTGAGAATAATAGTGTTTTACCATGTTGTCATCTTTAAAAATCTATATTTTAAACGCATTAAAAATGTATGCTATTGTAGTTTTCGGTGTGATTATCAAATGCGTGCCCCCCCCCCCCCCTCCCTCCTCTAACAAGATTGTACAATGCTCCACAAATTAATTAAATATACAATAATTATATTCAGTTTGTTAGTAGATAGACATCCCAGTTAAATTAAGTCGGTTTCTCTCCTCATTTAATTAAAATCCTAAACCAACACTCCCCCCACTTATGACATATCGCGTATACATGCCCCTTAACCCACTCCCCCATTGATTTAGTGGTCGGTCTCGAACCTCGCAATACCCGCGCGTAAGGGCAGCAGACACCCTGGTCATAAATCCCGCCGCTTTTTAACACCCCCTCTGACGTCACAATCTCAGCGGCCAGGTGATCAATTATTCCTCCTCCCCCCCGCCAGGAGGGGGTGGGTTCAACCCCCATGTCTGGGGAGAGTTATTAGACAGATTCGCAAGTGAAACGAGATGGAGGAATGATAAGAGAGTTTGAAACACCTGCGTATATTGGAATTATTTTGGATTCTGAGAGTTTAGATTCCATTTCAAATGTCGTATATCCTAATCGTTATAACTTTTTAATCATTAAAATTTTGCAAATTTATACAACTATTTAGCTTTAGCTAATTATTTAGTTGACATTGGAGAGGAAAACCCAACTATACTTTGTGCCCCAAAGCTAGAAAAATGTTTTAAAAGTTTAACGTTATTTAAGAAAAATTTATGTGTTTAATTAGTCCAATGTTAAATTAGTTTTCAGACAAACTGTGCTGTAGATACAAAAGGACGGAAGTCCATTTCATGATGCTTTAGGCGAGCTCAAAAAACAGCAATTCCGTTAATCCAATCACATTTGTAATGGTGACAAGAGAAAGATTCCATGGGCGTACACTGGGAGGGGGGGGGGGCAAAAGGGTGCGCTTACCCCCCCCCCCCCCTGGATGCCAGGAAAACATACATTTTTGGGGTGTTTTACGTATAACTTCATTTTGTAAACAAAAATATCAAAAAATTTCAAAGTGTCAAAAAACCAAAAAATCCTTGCAGGGACAAAGAAAAAAAAACATTTGATTTTCCAACAAAATACATCTCAAAACGTCTCAAAATGATGACTAATCAAATCAAAATGACTAATAAAAAAACAGACTTCCGTCCTTCTACTTCTAAAATATAGAGAAATATAATTTTTCACTGTAATTTTTACAAATTATAAAGTTTTCGCTCCTGATAATTCAATTACAGTTTTCACTTCGTTGTCATGTTTCTATATTTTAATTTGTTCAGGTCGTGATCTATCTGTATTCAATAGAAATGAGCAAGACTCAACTTTCAATAATTGCGTCTTGAGAATTCAGCCAGCCTTGAAGAGCAGGAGTCGCACAAGAACAGGATAACAAGATCTCAGCTCTAACGCGCCTTAAAACTCTTAACTATCGGATTTCTTTTCATTACGAACGAATAACCATTCGAAGAGCGTCTGGGAAGTGTAATTGGCCGTTACAATAAAAAACCTGAGAAGAAAGTGCAATAAAATCCAAGTGTTTCCGAGGAAAACACGTAAAAAGCGTCCAATGACACGAGCCCAGGTAAATAAATGAGATCAGGTTCGATGTTCCTAGGTTCATTCTCGTGAGCACCCGATCGTATCGTGTTACATAACACACGATCAGGTGTTCGAGGAAATGCGTCTTACGTGTTAACAAATAGGTTGGAGTTTACTCACAAAATACGAACTTAAATGAAATTCGTTTTTTGGCATAATTTGAAGTTTGAAGTGTTAGCCTCATTTCTGGTCACATAAACCAATGGCAAGCTTAGTTTGAATCGCTAGCCCCGCCCAACTTGGGAAACTCGACTCCTGATTGGTCAACCCTTCAAGTTTACAAAGATTTCAAAAATGTTGGAAATACATTTTAAAATTTCCCACACATAATTACCTAAAAAGTAAACGATTTATCGGTATCTTTCTAAACATCCAAATATGCGGAATACAGAACTGAGGAACTTTTGGGACAAGTGATTTTAAATACTTTTTTTTCAGAAGTAGAAGGGCGGAAGACCTTTTTCTCGATTTGGTGTTGCATACGTTTTTTACAATGATGTAATCAAGCTCTATCTTGGCATTACACTGATGTCAACATACAGTTATATTGAATTATTCTGTTAAACAATGACTCATGTCACCATTACAAATATGATTGGACGAACACTGGTTTACGATCTACCTCAAAAATCATCGAAACGACTTCCGCCCTTCTACCTCCGAGGTAGTTTGTTACACATGAGTTGTTAAACAAGGCGCTACATGATCGGCCAACACCCTCATGTAATGTAGGGGAGACGGGGACGCTTGGCACTGCGGGGGTGAAACCACACACACGCGTATTAATCTTAGACTTGATTCCAGGTGGCTTATTGTTCTTCTAATGCAGTCGCTACACGCATGCGCCCGTGACGAATCATGATTCATGAGCTACGCCCGCATTATGTGAGTAGAACAGAGGTCGACTACACAGGGTCGCTTTCATTTTAAAATGTTGATTAGGACTCGATGTTAAGGTGTTGCAAGCGCGAGCGATTTTGCTGCGTTTTGTAGACACTTTTTGCGATACGATTGGAGACGAAATGGGTAGACCAAATTATTTGAAATTTTAATCGTGATTAGATAAAAGACAAACTTAGGGTTATCCCTTGGTATATTTGTATTTTTTTTTTCGTTAATTAGTAATAATTAGTGGATTTTTGGTGAAAAATTAGCTATTTTCTCGTCTCCCTGGGCGCCGTATAAAATTAAATTTAAAAAATGTGCCAAGGGATAACCCTAAGTTTGTCTTTCATCTAATCATGATTAAAATTTCAGATCAATTGGTTTACGGGTTTGGTCTCCAATCGTATCGCAAATTTCATCGTTTTGCGCGGTTTTGTTGAATAACCGGCGCCTAATTAACGATGCAAGAAGCAAAAATGAAAAAGTGCTACTAATATACAATCAGAATGATCATGTGAACATCCTGTAAAAGTAACACTCACTTATGAAACAATTTTTCTCTCTCAATTTTCTAAAACGGCCGAGCGCCAGTATCACCTTAACTAACAACTAATGAAAACCAGCCGTTAGTGTACGATAGTCATTATTTTAGATTTTGAACACATGAAAAACTAGAAATTGATCTTAGCTATTAACTTTTACAGCTGTAAAAGGAGTTATTGTTTCTGGAAAAGGCCCCTGTAACTGCCCCTTGTCAGTTACAAAAATTTCAAAATCCATGGTAATTTTCATTTGGGGATCTATAAAAATGTTCTTTTAATCAATCTAGTTGTCGTATTTTCTTATGACAATGTGGACAAATCACATACTACATAATCGGGGTCCTCCTTGGTCCCTATTAAGTAATCCATTTCCGTTGTAAACGAATCCGATTCTATAGGTCTCGTAAATTTACGAAATTCAGAATGTTCGTTTTTAGGTAAGACTAACATTGGAATCAGAAAAGAAACGTCCCGAATTCTTTCTTCTATCAGAAATAGTTTGATGTTTGCACTCACCATAGACGGTGAGCAGCGCCGGGTCGGCGAACCTCTTGGCGGCGACGTTCTCGGCGACACACGTGTAGTTGGCGGTGTCCTGGAGGCGCGCCTGTCCGACCAGGAGGTGCCCCTCGCTGGAAACGATCAGGTTCGTCTCCGACTCCAGCAGCACGTTGTTCCGCAGCCAGAACACCCGCGGCGGAGGCACCCCGGGCGGAGGGTGGCATCGCACCTCCGTCTGATGGCCGACCTCCACGCTCTGCGCGTAGGGAGGAGAGTCGAACTGCTTCTTCAGGTCTGCAAGAGAGAGTAGAGGGTGAGACACTGGAGGGTGAGAACACGAGGGGAGGCACGCCGGGCGGAGGGTGGCATCGCACCTCCGTCTGATGGCCGACCTCCACGCTCTGCGCGTAGGGAGGAGAGTCGAACTGCTTCTTCAGGTATGCAAGAGAGAGTAGAGGGTGAGACACTGGAGGGTGAGAACACGAGGGGAGGCACCCCGGGGGGGAGGGTGACCTCGGTCTGATGGCTGACCTCGGTCTGATGGCTGACCTCCACGCTCTGCTCGTAGGGAGGAGAGTCGAACTGCTTCTTCAGGTCTGCAAGAGAGTAGAGGGTGAGACATTGGAGGGTTAGAACACGAGGGGAGGCACCCCAGGGGGAGGGTGGCATCGCACCTCCGTCTGATGGCCGACCTCCACGCTCTGCGCGTAGGGAGGAGAGTCGAACTGCTTCTTCAGGTCTGCAAGAGAGAGTAGAGGGTGAGAAACTGGTGAGAGAGAGAATATGAGGGAGAGGCACGCCGGGCGGAGGGTGGCACCGCACCTCCGTCTGATGGCCGACCTCCACGCCGACCTCTACAAGGAGAGTAGAGGGTTATAGACACTGGAGAGAGAGTGATGATAGGTTACACAAGAGGATATCACACTATGCAATGAGCAACTCAAATCTTGAAGACTGAAATTGTCGAAATTGTTGTGTATCTTTGAAAGTGTGATGTTTTTTCATTACCATCGTCCGAAACAGCTAGATTCAATGTTTCTGATTCTGTTGATAGTTGATCTTATTGCAAGGCGTGATTAGATATTCCGAAGTTGTGTTCTCTGTCTCGAGTATTTTGTGTAAATTCCAGTGTCTATTTCTCAAAATGTCCAATTGCAGTTGGCAAAATAGAACAGATTATAAGCCAAGAATTGTCAAGATTTGGATTTTTTCTACTTTCATCACTAGAAAAATTTGACAATTTAAATCAGCAGATTTAAGTGCTAGAGATAACTCAACATATTTGTAAATAAAGAGGGAAACGGAGCATAAATACCAGCGTCACATTCCCCCAGCGCATACGTACATCAACAACAAATATAAAATCCTTTTCATATAATATTCTCTCCAACTCCGCTTTTAGGACACAAAACCAAAATCGCAGCTCGCTATCAAAGCATATTCCATGATTCCAAACACCAATTAAAAACAAAAATATACCAATAATTACTCAAATATTCCAGTCAATTTACTGCAATTCAAACTAAACAAACATTTCAATCACGTGGTACACGAATCCCCCCTCCCCCCGTATTGTTTCGTCTGTCATATTTACGTCCCCTGTGTATTCATCGACATGTATTCCATGTGACCAATGGAGTGAATGATGTATGATGATGTATTGCGGGCTGCCTATGTTCCCTCAATTAGTGCATATTTATGGAAAAAGTGCAGTTTATTAGCTTGTCGCTGCAGTCAATGAGAGAGAGAGAAAGGGGGGTTGTGATTGACAGAGGATGAGAGAGATGGAGAGTGGAAACATGGAGTGCGTATTACACTAGGCGGAGATGACGGCGGAGTTTTTAACGTCGCACTGTTCTGCAACGAGAATGATTGTGATGAAGAATGATGGATGGTGCGAAGGAGACGGTCACCACCATTTAGGCAAACCAACATTTTCCCAATCTTACAAAGTTTCAGACAAATCTTCCCATTGGTTAAAAACTAAAATGTAAAAACATCTTTCCTGTGATTTTTGAAATTTAAACTAGAACCGATTGACCTATCAACTTAAAACTTCGCATGATCATTAGGACCAACATTTTAGGTATTGTTGCCAATTTGAAGACTTATCTGTCGCTATTTTCAGAAGTTATTGTCATTTTAGGCCCGGAATAACCAAAGTTAAATTGTGCTGGATTAACTAACTTTTGGATTAAATTCAATTGTTTCACTCATTTTGAGGTATCTGATTGGCTGAACCGCCAATTTAGTCCAATGTTTAGTTAATCCGGCTCAGATTAACTTTGGTTATACCGGCCCTTAAGGACATTTTATTCTATAATCTTGAAATATTTGAAAAATGTATACTAAATTTTCATCCCTGCCTTCTTGATGCTTCTGTTCCAAGGCCTGTAGAACAGCTGATACTTGCAAACGCATATCAAATCGGATGCAGTACGAAGGCTCGCTCATGAACGCGTTACACTGAGCGTTTTCCAGTTATTTATTACTGACAGCATCTGTCCCACAATTAGATTTTGTTCAGCTGTGACATCACGTTCCTAGTGTAACACGTGCTTGTATTAGCAGAAGTGCACACATATGTAATGCAAAAGAGAGAGACAGCATCACTACACACTCCACATGTCCGAGCGAGAAGGGATTATAAATCGGCATGGAAATGCATCGGACAGGAACAAGCCGGCAGAGTGATTCGTTTGGCAATATGTTGAACGCTTGAGGCAGGTGGATAAATCATAGATACAGCCCGATCAATTGACATCGACATTCGAGCAACAATGCAATAACAATTGCGTTTAGATATCAACCGGCCGTGTCTTGTTTTGTTTCCAGATTGAATGGGATATCTGGGAAGCGGTGGATTGTTTGAAAATGGCGGCACAATGTGTGACATGTGGTGATTTTCTGTTCGCGATGACATAAAATATACGCCATTTATAATTAATTTCCATGTTTTGTCTGATTCGGCTGGTTTTGACAGCCTTATTGTTTTGTTTTCACTTTGACAGTCGAGGAAAAATGCGTGCATACTGAAGCGTGTCCGTAAAATGTATGAAAGGAAATAATTATATCAGCATTGTCCAGTCAAGTGACGTAGGTTCTGGAATTCTCAGCAAAATCCAATATTAGACAATTTTTTTTTCTAAATTCGGATTATGTAGCTTGAAATTTAATATTAAAATCTTATAGCAAATATGTGAAAAGTTGAATCTAGTGGAGCGGTCGTTCCACCCTGCCAAGTCGTACCGTACACTCACACTCACTCAACATACCGTATATGCATAATAAACTGAGGAGCAGACCAACCACTTTTACTGTAAGCAACAACACGGCATTTTCGGCCTACTGGATCTTAAAATTAGAAAATCTCACATTGTTGCGATATATCTTAATTTCGAGCTATGGCCCACCCCACTACATAAACCAAATTAGGGAACAATATGTTATGCCGTTTGCGAGCTAGAGGGCCGTGAAAAACGTGAAATTACACCCCTTTTAAAACCTATCTTGATCTGATGATGATGATGATGATGATATCAGGAAACACCGCAATCACCGCCACAGCCTAAACGGCTGAGCCGATCGATCTGAAATTTTCACCACATGTGCACTTTTGGCGTCTGAGGTGCCTTTTTATAAAACCAACAGGCAGCCGCCATTTTGAAACCGGAAGTGACGTATTATCTCGAAAACAGCTAGACCGTTAGGAATTAAACCAGCGCCAAATGATTCAGACGGTCATCTATATGGAATATCAATAGTTAAAGTAGAGATGTACTATTACCGAAACCGGAAATGACGTCATGAAAATGAAGAACTAGATTTAAATGACCTCTTACTACAATAACTACATATTCAGAAGGCTTATAATGATACATAACATTTATAGAAATAAATTCTATGTGGCAGTAATTTTAGTCGCCATTTTGAAAACCGGAAGTGATACCATATCTCGAAAACGGCTGGACTGATTGTAACGAAGCTTGCGCAATTCTTCATGGAATATCACTTTAAGCTTAGGTATATTGAGCACCAAACACAATTTTTCGTATTAACCAATTCGGAAATGGCGTATTTTTTAAAAGTAATTGGTCATTGTTGCTCCGATGTGTGTTACAAGTTGTGTAAATAAACTAAAAAAATAAGTGATATCCCCATAAAAAACACTCCGTGTAAAAATACCCGCTAAGTCTCTTCAACTATAAAAAAATAGAAGAAATCTAAAAATTCAACACTGAAAAGAAGTGATATCAAAAAATGAGCCAAGTCAAAACTTAATTTTAAAAACCAAAATATACTTGGCGCATCGTTTTTAAGGGCATTATAGGTATATTATATATATTTAGGTACATTTAATTTTTGGTATATGCTTCTATACTATTTATATACACGATGCGCCAAGTATATTTTGGTTTTTAAAATTAAGTTTTGACTTGGCTCATTTTTTGATATCACTTCTTTTCAGTGTTGAATTTTTAGATTTCTTCTATTTTTTTATAGTTGAAGAGACTTGGCGGGTATTTTTACACGGAGTGTTTTTTATGGGGATTATATTGTACTCTTCGCCAATGATAATTCTAGAACAGGGGTGCAATCACATAAAATGAGAACTTTCTTGTCACGGTGACAAGCTTCTCATCTCCATGTTATTCACGGCCTCTAGGGTCTTGTCACCGTGACAAGAAAGTTATCATTTTATGTGATCACACCCCTGGTCACTAATTCTGACTAACCCAATGCCATTTCAAAAAACCAGTGCAGTTACATTAAAGCCTCTTCAAACCCACCTACCTCAATTATTTCACCCTCAATCGCAACATGAAAATCATATACATATTAAAAACAACTGGCCCCATCCGAGTGCCCTGTCGAACACTTGAACATGTCCTGAACATGCTGACGCTGGAGTCTGCATGGCGGTGACAACCCCACTGCACCCCTGACCCACCCCACTGTTGTTTAAACATGCGACAACACCTCGCAAGCACGTACAGCAGCCGCGGAATGTGCAGATGTTGAACACAAATCACAGGTACACTCGCAGATCGATACGCGATCGTGCAAAGTGACAACTCTTGTTCTCGAGTGACATCGCCGGAGATCGCGTTGAATAACGTTGACGAGATGTCGAATGACATTGAATGAGAATTATATGATCGATCTGGAGTCCGACACGGACAGTTGTGAATCGAGGCTAATGACGGCGGACGAATTGATTAAATATATAGACGGTGGAAAGGATGTGGTCATGGCCTATTTAGGGAACCTTTCCATCATTTTTCCTATTAAGGGCCACGAAGTCACGTCCACCTTATGATCATCTTGCCCCCCCCCCCCCCCCCCCCCCAAAAAAAATATTATATGTAAAATACAATTTGAACAATATTTTTAAACTTTTTTTAGAATCATGATCGGTTGGTAAAAAATTAGCCCAAAAATATCAGAGGGATATAAGGCCTTTCCTCCGAGAGAGCAAGCAAAATGACTATTTTTGAGTCTCCTAACTTTCGTCGGTCTTGTTGGAAATCCAATGGGCTTGCCCCCTCCCCTCATATAGAACAAAACAGAACACTCAACACCCGATCAAGTATTAGTTTCATATGACAGTTTCGTGTACGGAAAGAAACGCCAGCCAAGTCTTCACCGAAACACCTGCGATGTTTCTTCAGCTCTCGCCTGTCCCATGAATCACGATTATAATCCTAGGAGCTAACTAGTTAGTTGGCGATGATTGCTGAGATTCATCATGGCAAGATGTTGATGAATTCCACGCGTGAGACGACATAAAACAAACTGTCACGAGGTACGTGCTGCGTTGCCCGCACCCTGGTGGCAGCTTGACATTAGTTATACCTTGTCCTGGCGTTGCCCGTGCAGCAGTGGCAGGTTGACATTAGTTATATACCCACACACCTTACTATAAGCTGAGGTTTACATTCTAATACCTACATTATTATGTTTTGATATTTTTATAATTTTCTGTTGTTCACCATAAGCAGAATCCATTTTTCTGTTGTTCACGACCCTTATATCTAGTATTATTTTCCGACTGGGCTAAAGCAGGGCTACGGTGATATAATTTAACTCATGGTTAAAACTTTTAAAACGAAGATAGATTTTCGTTCGATTTCGGACCGGTACAGAGGTGTTAGCGTGAAAAATCACGCTAGGTAGGGGTCGAGAGCGTCGAGCATTTCTGATCAAATAGTTTGTTAGTCTATTTAAAAATGTTGCAAAATCCATCTTGTTCTGATTTTATATCGAATGTACCACTTGAGGAGAGGAATATAATATACACATAACAGGCTGCATTCCTTGGGATATAATCTGCGTTTAAATGGTTAATTTTGAAAACCTGCAAGTTTGAGGTTTCAAGAGTACTTTCGCCAATTAAAAATATAAAATAACGCACGAATAACCTAAAAAAATCGGGCATATTTGTGTTGATTCTTGCGGCTCAATCGCAGTTTACCTCAGTCGAGAGACCACTGTGGGACTGTTATATTCTTCTAGTCCACGACGGCATACTTCCCATCACCATCATTTCTCCTCCCTTCTCTCGTTGCACAGACGTACTTTCAACTCCGCTCAGCATCTGGTAGCTGCGATCAAATCTCCGACAGGCAGTAAAACCAAGTGAAATATGCATTCTTAATTCTCCCCGTCTCTGCTGGAAACACTACGCGACGTTAACTGGACGTTAAACTGATTTATCTGCCGGTTAGCAGGCGGAGAATACCGGGAAAACGAGTGACATGAAGTCAGTTCACGATGAGGAATCAGCAATAAACATCAAACTGAGGCGAACGAATCTGCGAACTTATAATTCCAGGAAGTCGATTGTTGTAAGGCGTTGATAAGAGAGCATCTGTCGTAGTAAATCCAGCAGCTTTGTTCTGAGTACAAAGCGAAGTAATTTGCAGGTAATCAAGGTGCGGTGCATTTCAGCTCAATTTCGACAAATATGGAATTTCAGAGTAGGTTAAAATGTAATATTTTTTTATGTGCACTAGAATTTTCGATTATCTGAAAAATTTCAACTTGATCGGATGAACGGATGAAAAAATTCATCTTGATCAGAGAAACGATTGGCAAAAGGTATAAAAATACCAGGACAGCAAACTCAAAACAGATAAAAAAAATTGTGACACAGTTTAAACAATGATCTTATTGAGCGAGCGTAGCGAGCGTCACCACGGTACTCTTATGGCACTTTCTCTGTGTTTTTTTTTTTTTTTGTGGTCACAGCCCAGGTCAAACCGCTCAAGCAATCGATCTGAAATTTTGTACACATACTAACGTACTCTATGCGGTCCCTGGGATCGTTTTTGAATGGGCTCCCGTGATTGGTTCAAATTTTAAAAAAATTATCTTTCGATTGTATGCTTCGATCAATTTGAAATTTAGCAAAAACATTGCAACCAACATTGTACCCAATCATAAAAAGTTTCAGCCAAATCCTCCCATTGGTTCAAATTTAAAACCATTTTTCATGTGATTTTTGACATTTAAACTAGAACAGATTGACCGATCAACTTAAAACTTCGCGTGGTCATTGGTACCAACATGTTAGGTATTTTTGCCAATTTTCAGTCTAATCTGTCGTTATTTTCAAAAGTTTTGTCATTTTAAGGTCATTTTATTCCATAATCTTGAAAAATGTATACTAAATTGTCATCCCTGCCTTCTTTAAGCTTCTGTTCCAAGGCAAGGCCTGTAGAGCAGCCAAGCTATCCACAATGTACAGTAAAATGAAAGCATTTTTGAGCTAGCGCATAAAATCGGATGCAGTACGAAGGCCAAATCCTCTAATTGGTTTAAGTTTAAATAATGTCTTCTGATTGGTCGACAATAAAAATGTTCACATTAAGTTCAAATTTTGCATGGTGATCAAGACCAACTTAATATTAAATTTTACATATTGTAAGCCCAATCAGTCAAGTATTAATTGTAATTTTACGAGTTTAGTATGGGATGTCACAAGAGATTTCTGGAGAAGGTATGTAGGTAAGACTTCACGACACAATGGATCTGTTATTCATCCAAAGTATTATGTACATTGAAAAATTGCAGAGAAAATCGTCTTGTGCCGTGTCGTGCATCGTTACTATGGGGATGTTGCATGTTCTGTGCTCGCTCATCAACGCGTTACACTGAGCGTTTTCCTAGTAATCTAGTCATGAAAATAGTGTTGAATTATAACAAATATTTTAACGACGTTGAAGTGAAAGTAGAGCAAGTTGTCGACTCATAAAAGTTACGAGTCTAATTATCAAATTAAAAGCGATGTTACAAAATAACCTCCTCCTTCATAGTCACTTACAGTCGGTACTTTTAGTTTGAAACTTCATTACACCCACCCGACTAAATCTACTTCTAAATCCCTGGCGCTATGAACTCCATGCCGAGTACTTGATTACGCGGTGAGTGTGGAGGCTTTAAACAAGTGGAGTGCTTATAACACGCGAGCAAGCGCGTATACCGTGGCGGGGTTTAAGAGGGTGGAACACACCCTCGGGGGTGGGGTTAATATACATTGCGAATAGAAATAGAAGGAATGGGACTGGAGATGGTGGAAATGGAGTTATGAAGTTGATGAAAATAACATGATGAAACTATTTGAATCAAGATTCAAGAAAACACAGCGAGTCGAGGACAAATAAGTGAAAACAATAATTGAAGAATATAATGACATATTCTTGAAGAACTAGAGGGACCCGTCATGTAAAACATGACGCACACCAGTGGATGCGCGCGACGGCGTTCCCCACAGACCGACAGACAGACAACAGAACTGATAACTATAAGTATAATTTAGGCGAAATTATGTTAAAACTACGACTATTTATTGGTCAAAAGTTGACTCTGAAGGCTTGATATTAAATTTTCAAAAAAATCAACAAAAGTTCACTAACAGAAATTTTATTTTTGATAAATGGCAGCTGAATAGGGAAGTTGCATCACCCTGGTTGCTATAGTTACAGACCCCAATCTTGTTTATTTTGCTGGGGGACATACAATTTCTCAATAGTTTAATCGTATTTTAAATGCAATTGCCAAAGAAAAATATTAAAAAGAAAAACAGCTGTTACGTCGTGTTATTACAAACTAAAAGTTTATTTTCGTCTTCAAGTTCATCTACTTAATGACTAATCTCATGATGTTTTGTCGGCACATCACAAGGCAGTGTTTGTCATCGCAATAATGTTCTAATAACGCCAAGCCGCAGAGAGAGCGATGTACTGGGTACATATTGACATCGTCGGCAGAGTTTATACCAGGCAAGCAGCAAACATGTTGCGGTGGAGAACATCATAACCGCTCATTGAGACACTTTTGATAATTGTATTGTTGTGTGCATTGCGTTGGCCGTTGCGAATTTCAAATAGAAATATAACAATGTAGTTCATATTATTAACTATGAATTGAACGACGAAACGTGGACAGGAATATTATGCAACTGTTTGATTTCTCAGAAATAACAAATGGGACAGTTTTATTTGTATAATGCTGTTTGGAAACAGTCCAGACACATCAATAATGCTCACAATTTTGGTAGATTTATTAAAATGTCGAGGTTTAGAGAAGATGATTAAGAAACAACGAAATGGTAATTGTTGACATTATAATTTTTGTTAGGAATTTGTGTAGGGAAACTTTTTCTATACTTAAAACTTATAATTTTACTGAAATTAGTATGAACCTTTTTTTAGGGAACAGGTATGGCTGAGTGGTAACGCTCTGAACTTGTATTCCGGAGGCCCGGGTTCGATTCCGGCGGCCGTCGTTCCTGACTGGGTTTTTTTCGTGGTATTTCCTCAGTCGACAGGCAAATGCTGGGAAGGTAACCGATTAATAGGCCACGACCGCCTCCTTCCCACATTCCGTCCTTACCTTTCTTCACCATCATCTCCCAATCATCATCATAATCATTCATCCGTCGCCATAAGCCTTTAAGCCATTAAGCCCCAGAAAAAAAGTATGGAACTTTAATTTGACCACGTCAACTGGGCCGGTCAATTGACAGCGAAAAATCCAGCTAATTATTTAAATTTTATGAATATTGATAATTTCTATATTTTTTTGATATCACGTAATCTTTTCCTAAGGGTCTCTGCGATGAACGGGATTCATCGACTAGCAATGTGCGTACATCAGCCACAATGACGTCATCTTAAGACGCATAATCCCGTCGCCTCGCACGAAGACGTTCTAAACCGCTTACACGTCTTACACGGCTGAAGACCTAGAAGACCCGGCGTCGACATCAGGTTTCAGATTCACTTCTTCAGTTACACTTCTTAGAAGCCGGAGAGATGTGGCTTACCGCAGAGCCAACAATATTGCCGGCGTCTTAGCTCTTAATTCACGCGTGCCAGGGGGGAGGGGGTCATGCGTGATGGTTGCTGTTCAAAAACCCTTGGAATATCTATGAAATCTTACAAAATCCATGATTTTTACGAATTCAAATATCATAAATATCTTACGAAATCTTGACGAAATCTTGAAATTTTGTGGAAAAAAATATTTTAAATCGTGTGAAATCACTGCAAGCGATGAAGGAGTATACTTTGCAATGTCCATAATCTATCCAAAAACCTTGATAATCACTTTGGCATTAATACGACCATGAACACAAATCGCAAGCTTCAAAAATGTTAACGTGTTTATAACGGCTTATAATCGTATAAGAGGAGCTTCAATTCAAAACGCCACTTGTCCATTTTACGCTTTTTTTTATGTAGAGGTGAAAAAACATGAAGAGCAACAGTATTTACGCAGCCTGATACTCGAACCTCTAACTAAAAATCACATTAAACCAAAATGTATTTAATTCTGTAAACACAGGACTTCAAATCTCTTCCAATAGAAAGGGAAATACTCCATTAATATGCCACAGAAAATCGCTTTATCTCTGTTCAATATTTGGACAAGTTGCTTTTCAAAAGTTCCTTAACCTATAATATTTCAGAACTTTACAATATTTAAACACATTTTATACATTTATTTCATACTCCTTCTTCTGAGTCGTCATAAAAATACGTCATCCCAGCTTCCACATATCACGCGACACATCAACAACGTCTCCGTTACCATTGGCAACCTAACCCAAGATCAAACCATCTCGAGCGAGGTAATTCATCCGACATAAAGAAGGCGCTTCCACTTCCACTGTCACTCGCGATGATTTGTGTAGGCTAGAAGGCGGTGGCCGACGACACAGAAGGCTGTGATTCATCCATTGTTTCGCCGGTCAGTGCGTAATAGATAGTCCGTTTGTTTTAGTCCCCGTCGGATAACAATGGCCTGTCATAACAGCGGCCATTGATATGTAGGTGGCAGCACGGTGCAGGCGGATTTTAAAATACAGAACAAAAACGTTCTAAATCAAGGCGAATCAGATTCAACGGGTTGACAATTAATTGTGTGTGTGCTTTTTCCGGTTTAAATGCAAATGGGGATTGTTTGAAATCTGTGTTTCGAATGTGTGGGGGGAAAACTGAATATTTTCATAAATTAGATATTTTCTACGCTGAGTGAACGCGTTGGTAAGCGAGCATTGGAAATGCATGGATGACCTTGACCAAAGCTTTTCGCTCAGATTATCCAGGAGTAAAGCGAAGCGTAAACTATAAATCAAATTTCCGGTGACACAAAGAGACCAATCTTGCTAGAAATCAATAGGGAGACAAACAGGATAGTAATGCATCTTTCGTGAAAGATTTGGCCTGATCTGTTACTTCGTTTGACAAGTAATTCGAAAAGAACATACAAAGGAAACAAAGAACTGAGATCTCAAATACAGACGCTATACACGCTCGCGAATTTTCTTATGTACTTTTTTTTACTTTCGATAGTCAATACTGAGATATAGTTCCTAATTAATAAGCCACTACAACCGCCTTACCAATATCTATATCTGTAGTTCAAAGGTAGAAGGTCGGAAGTCCATTTTCTCGATTTTACGTTGCATTCTTTTTGAATCACACGCAAGCTATTTCAAATACAAATTAACTGATGTCAACAAATAGGCACAGTTATATTGAAGTATTCTCTTAAACAATTACTCATTTCACCATTATGATTTTGGATGGTCGCAGAATTACTGGTTTTTGAGCTCATTTCAAGAATTATTGAAATTGTCCTCCGCCCTTTTGCCTCTGAGGTACAGATATTATTGTCAGGCCAATCAAGAAGCATATAGTTGAAAAACACATGCAACATACTTAAATTGTACAATTAATTATCGCTTTTGTTGCAACAAGAAACGCTACAAACTTTATTGTTTACCTAAAACAACCCCTTGTAAGTTCTCTCAACACTGAGCACCTAATTATAATCAACCCCTACAGAGTAACCACACCGCATCGAAACACGCGCCGCAAAGAGCTAGAATTAAACCGCATTATCTGTGCGCCGTCATCAATGGCTCGTTAAGAGATAGTTAAGGGACAAACCGGCGGTTAGCCGCCCCCGAGTCTCATCACGTTGATTGTCTTAAAATAATCAACGTGGGTTTGTTGCACTCTAGGGGTGGATATTTATGAAGGATGTTTAAGGGGGTTGTACCCGGGTGTTTGTGTGACTGCTTCCCAAGTCTTCAATACAATGTCGTTGCATTTTTTTAAACCATCTTACATGAAATTAGCGAGCTACCGCTTTTTTACCTTTTCACTTTTTACTTTTGGCTCCGGTACCTTTTTTTATTTTGTTTTTGATGCGGTACAAAGTGGACATTTTGTTAAATGTCACAAAAACTAGTCACCTTTGTTTTATAATTTTTAAAAAATGCCTCTAATTGATTGAGATGTAAAAATAACCCTCAAGTTGAGATTTTACAGAAAGTTTTTCTTATAGAATTGGTCCAGAACTTCTTGAATTTGTTGACATTTTTAGGCACAATTTTATGATATTTTTAAAATATTGCTTCTTCAACATTATGGGCTAATTTTTTAATGATATTTGACTTGAAACTAATGTTGGTTCGAGGTGTTGCACTTGTCAATGCTCGCTTTTCAACGCTTACACAGCGTTTTTCTGAATGAAAACCCACTAATATAAATGTTTCAACACAAAATTGTAGATTCCTCATGTAAACACTTGCAATGTTGAATGCCATTTGCGTATTCCGGAAGTATTCCAGCCCCTTAAAACAATCAACACCGCTTCATGCAAACACACGCGCAGGGGAGAGCGGGCCGGGCCGGGAGGGGAAGACACAAAAGATGTGCAACTCTATGAAATATAGTTGTGAAACTCGCCGCTAGGGGTCCCGAGGGCGTCGTTGTCGCCCGACACAAGTGAAAGTAATTGCCGACGATGTTGTGAATTACTTCCACCAGGCAGCGCCAGTGTGAGTTATAAATGGCGCTTCGTTTCCGTCCAATGACATTCATTGTGCGATCATTTTGATTCGGTGTTTCTGGAGGGTTTGTCTATTGTTGTGTGGAAACTTGAAATAGTACCCCTAATCTGCAGTGGAATGTTTGGGTTCCGTTGACAATGTTATGGGGGGACGAACTGTTACGTTCGTTTTCACTGCTACACGGATTAATTGTGAAAAAAACAGTAAATAACATTAATTGATGTCACAATTTTTAATTTAAATAGAATGTAAATCTGGAAGCAGATTTTTAAAATAATAACTACCTACGTAAATTTTACAACCACTGTTTCTTCAAAATAAAATAGATACGCAAATAAATTATTGTTCATAGCGTTCATTGAATGAAATTCATAGCGAACTCTTTAGGTTTTGGTATACCCATTTTTAATTGTTCATATTTTTTAATTTTTAAGCGAGGGACTGTCTTGTTTTTTTTCAGTAACCATTCTAAATTAGTGACTACCTTTTTTCATGTTGTAATAACCGGGTGTGAATGTTAAACTAGGAGTTAATGTTAAACAAGGAGTTAAGCGTTCAGCCTCTAATAACTCATGTTTCTATGAACGGATGCTCGAAGTGACGTTAGGCGTTGTGTCAGTTAGTTAACTCCACGTTAATGTGGCGTGGTTAATTGTCATTGTTTGCGCTGCTTTATTACTACTTAACGACTAGTCGGGACAATGGGTCGGGAAGGAGCGTATAACAACACAAGTGCAGTGGTACATTCACAGATGAGATAAGTGGAGAACTAGAAGACGGCCCAACCATTGTTTATTGTGTCACGTTTTTTACATGTCATATATTGTGAGTAATTTGTATAATTATAATGGTGTTTAACGTCGTATTCTTCTGCTACTTGGCTAATGGCGACGATGATTGGGAGATGATGAGACATTCAAATAAGTGAGGATGGAAGGTGGGAAGGAGGCGGTCGTGGTCGTAGTAGGCCACCTTCCCATCATTTGCCTCTCGATTGAGAGAAAATACAAATTGTACTAATTTTCATTGAAATCCGCTAAGATCGTAAGATTGTTTTTAGTTATTTTAATGTAATTTTGAAAAATGTGTCTATTTAAAAAAATCAAACATTTTAATAAATTAAAGCAATTTAACGTTTTGGGATATTTCGTCATGTTTTTTGTAAAATTATTTATTTTTGTCAACAGTTTACAACAGTTTTGATGTAAATTTGTGAAGTTTTTGTCCTGAGGAAGATTTTAATATGAAAATCAAAACTGTTGACAAAAATAAATAATTTTACAAAAAACATGACAAAATACCCCAAATCATTGAATTGCTTTAATAATAATAGTCATTTATCTTTAAAAACATGTTTATTTTAATAAATATTTACATTTTTTAAAGAAAAATTCGATTTTGAAGTAACTGCCCCACACCTTGATCACTTGCAAATATTTCTTTACAACACGCGAGCAGCATATTAATATTTTGCAACTCGTTCCACTTCCTGACTCATTTCAACCCATGCTGAGTGTTCGAGCGAGTCAATTGGCTGCTGAGGCGACGGCGCGCGACGAAACCGTTCAATCAAGACAGATTGCATCGCGCAACGACATCATGTATGATACGGATCCAGGTGGCGTGTGAGAGACATGTGTTCGGTCACACCCTCCTTGATCACTCGCATCTCATATCTAATCGCATCACACATCTAACCAATGTAACGCCTTTTGACACTCATTCGCTTAATTATTAACATTGCTCACTTATCAACAAATGTAATCAACATTTAGTATCTACAACATTTGCTCTGCACTGGCCAGACAGTTCCTCCAATCGCGCTGAAACTTGGCAACCACATTAACAAAATGTGTTTTATTTTATGGGGATTTTTTTCTAAATCTTCTCAGAGGTAGGAGGGCGGATGTACATTTGATCGATTTTGTGTTGCACACATTTGGAATGATGTAATTAAGCTCTATCAATTACTATTTTACTGGTCACCAAATGCAGCTATATTGTAGTATTCTCTTACACAATGAATGACTCATGTCACCATTATGCATAATGATTTGATGAAGGCAGAAATACTGCTTTATGAGTTCACCTCAAGAATCATTGAAATGGACTTCCAGCATTCTACCTCTGAGGTACGTACAGAATTAAAATGGCCTTGTGTCACCGATCAACACAAAACTTCGCACAGGTATTGAGACCTAAGCGTTTACAAGCCCCTAGAGACAACTAACAAATGAAGAAGAGAAGAAAAATGCTCAACAATTGAAATTTACTGAACTTTAAGCTGTTGAAACGAAGGTATAAATTGCTGCTGTAACGTCGCCTATTATGTAGATGGCAAGCTCTGTTGGTACAGATAGTGCTTGCAATAACAACATCATTATGCAGTTGTGCACACATCTGCACTTAAAACAACAAACAAACATTCATGCATTCTTGTAAATTATCATAAACGAGGAAATATGTAGCAACTCATTCATATTAATATTTCAAAATGGAAGCAAACGCAAAAACTAAATTACGATTCATGGAATCCAGAGAATTTCATCGCTCCAGGGAAATTGTTTGAAAACCCAAAATAGAAAATCTAGACTGAATTCAAAACAAACCCGTTTCAAACTATGATTCCCCCCCCCCCCCCCACCCCCCTTGATCATGGGGCCCACCGCCGCCCTGATTAAGACGAATTGTTTAACTGATCTGTCAAAGAGCTGACATCTAGGCGGCGCTGGGATGTGACGTCACCCCCCCCCCCCCCTTGAGAGGGGGGAGGGGGAGGGGGTTGACGTCGGTAATGAGTTGATAAAATGAAAGAGCAATTAGGACTGATCTCTTGGGGCTTGATCCGACGTTAAGGGGCTACAAGCGAGTTCCTATCAAAACATGGCGCGTGTTTTCAGCTAAAGGACACGGCATTTGTGCGAATAAAATAACACAATTTTGACATACTTTCTTTCTCCTAGAATGCTAAGCTATATTTTCGATTTTCTGATAAAATATCTTACACGAAACGGCGTAATTTTTAGGGATTTGTATGCATTTTTTAAGTTACTTGTCAAAAGAAAACTTGAGTAAAAAAAGACCTCGCAATCGGACCTAAGTGACTTTTGGCATAGAAAAAAAAGTTTATAACTGTTTTTTTTTGTGAACTACTATTTTTATGTGTATTTATTCTCCTTCTCCTTAGGTGAAAATTCATTTCAAGTTCATTTTAATACGTTCCAGGCTTTTTCAATCTTTGGAGAAGCAAACTATTCACATTTTTCGTGTTTTTCAAAAAAGAAAAAAAATGAAAACGTGCAAAAAAACAATTTTTAAAAAATATTCCTAAATCTTTATTATTTAACATGAAATAACTACTGGTACATCCAAGTATTTTCTGTAATGTTTCATTAACCATGATTACTTACCGAGTGTATTGTGTACTTGTTACCTGATTAGGTGATGTGATTTACTCCGGTGTATCCGAGGGCCTTATCTCTCAGCTGACAGGCTACATGTTAATTCCGAGTGTGTTTCCATGTCGGTGCATAAGGGCGTGCGACTGGGGTGGGGGGCCCTATTAACAAGGGATTAAACCGGGAGAGGTGTTAACGGTGTCACTCAAACATCATGACGTCACTAGCCAGTGAATTATTGTCGGTTATGCGGCGAACAAACAGCTACGTTGTCGGTTGTTTTAGAGTGAACTCAGTTTTATGCAGGAAATATGGAGATGTTTTATAAAAGATTTAAAAGATTTATGAAGAAGATTTCTAACTAGGAAAACGCTTGCAAGAAGGGAGTATTTGGTATGTATGCATTTGTTTTCAAGCTGTACACCGTGGCATACAAAAAATATAAAAGAAATGTGTAAATACGTAAAAATTGAATACTTTTTTTAGATGAAAAAACAGTGTAATATTTCATTAAAAAAAATATACAATTTTTTTTAAATTTACTTTTATATTTCAAAAATTGTGCTTTTAATTTGATTCTTTTGACACGGAACTCTGTTTTGTTTTTACTTTTGTCTATTAATAGGTGCAATGGAAGTCGCACCGTTTCGCCGATCGATCTGAAATTTTGCACACATGTAGAGACAACCTTTTCTGTTTGCTGACTCTAAATTTTTTTGAAATATATTGATTGGTTAAAATTTAAATAAACATTTCCTGATAGGTTGTAAAATGAAAATGGTCTTCAATATGTGATCAAACTCATATTTTGCATGGTCAATAAGACCAACATTGTCTCTTATTTTACAAATTTTCAGCCCTATCAGTTATGAACGTATGCACCTATTGACATTTTTAATAGCTGTCAGAGATGAAGTATCGAAATTACTGTTTTTCCATTGCCACATGGATCTGATTTGCTTTAGGAACCACAGTGTTTAGATGCTATTTCCACGTTTCAATGAAAAGCAGATACATTTATGTTGACTGAGTGGATCATTTTTCAATTCAATATGGATGTATATGTTTTCTGTGCGTTCTGTACGCATTTCCGGTTCGAGAATTTGTACGTACCCTTGCTCGCTCATCAACGCGTAGCTTAAAATTATATCAAACTTAAAAAATGATGCAAAAAGACTTATGATCAAAAGTCGTGAACATAGCTGTGTTGATCAAAAGTTACCGACCATGTTCATTGAATCTACGAGATTGTCCGACTCTATGACTCGACGGTAGGAATACAATTGTGATCCGAAAGAATGTCTCCATCATGAAGTAGCCTCTCTGGCGGCTGAGAGCTGAATTCCTGCGCATCTAATGAGCCGATTGAAGCAGCAATCAGAAGCACTTGGTCTGAGGCTCATTATCTGCCATGACTCGACACGCCGCCCCGTGGCTGCATGGTACATGGACATGGTACATGGTACATGGTACATGACACAGTACAGGACACGAGGGGTACTACTTTATAGTTTGTGGAGGAATATTATTTGTATTCAATTTTTTGTGTGCGAGGCTAATGGCGACGGATGAATGATTATGATGATGATTGGGAGATGATGGTGAAGAGTAGGTAATGATGGAAGGTGGGAAGGAGGCGGTCGTGGCCTATTAGGGTACTTTCCCAGCATTTGCCTGTCGACTGAGGGAATACCCCGAAAAACCCCAGTCAGGAAGGACGGCCGCGGGAATCGAACCCGGGCCTCCGGAATACAAGTTCAGAGCGTTACCACTCAGCCATACCTGTTCATTTTTTTTTTAAGTTTTTTTAACTATGAGTTCGCTGAGTTTCTTGGAAATGCATAAAAGACCTCGACCAAATCTTTTCGCTCTGATTCCAGCAGTAAAGCGCAGCGTAAACAATAAATCAAGTTTCCGGTGACACCAAGAGTCCGATCTTGCTAGAAATCAATAGGGAGCTGTATGGGGTATTCATTAATATTGTGTGAAAAATTTTGCCAGATCCGTTACTTTCTCTGTAATGAGAAAGGAACAAACAAAACGAAGATAAATACCAGAATTTTGAGATATTTTTAAATGACAGTTTCTTTTACTTGTAATGTTTTGTACACTCAAACTCCGGTGCATTACTAATGAAGCCCACTGACGTCAGAGAGTGTTGAAACGCAAGTTGAAGTATTTGTTCAATGTAGGACTAGCCTAGACATCGCATGCACGGCTCGAAACACCTGTTGAGGACCTATACTGCACTTCACACAGGGAAGTAGCCGATACAATGCAATCACTCATACGATCTCTCTTCTACTAGCAGAGAAGCGAGGATATCTCATATGACCAAAGTCTAACTGGAGGACAGTGCTGTCAGTAAATAACTAATATCATTATCTTTCTTCATTTATTTTCCTAATTGTATTTGATACCATTTCCGTCTTTCTTTTTAACATCTTACTTTCACAACTGTAATGAAAATACTATTAAGCTATTGAAAAATTACCTGTCGAACAGCAAAATAATCAAGATTGGGGTATGTTACCATATCAAACAGTGTGATGTAACTGCCCTACCATGTAATAATTGCTAAGTTAGTAAGTTATAGTTGATATTATTCTTATAGTTTCTCAGTTCTGTCTGTCTGTCTGTCTGTCTGTCTGTCTGTCTGTCTGTCTGTCTGTCTGTGGGGAACGCCGTCGCGCGCATAGTGAGCATTGTCATGTTTTACATGACGGGTCCCTCTAGCCATGTAATAAATGATAAGTTATGGTTGAAAGAATGTCGATGCAATGTAAAGGCTGCCCGTCTACCTGTACATCATGTAACGGCCGACTCTCTACACATTCACCTCATCATTGAGTGATTATTCATCGAGTCATCCTCAAGGACTGGAAACTATTAGAAGTAATGAAGTGATGTGGTGGATACAAAAACATAATCCTCGTAATCCACTATTGAGTGGAGTGTTGACCGAGCAACTCTTGTGTTGTGAAGTTGGCTGCAGGTGATGCGAGGGCCAATCCAGACCTTGACAGACAATATGCCAATCTGACGTCACAGCTGGCTAAAATTATTACCTAATCATCTTTCTTTCTTTAAGGGTATTAGAGTGGTACCACGTGACTATAAACATATAAAACACGAAATTGGCCAAACTATTGGACATAAGAGGAAGATAATGTATTTTCCTCATTGTGTAGGTAAGTGATTCTACAACCCACTTTAACTTTTTCGCCTCCAATATTTTGACCCTGAAATTTTTTTGACGAAAATTAATGTTTCATAAAAACATCGTAGATACCGCAATTTTCACTCTACAGGCTTGCAAGTGGGCTCGTTGTCTTCTTTACGAATAGGTGAAGAGGGCACTAAGTTTCTTTTGGTAAATAATGATATCTAACCTGGCTACAGGCACCAATGTGGGTTTTCTCGACGAAAAATCCGATACCCAAAGACTTTATTTTAGAAAAATTACAATAAAAATTCCAAAAAATTACTTTAGTATACTCCCTATGTATGTATTATGATTATTCATGCCAAGTTTCAGCTTGCTATGTTGAACGGTTATTCAGTTTCGATCGTTTCTGTAAATCGTCTTGAACCAGTTTGGATCGTCCCGGATATTTTTTTTTACTTTCCAAAATAGGTTGATTTCGCTAAATATTAGTCTCAGCTGACATCTTATTACAATATTTACCTTGAAATTAAAAGGTCCCCCCCCCCCCCCAGAATCCCCTTAATTTACTTATTTAATTTACCACCACATTAATATTATCTTTCTTTCACAACTGTATTAAAAACGATTCAACTATTGAAAAATTGCTTTCCCCGACAAAATAAACAAGATTGAGGTCTGTTACCATAGCAACCAGCTTGATGCAACTACCCTATGTCAAAATAATTCTCTTTTTTATGACATTTCCAATGCATCTCAGAAGACGCAATTCTTACATATTGTCATAGAACAAAGATCGTCTACGTTCCTAGCATTGCATTGGACAAACATCTCCCCCTAGGAAGTGATGCTGGGAAGAGATCTGTACCGAAGGGTCGGATCTGCCCACTGATGTCCGCACAAGACACAGAGAATCAATCCCCAGCATCTCGACCGCGTGAGATGACAGTGACAGCTCCATGAGGGGAAGGGGGGGGGGGGGGTAAGAGGGTCGCATACACCACTCATACATACACATTTCATGGGAAACAATACAGAATATAGCGACTTGGTTCAAGGAATATCATTGGCTGTTGCCATAGCAATATAATCCTGATCAACTGTTTAATATTAGAAATATTGTTTTTGCTGATAACCTGAGATAGGTAGATGTGGTGAATAAATACCACCTGCAATATGAAAAGATTTTCCTTGACTGGGATTCAAACCCACGACCTTCTGATATCCAGTCAGATGCTTTTATAGCAGTCAGATGCTTGTTTAATATTTAGTAGAGTATTAGACTGTTGGAAGCAGGGTCGCGATATTTATTTATTATTATTTTAAGACTGGCCATAAATGTTTTGCAGAACCGCTAATTTTATCACAGCTTGCTAGAACTTCCTTATTTGTTATTATATAAAAGGCATATAAAATGTATTTTTAGTACTATTTACGTGGCGACATATTGGTGACATATCTTATAGCATCTGTCGGTTAGTCGACTATTGTAAAATAGAAGTGATTATTATGCCAATATGAACTATTTCTCCCATGTGCACAGAGAAACATTAAGACAGTCTTGTCAACAAAATGGCCACCGTGTGGTGACATTCTCGTCAGCTAGTACTTGAACATGATGGATGTGTACTCAGCACTCTTAAAACACCCCCCCCCCCCCCCCCCCCCCCGGGGGGTCGCGACATCTCCGAGGGTAGCTGAGCTGCCGGATTAAAACGCCGAGTCGCAGATATTGAAATATTTCTGTTTTTCAATTTCACTCGTGCGAATTTCTGCCACTCATCGGATCGCAGAGTCAGCCCCCCCCCCCCCTGACAAATAGCTGGTTTTAATATCGATATTTGTCATGCGTGAAACATGCGTGAGTACGCACGGCCGTTTTGGTCTGGTGCACGCAGATTCCTGCAAGTAGCTCCAGTATTGTTGAAGAGTAGAGATGCGGGCGCGTAGCTAGATGGAAAGCTCAGATTGACCACGGGTCAAATAACAGAAATATTTTATAAAGATGGCCACTTCCATTTCTATACTCCTAGCGGAAATTATTGAATACTTTGAGGTTGACTTGTTAGAGAATAAAATACAGAATGTATTCATTTCATACGGCAGTTTTCTCACGTTTTCAACTTTCTTTGTAATTTGAGAAAATAAAGTTCGTACTGTAAACAATTAATCCCAAATGTTTTTTTCAGGCTTTACATTTTTACAATATTTCACGTGCAGTGAATGGATATATTTTTATTCAACACCTATTCTAGAACATTTAAATTCCCAATTTTGATGGAATCTGATTCGGTGCAATGTTAATCCTTATGACCCTGACCGGATTCCATCAAGAATGGAATTGGGAAAACGTTCTAGAATACGCCTCCGGATAGAAATGCATTAAGATACCTGTCCCCCACCCGCCCCCTTCCCCTAATCACTTCAGAGTGACATGTTTTCGTTTCATTTACAGAATACGGCCCTGGAAAATTGAGCTATTCAGCAGTGACTGTGAGACAAAACAGGGAAAAAGGTGTTATAAACCAATCCAGCATGTTTAGATTTTATTAGTTGGTACAGATTTTCTCACATTGTCTTTACTTATTTCATGAAAACCTCCAGGACTTCATAATGCAGTATCTTCAACTTGCGTTATCGAAAGAGTTATTCTGCTAACTGCTGGGCTCGCCTCTTTCCCGTCATGCGAGCCTACAATTAACTTCGCATAGAGACAGACATGGAAATGATAAATGAGACACTAGAAGACGAAACAACCCCCTAAAATGCAGCAAAAACTAGACTAAAATTAGTCCGTCTTGTGTTGTTCGAAACCTTCCGTCATTGTCTCAATCAGTCATTCGTTGACGCTAAACCCTTCAGACTGATCGTAGACAAATGTAGTCTTATGTAACATCGTCTGTATTGAATACACCCTGGCCCCTTATTCTGTAAGGAATACGAAATAATTTCAGATCAACGATATCCTTATGGCCGTGAAATGATTTCAGACCGAATTGATTTCATTTTATTTATAGAATAGGGGTGGAAGAAAATTGTACCTAATACGGAAAATAAGTCAAAAAGGGTCAGTTTTTCAAAGATATGCTAAAACGGTCGTTCAAAGAACCTCATTTGTTGTTCCATGGCAATACAATCCTAATCAACTGTTTAAAATTTAGCAGAATATTGAAAAACTGGCCCTAATTGTTGATGTTACATTTCAATTGAGTTCGGGAGGTCCCGAGTTCGATTCTCGTGGCCGTAATTCCTGACTGAGTGATTTCCCTCAGTCGATAGGCAAATGCTGAGAAGGTTCCCTACTAAGGCCACGACCGTTTCCTTCCCACTGTCACATTTTTCACACTTGGCACATTTTTAAAACAAAATTTCATACGGCACTCAGCCAGACAAGAAAGTATACTACCATTTTTCACACAAAAATCACCTATTACTAAACAAAGCAACAAAGTGAAACTGTACCAAGTAATAAGTTTTTCTTTTATCTAACCTACCACGATTTAAATATTAAATCCTTTCGTCTACCCATTTTGTCTCCAATCGTATCCAAAAAAGTGCCTTCAACAAGCGGCAAAATCGCTCGCGCTTGCACCGCCTTAAAAAATCTAGATAGGAAAATTAATTTTCTACATGTGCGGTGCATTTTCAGAAAAATAAATGAAAATTGTATCTGTCATCGGCCTAAATGTCAGAAACATCATCCAAATGCTTATCATTAAAAAAAAAGATAACTCATTTGGCCAAAGTCAAAAATTAAAATCCTTTGAATTCGCACATCGCCAATCAAAAAGCAAGCAAAAGTCACGCCCGGCCGCGTTCGAATGTTAATCCATGAGAGATAACGCATTGAAACGCAGCGCCGGGGACGAGTGACAAGATGTCGGATAATATCACGTGACAGACCGCGTGATGACGTCACTCTTTGTGTCGTCACGTGACATGGGGTTCCGGCTGTCAAGGGGATCAGACAATAGTGGACTAGTGGACTGTATAGCGTCATGGACTTGCTTGACGTGAGGGTTCCACTGTCATCTTTAATCGTGCTTCGATCATGTTTCACTTTATCTAATTGTTCAGTCAAGTATCACTTATGTGGTTTTTGTTCTGGTCTCACCTCATGCAAATAAATATTGTGAATACGCGACTTTCCCAGTCCTCTCATTGGCTGGTGTAATACCTCAGAGGAAGAATGCCAGAAGTCCATTTTCTTGATTTTCACATTGACGATTTTGAGTTGCACACTTTTGGAATGATGTAATCAAGCTCGAACAATTGCCATTTTGACTGATGTCAACAAATACTGATATATTGAAGTATTCTCTTACAAAATGACATGGTAAAACCAAGTAAACCCTAAAATGATCGCTATCCACAATTATTTGTAAACTAGCATGGAGAAAAAGGTACATATCTGTCACACCGAGCATTATCTGTCTAGCAAATAATATTTTAATTACTCTTCCACATTTGACTTAATTGGCGCCCAACTGTAGATGTGAGTGATATATTACGAAAGTGTCAGCTTTCGCAGTTCAACGAAAAACAACAGGCACAAAAGTTTGAGAATTTTGAACTATGTGACCGGGGGCCCTATTCTATAACTTGAAAACTCCCGATTCGATTGGAATCCGATTCACGGCCACATGGATTAGCATTGCACCGAATCGGATTCCAGCAGAATCGGGAATTTAAAAGTTATAGAATACCCCAGGATGAAATAAATAGTGAAATTATGTTATTTGTGTTGTCTAAGAGACCACATTTAAAATTTTCATAGTTAGCTCTGCTTTTCAAAAACATTCATATGCAGTACCGTGATCCTAATAACTATTCATGTTATGATCCATTGTTGAAAAACACTAATAGATATGAGGATCACGGTACTGCATATGAAATTTTTTGAAAAGCAGAGCTAACTAGATAATTTAAAATGTGGTCAATTAGGGCAGTATGAGACATGAACTCTGGACTCTCAGAGGCCGTGAGCACACACATGTGCCGCGTGTATTTTTAAACCGTGTTATTTCCAACTGTGTCGCTTGAATGGAGCGAAGTCTTGAATGAGCTCGCCCATGTCTCCTGCGCGAGACAATCACGGCCTTGTTGTCGCGCGTAAACAACGCTTCCTGGGTGCACACACGGCCTTCTAGAACTCGGAGCCAGAGTCTTGGCAGTTGTCTTGGTGAATACGCGGACATTTTCTAAATAGCAAGGAGATTGGCCGTGTCAAAGATGAAACGATCTCCTTCCGTCATGCAAGATGTGTTTTAATATATTTTTAGGTTATGTTCTTTGTGGAGATCTGTACCTCGGAAGTAGAAGGGCGGAAGTCAATTACAATGATTCTTGAAATGTGCTCATAAACTAGTATTTCGCAGTACATCCAATTATATTTGTAATGGTAACATGAGTCATTGTGTAAGAGAATACTTCATTATACCCTATTTGTTCACATCAGTGAAATGGCAACTGATAGAGCTTGATTACATCGGTCCAAAAGTGTGCAAAGCGACATTGAGATAATAGATTCTTAGGCTTCTAGTTCTACCTCCCCCGACTTCATCGCAAAATATATTGAAATTTTACTTATTTTGCGGTTTTCATCATTATTCATTTTTTATTATTACAAACACATTTTTCTGACCAAATTCTAACTGGGGGACAGATGCTCTCATACATTTGTTAAGTAATATCATAATTTCCTTATAATTTTGGATACAATTTCTGTCTTTCTTTCAATATCATTCTTTCCAAAGTGTATTTAAAAAGAGATTAAACTATTAAAAAAATACCTGTCCCTCAGCAAAATAAACAAGATTGTGGTCTGAATTACCATAGCAACCAGGGTGATGCAACTACCCTATACTAATTAATCTTTAACAATGCTTCCACCGCCTTGGCAAAATATTGCGTACTGTCGATTAAATCGCATTTGAACTATTTCATCTTCTCCATGTCAAGAAGGCCGTGTTGCCACGTCTCCATGTAATCTGGTCGGGAGCGGACATCCGGTCGACCACGGACTTCCGGCTGTCCGGCGGTGATTCTACCCAGAGATCCCCGCGCTGGCGATACGATCTGCTCATGCGCAGTTGCACGCAATTACATGTTACACAGACACGGTGGTGTGTCGGATTCCAAGCGTACAGTCGTAAGTGAGTCGACATTATAACATGACATCCGCTCTATGATTCGTTACTGCCATTCGAGAAAATAAGGAACACGACTGACCTCTGGTGGATTCTTTGGTACTAGACAGGGGAGGGATCATGGAGGATATCACGTGGATATTTACATAAACAAAACTATTTTAAATTTGCTTTAGTTATCTGTTATGGCTGAAAAAGTAAACTTTAACTGAATCAAAATTTCAATTGTTTCTCCTTTTTCACTGCCCTATGGAAACACGAACTTCAAAATAAAAAAGTGCATCTAAAAAGTTTCCTGCCAGAAGTGGCTCCATCACGTATCGCTTATTTGTTCGAATATCTGCAGCACTGAAAGCTTTCGTCGATGTCCAAGGCCGCATTTACACCAAATTCTGGTTTTACAAAGGCATCTGTTTGCAATAAGATCATGTATACACATTTATTATACGACTAAATCAGAAGAATATTGCTGTACTGTGTCAGATTTCCCTGCAATCTGGTGAAATGTAAGACGATCTCAGCCGGACGCGTGAAGAATTAGACCTTGGTCTATACGTAAGAACGAGGCGGCGTGCTTTGTCAGCATACATCGACGACATACTTGCTAATGCCAAACAAAGAATCGTTTGTCGATGTTATAAGTAAGTCGACATGTTGCTATGTATGACACATTCATGTCAAGTACTTAACAAAGAGTCTTCTTTTAGGTGGTCAATGCCCGTTTAGAATAGAAATTAGCAGTCAAATTAACAGTCAAATTAGAGTAATTTTCAAGAGAAATTAGCAGAAACCCAATTCATAGTTTGCACGTGATGTCATCTCATTGTTGCCTGCCACCATCTTGATGGTGGCAGAATAGCTGTGATTCTCTGCTTTTTTGACGATATTTTATAGTTAATGGGTACCTGGGAAATTGTATAGGCTCCGGAGATATCTTTAGTACGAAGAGAAATCACTCACATTACAAACATACATCGATATACCTCAATAAAGTTATAATCTGACCCGTCAACGTGTCAACAAAATGTCCGTCCTCAGGTGGAAAATTCAATAATTTTGCATTGCTGATATAAAACAAAAGAAGTTCGTGCAAGCTATGAATACCTTTCTATAGGTTACTATGGCAACCTAATTATCCTTGCTTTTCCTATAAAGCCCATTGTCTTGCCAAGTATTATTGACGAAATGACCATGTATAAGAAGAGCTCTCAATGCCGATGTCTTGTAAACATCATACGAGAGAGTGAGAGAGGCCCGAGCAAACAGCGCGACGAGGGAGACGTAAACAACTAGTGCGTTGCCATGACAACGGCATGGTAACTGGACACATGACGCGAGGGGATGCTGTGGTCCAGGCGTCATCTTCAGGCACGTGGGGGAATCAATCAGGGATCGGGTAGCTACAGGTCACGTGATGAACAGAAGCATCGTTTGGACTGATTGATGAGATAGAAGCAAAGCAAGCACTTTCACATTTTTCACACACACGGAGTGTGTTTTTTTTGTCATTCTCATCGAGCTTAAATTTGGCACACGCGATTTTTTGATTGTAAGGTAGGGATGTGCGTTGTGAAAAATATCCTACCGAACCGGGGCTCGAACCCGGAACCTCTCACTTGCCGGGCGAGAGCTCTACCAACTGAGCTACCCGGTCGGACGGACGGACATTAGACACAATGCACTCACTGATGAGGGTTAGAGATCTCCGAGGAGAATGGATTGAAGGTAGAGAATACTTTTCACAACGCACATCCATTTCTTTCATCCTGACTCCATGGAAGTTTTCCATAGAAACCTACATACTCATTCTTTGATGAATGAAATTCCGCAAGGTCATCGAAAACATGTAGTTGGTATTTAAGCTTTAAAAAGATTTTAAATTTAAGAGTCGGCTGTACTAAAAGATAAACAATCTAAATAATATTTCCTAAAATGTAAATTTCTCTATTTTTCAAATTTTTAAATATTGTCTTTAATATTGTCTATATAAAATTGTGTTTATATTGCTAAAATCATTTAAAAATTAGCTACGATTTTTTACCTTCTTAACATAGTTGCTTTTCTTACAAATTAGATATAAGTTTCATTTTGTTTGGAAAGAACGAACACATTTTGAATGAACACATTTTTACCAACAAAAACCGAGCACACTTTTTGTCTACTGAATTCCGACAGATTTACGTAATAATATTTAATGACCCGCTATCAATGCGTCAATGTGTCTTGAAACATTTAACAAACACACACTTCTTCCCGGCTGCAGTTTCAGTCCATTTCCAAGACGCGAACCACATGTCGGGACTCGCATGGTGCCAACATTGGAACAACAAACTTCCCGTCTCCACTTGAAACTTATGGCTCGAATCTAAGCTTTATGTGTGTGTTTTCACATTATAAGTCTAACCATAGAGATATATTACAGAGAGGGGCAACTACTGGTTAATGCTTGACTAATTTTGAAATATCCTTTTCCTCCATATTGGAGATATTTAATAATTCACTGCCACTGAAATGGAAAATTATTTCGGAAGGCAGTGAAAAAATTATTTTGAGCTGTCAAATTTTAAATATACTAGAAACACGTTTTTAGCTTGCATAAGAAGACTTTTACAATATTATATCTTGTTATTACTGTACATTTATTTGTTCTGTGCTGTTTGTTACTCTGAAGTATGCACTGAAGGTTAGTACAAAGTAACATTCAAGTCTCTTGCCAACAACATTACAATCGAGGGGGGTGCCATATTGAAAGTAATTGCTTGAAATAGTCTCCAAGATGGTGGCTGAGCATGCTCAGATCCACCCTGACAATGTACAACGCATCATACCAAGGCTGGCTACCTACTTGCCCCTCTCTGTAAGTATATGAATCTCTATGGTCTAACGGAGTAATGGATCAGGAGGTCTATTCTAGAACGTTTTCCCAATTCCATTCTGATGGAATCCGGTCACGGTCATAAGGATTAACATTGCATAGAATCGAATAACATCAGAATTGGGATTAAAAAATGTTCTAGAATAGGGCCAACTTTATCACAAAAGATTCACTTTGCCTCCCTTAGTTTCTCCTGGTTTCAACGGAAAATTGATTCATAGTTTGAAGTCCGCTTTACTGATGTATAATCTGAAAGATTAAGATGGGGTCAAGGGGAATCAGTAAAGTAACGCGCATGGTTCTTAAAAATGATTTTTTTGAGTTTTGTCTTCACATTACAGAGTTACTAAAAAAAATCGTTTACTTGACTAAATAATGCCACACACTGGAGTACAATATGACCTCTGATATGACCGTAAAGTGTTGTGTTACGAGGTCGTATTAGAGTTCGTAATGTAGTCCAATGTGTGGCATTATTTATATTTAGTATAATAAGTTTAAAATGTGAGCTAATATTTGATTTCTTTTTAATCTCTTAATGTGACTTGACAACATTTAAAAAAAACTTTGAACAACCATGCGCGTTACTTCACTGAATCGTCTATCTAATCACCCGAATCATCTTGTTTTTAACTTCGTGATGTAATCTAATATTATAATCATCATCGCCACAGTGTATGTAATGTACCAGGCTACCAGGAGCAGAGAAGAGGCTATGTTTTATCATTAGAAGCGCAAGTTGCTGCTATAATTCACTGCAAGGTTTTGCAGAGCGACGTTGTGCAGAGAGTTCGAAACTTTATTGCAAAAAGTACACGACGATGGGAATATTAAACATCTGTAGCGTCGCCTTGATGCAGAATCAAGTGTATTATGATAGCACAGTACCAAGGAACAGTTTAACTTGACTAGACTGGATTTATTTCGTAAGGAAGTTAGTTTGATAATGGATTTGGACGTCGGGTTAAAGGTAAGATTAGTCCCTGATGTTAAGAGGCAAACGAAAGCGAGCGGGAATCGCACGGTTCGTCAGAGCATTTTTTTGAAATTTTGTCTTCCCACTAAATAATTTAAAAAAATCAGATAGTAACGACCCATTACAGCCTAATAGACTAAATAATGCCGCACACTGGAGTTCATTATGACCTCTGGTACGACCTCAAAGTGTTAAATACGATATTTTTAGTAAAATAATAAAAAATAATCGTATTTAACACTTTGAGGTCGCACCAGAGGTCATAAAATACTCCAGTGTGCGGCATTATTTAGTCTATTAGGCTGTAATGGGTCGTTACTATCTGATTTTTTAAAATTATTTAGTGGGAAGACAAAATTTCAAAAAAAACGCTCTGACGAACCGTGCGATTTCCGCTCGCTTCCGTTTGCCTCTTAATAAGGGATCGTCCTATAAAACTTTTATCCTCATTTGCAAGATTGTATGAGTACATTGTCAGCAGTGTTGAGGTTTAATTAAAAACTAATTAAAAAATTATGTAAATGGATTTTGTTATGTGGCCTTTTTTTTCAATAGGCTTCATGCATGAGAAATTGTTGCTAGCAACCCACAGAAAAGTATAGGGTTAAACAAATCTGACAGCGGCCATCAAATCTCATGGTAAAGTGAATCGGAAATGAAAGATATTTGAGTATGAAGTACAATACCATAATAAAGAGCAATTTATCCATATACATTTTTCAGTTAAATATTCATCTAGGAACACTTATTTTCCTATTTTTTGACACATCCAGCCCTCGAGTCTTAAATTTTAAGACGTCACGGGTAATAAGCCAATGGACCAATGGTGATGGGAGGAGTCAATGTAGAATAATAGTTCTCTTTACTCACACTAGAGCAGCACTGACCATATAGTGGGAGAAACAGCCAATCAAATGTGTGTGGGAAAGACAGTTGAATTTCTTTGCTATTTGATTACTATTGATTACTGTGCTGTCACAGCCTTCTTGACGGTCACAGCCCACATCCTTCTGTCATCTGTTTTATTCGTGATGTCACAAAGCAAGATAATGACTAGTGGTCCATTACTCTTATTGTTGACAAAAATGTCCAATTTCACTTGTATAGTGGGTTGAATCAACCCAACACATACCCATTATGTAACATGCACACGATTCAATTGAAGACAGTAGAGAAACGGGAAATTACCCAGAAAACATGGTTCATTTGGCTGTAACAAAGTTGGGACGCTTTAGCTACCCTGAATTCCCCAAAGGACTTTTCTAGAATTTTTAACAATTTAAAAACTAATTTGGGGAGGAGCTAAATGAACAGTTTCATAATGAAAATGTGGTTAGAAAACCTATAAAATGAGTGTACAATGAAAAAGTAAGTTCTAATTTCTTGTAATCTCTGCATCACGGTTTGCTCGGAGCAAGTGAGCGCTCCGTCTTGGTTTTGCTCGGGGCAAGTGAGCGCTCGGAAGCAATCAACTGAGCGGTGGTAATATATTCTCCCTGTTGACTCTGTACATCTACTGGAGGTGCAAAAAGCGCTGTTTGCAGAATTTAACCGCAACGCTATCTGGGTCAGCGGAGGGCAAACAGACAGCAGGCGAGATGCTGGTGTAATGCAGCAATCAAATATCAGATGTTCATTGCATTTCATAGGCAAAAACCACGTGATAAGTCATAGCTGGAGCGTGAACAGTAGAAAATAGTTTTAACGAAGCTGAAACTTTGAATTTAGATATTTTGGGGATTAGCCGTAACTGCCTAAATACAAAAATGTGTGAACTCATCAAAAGGCATTGGCGTACTGCCTAAAATAATCAAATTAAAATGTACTACATTCACTGAAAATATTGTCTATAACCTGCCAGAGATCTAACATCCCTTCAACCCAATGTTATTATGTCACCCTCATCAAGTCATCACATAATTAAAGAGATATTCAATAATCAATATTGAGCATTACTTGCTTTTAGAAAATGTATGATTTATAAATCTTCATTGTTATTTGAACATCGGTTTAAAACTCCCGGTTGGTAGTTGGTAAACTCCGGTTTACCAACCCCGGTGTTGGTATATCCACAACATACACAGCCAAACAGGAAATGAACATTTTTGTACCAACCTCAGTAAATGCAGAGGAATTTTATTCCACTTGCACCTAGTACATGTCAATGCTGTTAGTCGGCATGACACTTCAACTGTATTGTAATTAAGCAGTATTGACGTCAATTATTGAACTTACTAGGCTAATGGCGCCCGACGAATGATTATGACGATGACTGGGAGATGATGATGAAGAATAGGTAAGAATGGACTGTGGGAAGGAGGCGGTGGTGACTTACTAGTAGGGAACCTTCCCAACATTTGCCTCTCGAATGAGGGAAACAACGAAAACGCTCAAAGGCAGACCTACAATTGACGCAACGGCGACGGAACGTAAGAATGTTGTGTGTTAAATTGGTATAACGTCACCGTTGCGTTTACGTTACGTCCATTGTAGTTCAACCATTATTTAGGAAGAACATGAAACGTCAAGAATTGCCCAGTGGCAATCTGCACCTCGTCACGACTGTTCTCGGCGAGAACTTCTCGCCCCGGCGTCGCGTGCACCTCCCGGGCGGCACCGGCGCTGATCGCAAGCAATCACCATCTGGGCGTCGCCGACGTCCGACGGCGTCGGGGCGCCATGACGTCACTAATTGCCAGGCCCACCGCGGCGTCGACGTGATGAGACCGGCGGGGAGGCCGTGTTGATATGCGGTCGCGTGGGCGTGGGGGGGGGGGGGGGAGGGGGGGGTGACGTCATCATGACACCAGGCTAAGATCAGCTTTCGATACAACATCAAATCACAATGTCCCGTCTCACTAGGATCTTTAAGAGGGCTGAGTAGTGAGTTTGAGTTTGACCTTGAAGAGTTTTTTAATCGATTTTTATCAAAATCTTTTACCAATGTAATTGTTAACAAAATAAGACTTTGTATGAGTATTCAGAACAGCTCAATGAAAATAATTTCATAGCTTAGAATGGCTTATTAGTTTTATTTCGTCATACAGAAGTTTAGTACCTGAAAATTAGTAAAAATATGGCACTAAACATCTGGTAGACGAAATAAGACCAATAATCGATTTTAAAACTATGACATTATTTTCATTGAACAGTTCTGAAAACTCGTCAACTTCTTATTTTATTAACAATTACATTGGTAAAAGATGTTGATTAAAATCGTATCAAAACTCTTCAAAGTCACGCTCACTACTCAGCCGTCTTAATACTAATTGAAATATTTTATCATACTCAGTATATTTTTTTAATAAACGGAACGTTGTCGTTGTAATATCGTTGTCCAATATCGTTGTAAAATCTTGTAAATGACAGTAGCTATACACTTGGCCAAACTAAAACGGTATTTGAACGAAACATATTGGCGGTTTGTCAGGTTCCTTGACAATAAATTCTTGTTATTATCAATGAAATCAGAGCTCACCAACTAGAATTGAAGAGTTAGCATAGACTTCATCGGATGATGCCAACAAATCATTTTCGGCCAATTCGTTTCTTTTGAATACCGCTCTTAGTTTGGTCAAGTGTACGTCTAACTTACACACTAATCTATTTTGATACGTAAATGCGCTTGGTAAATGCTCGAATGATTTTGGAAACAGAATATCATTGAAATGACCACGATGAGAATAAACCCTGACAGTTCACAAATCCGGTAACTTCCTCTCCTAATCATCTCGATAATCATTAAACAAGCCAATTAGCATCGCACCACCGCAGCCTCCTGGAACCTAAACAAATGTTGAAGTTTCTGCTCGCAGCCGTGAGAACCCGTTATCTCCCCCCCCCCCCCTCCCCCTCATGCCGGGGGTAAACACTAACATCCCGGGATGTACCCAGGATGTACCCGGGATGTCCCCACGGATGTTTACTTTGACCTGGGGTTGACCCGGAGAGATGCGGGTCATAGATATGTAAACTTTATCCGTGCTACGCGCTTGCGTAAATGAGATGTTATCCCCAAGCACAGGTCCACTTGCAAGATGTATGTCGTACATTTCCTATATTTTTGATAGAAGATTTTTGATTTAGTGGGTTTTAAATTAAAGAACACGATATTGTTTTCGAAACGTCGAAAAAATACGATATTGATGTTCTATCAAGACATCAATATATATTTTTCTTTAAGTATAAAAAAGTTGATTTACTGACGAATAAATTAAAATAAAGTCATCCAAAATTCTCATATTTTTCAATTAAAACCAAATTTGAATTCAAAGCTACCCCTTTTTCTGATTGTAATGCTTGAGCTTTCCAGTATTCATTGTTTCAAATGTAAAAAAGTAATTTTTATGACAGCTTTCAGAATCCATTTATTATAATTATTAAAATAATGCGCTAAAATTCTGCAATATTTCAGAATTTTACCGCATTAATTCAATAATTGTAAAAAGGTTAATAACTAGACCTTTGACTTCAACTTTTTCAAGATTTATACAATGTGAACGTAAACGGCTTCAAAACTTGTATTCGCAAGAATTGGCCTCCATTCTGAAAACATAACCGGACTTTGTGTCTCACAACATTTGGTGTCAGAAACAGGATCTCTCCACACGTTATGTTTCACACGGCGTGACGTCATTGAATTATCATGCGACTGTGCTAATGCAATCGTCACGGTGTCCAGTTCGCCTCGTGTAACCCGGTCTTGTCTCCACCTCTCTCTCTCATACATAAGCAATGAGCGTATCTCTTCGCTCTGTCAGGAGCATTGTTCTAGCTAATAGAGTTATATCGAACCCGGATCAAAGCTTTGAGTATTGTGGCTCAAGCGGCGATGTCTTGGGGTATTGTGAAACTAGGTATCAACTTTCAAGAGGTATTGTGTAGGCGTCTTGTCATGAATGTAAGATGTTTTGAGCACAGTTCTGAGAAAATCATTTTTCACTACAAATGGTGTCGCGAGTGGGATGTTTTGTGACGGAGGATAAAGAGTCTGAGAATTATGAAGATGTAAGATGAATTGAGATGGGTTATTATGTCGAGATCTATTTATGACTGAAAATATGATTAGCTCAACATTTTTCTGTAGAAGGGTATTATACAATAAAATAGGTGTATGGGGTGGGAGGTTGTAAAAATAACCTGAATATCACAATGACAGGGTAGTTTTGGTTGAGTAACAGATCAAAGTTAAGAATTATATTTATATTACAAATGGTGGCTAATGTGGGATGTTAAACAATATCAAATAAATGTACTAAAAAATATTTTGCCCGTTTATGAAAATTATTCATAGCTTGTACGAACTTCTTTTGTTTTATATCAGCAATGCAAAACTATTGAATTTTCCACCTGAGGACGGACTTTTTGTTGGCACTTTGACGGGTCAGATTTATAACTTTATTGAGGTAAATCGATGTATTTTTGTAATGTGAGTGATTCCTCTTCGTACTAAAGATATCTCCGCAGCCTTTACAATTCCCCAGGTACACATCAACAATAAAATATCGCGAAAATATTGTCAAAAAAGCAGAGAATCGCAGCTATTCTGTTTGCCATCAAGATGGCGGCAGGCAACAATGAGATGACATCACGTGCAAACTATGAACATTCGTGTATTTTACAGCTTTATTATATTCTTTGGCTTGATTGGTAGCGGTGTTGAGCAAACATCAAGGATGGAAACAAACAAAGTACTCGACTACATGTAATTTCCTCTCTCCACCGCACAGCTCGACGCCGACTCTGATCCGCCGCGACGCCACACGTGAGCGTCCCGACGTCGCCGACGCGGTGATTAATCAGCCGTCGGATCCGCAAGACGGATTAATTGTCTTCTTCCTGATCCCGATCCGATTGCGGGCTGATTTCCTGATTGCAACGAGATTAGTCCTGATTGCCAACGGCGAGGTTCGTTACACCTGAGGTTCATTCGATTGCAGGATTTCCTCTCATTAGATTCAGTTTTGAGGCACGAGCGTAATATTTGATTGGATTATTTTACTCTTATTTCGAAAGTATAATTTATAAGGGAGCATAATACTAAAAAGTCTCAATTTCTTGGGCTAAATACCATAGACGTTTTATCAGATTTTTAGTGTGTAATTCCATTTTGAATACAGATTGAGCTTTTATACTTCGAAGGATTAAAATATGTAAAAACATTTGCCAACCTCAACAGATTCTGCAGCAGATTCTGTTTAATTTCCCGTGGACCTGAGAGTTGAATCTACGATAATATTATTTTAAAACTGTTTAGACGCACACAAAAATAAGTTGGAGGACACACATTTTCCTTTAATTATTTTGAAATTTGAAGAGATTGCTTTAACAAGTCTCATAAATATGCAAAACTGAAATAAATTTTTGGTTGATATATCTAGGATTAACAATTTTAAAACTACACCAAAGTGATAAAGTTGCTCCCCAATTAAATAAAAATATTGCTATGAACATTATTTAACATCATTACAATTTTTAGGCTAGTCATTTATCACTGAGGCTTTAAGTGTCACCTTTCTAAGAGACATAAATTGAACGGCTCGTGCTAAGTGTGTCGAGCTGTAGCTAATAAACATATGGCTCGTGCTAAGTGTGTCGCGCTGTAGATAATAAACATGTGGTTCGTGCTAAGTGTGTCGAGCTGTATCTTGCTAATAAACATACGGCTCGTGCTAAGTGTGTCGAGCTGTGTCTTGCTAATAAATGCGCCTTCTCGGATGTGAAATTGAAGTGAATTATAAAACCTGTTGATCGGTCGGCTTTGTCACGAGACTGTAATTGGAAAAGTTCTCGCGACTTCCTCTTAGCGAACAAAGCCGAGGATTGCCGAGGAGAAGAGCTCGAGGCTTCGCTACTTGGCACTTGCAGTTGACAGCAGAGTCAGTCACAACACGATGATTGCCGAGGATAGCCGATGATTGCCGAGGATAGCCGATGATTGCCGAGGATTACCGAGGAGAAGTGCTCGAGGCGTTGCTACTTTGCACTTGCAGTTGACAGCAGAGTCAGTCACAACACGATGATTGCCGAGGATTGCCGATGATGGCCGAGGATTACCGAGGAGAAGTGCTCGAGGCGTTGCTACTTTGCACTTACAGTTGACAGCAGAGTCAGTCACAACACGATGATTGCCGAGGATTGTCGATGATAGCCGAGGATAGCCGATGATTGCCGAGGATTACCGAGGAGAAGTGCTCGAGGCGTTGCTACTTTGCACTTGCAGTTGACAGCAGAGTCAGTCACAACACGATGATTGCCGAGGATAGCCGATGATTGCCGAGGATTACCGAGGAGAAGTGCTCGAGGCGTTGCTACTTCGCACTTGCAGTTGACAGCAGAGTCAGTCACAACACGATGATTGCCGAGGATTGTCGATGATAGCCGAGGATTACCGAGGAGAAGTGCTCGAGGCGTTGTTACTTCGCACTTGCAGTTGACAGCAGAGTCAGTCACAACACGATGATTGCCGAGGATTGCCGATGATTGCCGAGGATTACCGAGGAGAAGTGCTCGAGGCGTTGCTACTTTGCACTTGCAGTTGACAGCAGAGTCAGTCACAACACGATGATTGCCGAGGATTGTCGATGATAGCCAAGGATAGCCGATGATTGCCGAGGATTACCGAGGAGAAGTGCTCGAGGCGTTGCTACTTTGCACTTGCAGTTGACAGCAGAGTCAGTCACAACACGATGATTGCCGAGGATTGTCGATGATAGCCAAGGATAGCCGATGATTGCCGAGGATTACCGAGGAGAAGTGCTCGAGGCGTTGCTACTTTGCACTTGCAGTTGACAGCAGAGTCAGTCACAACACGATGATTGCCGAGGATTGTCGATGATAGCCGAGGATAGCCGATGATTGCCGAGGATTACCGAGGAGAAGTGCTCGAGGCGTTGCTACTTTGCACTTGCAGTTGACAGCAGAGTCAGTCACAACACGATGATTGCCGAGGATTGTCGATGATAGCCAAGGATAGCCGATGATTGCCGAGGATTACCGAGGAGAAGTGCTCGAGGCGTTGCTACTTTGCACTTGCAGTTGACAGCAGAGTCAGTCACAACACGATGATTGCCGAGGATAGCCGATGATAGCCGAGGATAGCCGATGATTGCCGAGGATTACCGAGGAGAAGTGCTCGAGGCGTTGCTACTTTGCACTTGCAGTTGACAGCAGAGTCAGTCACAACACGATGATTGCCGAGGATTGTCGATGATTGCCGAGGATAGCCGATGATTGCCGAGGATTACCGAGGAGAAGTGCTCGAGGCGTTGCTACTTTGCACTTACAGTTGACAGCAGAGTCAGTCACAACACGATGATTGCCGAGGATTGTCGATGATAGCCGAGGATAGCCGATGATGGCCGAGGATTACCGAGGAGAAGTGCTCGAGGCGTTGCTACTTTGCACTTGCAGTTGACAGCAGAGTCAGTCACAACACGATGATTGCCGAGGATTGTCGATGATAGCCGAGGATAGCCGATGATTGCCGAGGATTACCGAGGAGAAGTGCTCGAGGCGTTGCTACTTAGCACTTGCAGTTGACAGCAGAGTCAGTCACAACACGATGATTGCCGAGGATTGTCGATGATAGCCGAGGATAGCCGATGATTGCCGAGGATTACCGAGGAGAAGTGCTCGAGGCGTTGCTACTTTGCACTTGCAGTTGACAGCAGAGTCAGTCACAACACGATGATTGCCGAGGATTGTCGATGATAGCCGAGGATAGCCGATGATTGCCGAGGATTACCGAGGAGAAGTGCTCGAGGCGTTGCTACTTTGCACTTGCAGTTGACAGCAGAGTCGGTCACAACACGATGATTGCCGAGGATTGTCGATGATTGCCGAGGATAGCCGATGATTGCCGAGGATTACCGAGGAGAAGAGCTCGAGGCGTTGCTACTTCGCACTTGCAGTTGACAGCAGAGTCAGTCACAACACGATGATTGCCGAGGATTGTCGATGATAGCCGAGGATAGCCGATGATTGCCGAGGATTACCGAGGAGAAGTGCTCGAGGCGTTGCTACTTTGCACTTGCAGTTGACAGCAGAGTCAGTCACAACACGATGATTGCCGAGGATTGTCGATGATAGCCGAGGATAGCCGATGATTGCCGAGGATTACCGAGGAGGAGTGCTCGAGGCGTTGCTACTTTGCACTTGCAGTTGACAGCAGAGTCAGTCACAACACGATGATTGCCGAGGATTGTCGATGATAGCCGAGGATTACCGAGGAGAAGTGCTCGAGGCGTTGCTACTTTGCACTTGCAGTTGACAGCAGAGTCAGTCACAACACGATGATAGCCGAGGATAGCCGATGATTGCCGAGGATTACCGAGGAGAAGTGCTCGAGGCGTTGCTACTTTGCACTTGCAGTTGACAGCAGAGTCAGTCACAACACGATGATTGCCGAGGATTGTCGATGATTGCCGAGGATAGCCGATGATTGCCGAGGATTACCGAGGAGAAGTGCTCGAGGCGTTGCTACTTTGCACTTGCAGTTGACAGCAGAGTCAGTCACAACACGATGATTGCCGAGGATAGCCGATGATGGCCGAGGATTACCGAGGAGAAGTGCTCGAGGCGTTGCTACTTTGCACTTGCAGTTGCCAGCAGAGTCAAGGTGACCTCGAATTCCTTCCACAATATTTTACAGCCAATCACAGAACAATGGTTTCAAGAAACGTTGTTTTATTTTGGATAGTGTAGAATATCAGTGCTGAATTTCAGGTTGATCAGATGCACGGTATATATTATACAGAGCAAACGGAAAATATAAAATGCAGATTGGATAGATGAAAAAGTGTAAAATGTAGATTTTACGAATATATATCGAATCGAATATATCGATTTTAAATAAATGAGACTAATGCCGGTTTCACATAACACGCGTTTCGCGTTTTGCGTTTCGCGTTTTTTTTATTGACCCATCAAAACCACCGAAAATTTTGCCGCACGCGTTTTATTTTTAAGCCGCCCCATCTCAATTGTAGGGAGGTTTTTTCAGTACCGCGCTTGGCGAAAACGACGTCACTATACGTAAACTATAAAATAAACTCTAAAATAACTATAAAATATGACTATAATGTTAATAATTGCTTACCTGTGCATATTATTCAATCTAATAATATCTAATAACACCCAAATTGTTACTAACAATAATAATAAATGTATATAAACATTCTGTTTTCGACGGCCTCTTCTAGGCGTTATAAAAAAAAGAAAAACGCGAAAACGCAAAACGCGAAACGCGTGTTATGTAAAAGCGACTTTAGATTGCAGTTTCCTATTTTAATTACTCTCATCTTTGCTCTATTACGAGTTTTCTAGAACACTTTTATTCATCCTGAAATCACTCTCATGGTCATAATTAGACACATTTTACAAGCTGGTGCGTCGTTAATATAAAATCTGCCTCGGGACAAATCTCTCAACTGGATTCACAGCTCAGCATTTATGTCAAACAAATCGCGTGTCCAGGAGGTATGGGGGGTGGGGGGTGGGGGGGTGACATTCGACGCGACGTTTGAACGAGTTTTAATTGGGAAAAATAATTTGTACGACCACTCTGTGAATGGGTCGTGTTTTTTAAAGCGGTGTTTAATGACGCCCTGCTGGGGGCTGTGACGTCAGAGCAGTGACGTAGAAGCGATTGAAAAGGGAATTAATATTCATTCATTGAGGTCCCAGATGGGTTTCGAACCAGGCCCTAGGAGTTCTGTTCAGCTATTTCCTCCTTCTGCTAGCCAATTCATTATTGAGGTGTTCTTAAATACAGTTACATTTTTCCAAAGTTACTTCGGAGAATCTAACAATCTCTAGAAATATAAGTTGTAAAATGATATAATATTGATATTAACATCAGAAGATATTATTTTAAAATTGTATTTTTGTAGGACCTACACCTGCCACCATTTGTAAAAAAATGCATTCTTGGAAAAAAATAGGAAACCTGAAGAAACTAGAAGTATTTTAAACAATCCACATATTTTCAACAAAATTTACCTCTTCAGGGATGAAATTCGATCATTGCTAAAACTTAAAAAATCTGTATTGCGCTTTGAATGTGTGCAGAATTTCCTCAGTTCAGAGCTTTTTGTAGAGTTTTAGAGCTTTGTATCTAATTATACACACTTTTGATTTCAAAGCTCCTGACATCTCTGCCTTCAACCTTCATCCCAGACATCGCCACTCCATAAAATCACTCCGCATCCCCATTAGCCTCGCTGCACATCCGTGCGTCGTTAACCCTTATTAAAACCAGCTCATGACTCATGCGTAGACCCAGATCCAGCGCCACGGGAGGTCTCATCAAAACCTAAATCAAACTCCGCGCGATTGTTACACTTCTACATTTCCCCGTCACTTGGGTGTATTTACCGCTTCCTCAGGCAATAAATTACCGACGCCTGAACCCGGCCAATTAGTAGCGCAGAGAGCAGAAAAAACGCCTCTTCAAATCAAAAGAATTCACAGGAAAGACAAATATTTCTTCAGCTAATTAAAATATCTCTTAACGGTTCTATAAATAATCTTCCCCTCTTGCCGCGAAAGGGTGTTTTGATGGAATGTACACTCGACAAAAGATAAAATGGTACTTGAATCATCGGATGGTCTGAAAGTACTTCCACCAAAAGTCCTTGTTAATAGAAATTCTTCAAGTTTTCTTGAAATACACCTCAAACAGTAACAAATGCAAATACGGAAACAAAAATATGTGTTACGGGATTATTTTAAGAGATATCTTGAAAAATAATCTTGAAATTTCCCATAAGGTAACATTGGCGGATGTGAAAACTTAACTTATATCATCTGCAGTAATTGAAATATTAAATACACATGATCAATTTTGAGTTTATTTTAAAGCTCGTATTGTTCTGATAATTTTAACCATTTTCAAATGTTGTGTTACGGGATTAAATAAAGAGATAATCTGTAAAAACAGTCTGATTTCGCCTGTTTCTATTAGAAACAGCTGAAAATCAAGTTGAGTACTTATTTCGTACTGCATGAATGTTTTAAAATAATAGCAATTTCTTGATAAAATAACATATTTCTATACAGAAATAGTATCTGTCTAATATTTATTTAATTGATTTGTAAATCATACATCAAGTCACTGACTTGAATTACGTGGAATTACTACTCGTCATCTACCTCTAGTAAGTGAGCACTCATTGGTAGTAATACGGATTGATTGTCAAAGAACATCACTACAACTCATTCAAATTTATTCGCATACCGTTTTATGTTTCGCCGAGTGTACATTTGCAAGGCAGATTCGTGACAAATGCTTTTTAGAGTTCGCGCGTTGTATTTGCTTTGCTGTCAGATTGCATGGTTATTCATAGATTCTGTGTACAGTCGGAGTTGAAAGTAAGTTACTGGGATCGTTTGTTGTGATTGTGATAAATAAACAAAGTGAATTGCACTGATACCTCTCTCGGAGTTTTTACGAATACAGTTGGAATTATTCAGTGGGGCCTGCTTTGGGTTGAACAAAAAGAGACGTGAAATTAAAGGGGGAGCAAACCAGGAATAATGTGTGCTTTTTCTGTGAATACTTATTTTTAACCACCACTGTTTCTCATTTTATTAATTGCTATAAAAATGTTGGGAGATTCGCTAGCATCTTTCACTGCCTTTTCTGTTTATATTCTTAGACTGTTTACACGTGCTTGAGAATGGAATGCAATGCTAATCTTATGGGAATACAATTCACGACTCGCCTCTGGCTTGAACGTAAACACGCTGGATATGTGAACACTGTATGAATCTCAGTGATGTCGAAACTTTTGTATCTGGTCACTGTGCCAAGTTTTGTTAGAGTGTATAATGATTTTCATTACCAATTCATACCATATAATATAAGGCCAACGATATTTTTGTTAACCGGAGAGAGTTTTATTTTTATTTTTGTTTGTAGGTTTTTGTAGATATTGTTTTCTTGATTTTCAGCATCCTTTTTATAATAAAATACAAATATTTGAACCGAAATACTGGTATTGTCAAGTATAAAATAAAATAAAAAGAGTCCCCAATATTTATAAGTCATATACTTTTTATAAGTTTTAGAGTTGAACAGAGCGTTAACAGTGTTGTGACTGGCTATATTAGCAGCGTAAAGTAAAGTTTAATTTGTATGTATATAATCACTTAAAAAAAAAAAATGACTAGAGATTTTCCAAAACGTTACAAAAAGTCAAATATATGCTGAGAATGCGGTTGACAGATTGCGCATGCTCAGTAGAGACAGATGTTAGAAAGCAGGGAAGTGATGTGCGAAGGAATTTCTTCTGCTCGGAGTCTGTAGAGTGTTTGATGATTCTGTTGTCAAGTAGTGAAATGAATTTGTCAATATGTCGGTGTTTGTCTGGCTGTTGAATCTTTGATTGATGCGGCAATACTCTTCCAAATACAAGCTGCAGTTGGAAAAGAGGCCCAAGGAGCCTTACCCCTTACAGTCACCCATGTAAGGGGCACTAAGAATAATTGTAGTACACTGAAAACATGTCAAATATGACAACATTTTCACATATCATATTTTTTTTAAAACTTATAAATGTCCACACGGGATAAGGGGCCCCCGAGATTCCCCTACTGGGCCCCTTTGTACGTCATCATCATTTCTAAAAACTGTCATAAATTAACTTACACATTATTTTCAATTCTTGGAACAAGAAACACATTTAAATGCTCATACAGTCAAGTATTATAGAGTTTAAACACGAATTTTAAATGCAAGTAGTAGTAATCTTTCCTTCCCACATAAAGAGTCTGTACTCCAATTAAAATGATGACATCTACATTTGATTTTAATGAAGACTAGCGAGCAATTTGAATAACCACCAGCATCAATTAGGCAACATCTCAACCCCTTCCTACCGGCCAATGAGACCACGGGCTGTGACGTCATCATTACCCGCATGGCCTTCTGATTGGCTGATTCGTCTCGCCCTGTTGCCACCCATTGTGCTCGACTTTTTACTGATGATTGTTTGATTGGAAGTAATGATCAGTTGTTAATTGACACATCGTGTTTGTTATGTGAGGGTTGGTATCAATCAACTATCATGCTATAGGGTGGGTCTGACTCTTACATTTCCATATCAGAAGCCAGAAGTGGAGTAATCCAAAGCTTTAGCAGATTTGGAATTGTACACTTGGCCAAACAAAACTTGAACGTTCAATAAATCTGATAGGCTGATAAATGTAAGATCGCACCATCAGAAGTCAGTCTAAGCGATCTCATTGTCTCACTCTAGTAGGTGACATCATATTTCAATGATAATAACAAGCTTTGATTGGTTATGGGACATGACCAGCAGTCATTCAAATTTGGTCAACCTTCAAGTTTTGTTTGGCCGAGTGTACCTTGTACTACACTCTGTTACATGCACAGAGTATTTTAGCGTAAAAATCCCATCATAATTATTAATCCGAAAATGACAATTTTTAAGATGATTTAAAAAAAATAGTATCTGACCCCTATTCTTTAAAAAAGTGAGAGTGTTAGTGTGAAAATTATTGTGAGAAAATCGGTATCAGCCAATAGAATCTAAGCCTGCTGGATTCCTATTGGCTTATAACAATTTTCTTAATGTTTTTTCTTTTTCTCACTCTTACTTTTTCCTGGACCTCTTGTGATAATTGTCTTATATTTTTAAATTCATTTTTTTTTCATAGACTGATTCTTGCTTCTTGTTGTTTTAAGACTTTGTAAGTTCATTACCCTTTGCCCTGTATGAGTCAAATGTCACCCCTTTCCCTGAATCAATTTATCTAATCATAATATATGATTTTGTTCAATCCAAACTACATTCCACAAGTATTGATAAAAACACGTCGTACAACGTACAACATTCCACGTCACCAATATTAAAACCGCGTCTCGTCTTTTAAAATGAAAACCCACACCGCTCATTTTCTTAACGAATCTTTTCCTCGACGCTAAAAGAAAACATAAATTATCCAAACTTAGCAAGGAGAATAGTTAAAGCAGGGAGTTTAATAGCCCCCCTCCTCCCCTGCTAGTGGTGGGGAGGGGGGCTATGTTATCACGTGGCCATAAAACTCCCCCCCCCCCCCCCCCTCATTCAACGAGGGCGCTACAGTTTTATGGCAACTGTTCTAATTAGGGGTGGTTTTTTATAAACAAGAGTTATTTACACGAGTTTGGAGCGCCACTTTGCTATGTACACGATACAGGATGTGAAGACAGCCGTTTTATATTTGACGATAAAGGCTCTTTAGGGGGGCTATATTTAAATAACGGATTGAGCACTTCGTCATTTTATTAATATAGCATTAAGTGATGTGTAAATATTCGGGCAGATCGACTTGATATTGAAAATTAAGTCAGTCTATCACTAGAAATTAAACTCTTACTTTCATGTTAGAAAATAGTGTGTAGTTTTCAACATTTTCGAAGAAACAAACTAAATAATGAGCGGATAATATTGATGCGAAATTTCACTTTCTTCCTAAACTTTCATCCCATCCTTGAACGAACCGTTAAAACTAGGAGCGAGTCTTCTCAAACTTTGTCTATAAGTATAAAGACTTAGTTAGCATATTTTGCTCTATACACCACAAGAAAAGGCACAAAAGTCTCTCTTTTATATTGGCGATGTATTCTCTTTTACAGGTAGTTGCCATAAATCAGAAAAATATGATTGGTCAAAGTTTAAAGCTCTAAAAAAATAATAAATTTCCCAGAAATCTACTGCTTTTGTGTATTGTACCTATGACGGGGTACAGCAGAATGTCAACAAACACTTTTCTTTTCATCAATTTGTTTCGGCTTTCCGACAAAACCCTCTACAATATTCCAATACTCGTCCGGATATTACAACTTCGCTCTACTCTCTGAACTTTCCTCCATCTATTCACCAATTCCTCATTGTTCTGCTACTCCACTTCCTCCTCTGTGTGTGCTCTGCTAACTAACTACCCCCGCCATCTTAGATAGTCACCGCCATCTTGAGTGGGTCAACAAGCCGCCGGCTGTAGGGGCAAGATTAAAGGCGGCGGTGTGTGTCATGGCAACATAACCTCACATCTCTTGCTAGTTGCATTTTAATAATGCAGGCCGTGGTGTTTGCATTGCGACTATGTGCTACCGAACGACGTTGTAAATTGAGAAAGATTATTTTCAGAGCTTAGTGAATAAGAACGTGTAGAGATTTTGACATTGTTCCTAACAAGAAAATAATTTATACTGTGCTGCCTGTAGTATATTATTACCAGGATAATGGAATATACACGAAAAGGCGTTATACCGAGGAAGTTAGGTACCTTATATGCGTTTAAAGGCATATTTCCAATGCTCTGTTAAATTTAAACAGTTGATTAGGACTCGATGTCATGGAAACAACTAAATTGTTACAACTTAAACGTATTTTGACAGAGATTTCGTCTAGTTTGACTGTGAATTGAATACATATATATTTTTTTAATAAATCTGTGTAGATCAACATTTCAAAATTTTAAATTTAAATTTCCATAAATGAGGCATTTTGAACCCAAAAACCTATTTCATCAATTCGCACAAATTTCAAGGACGAAGGTTTCACATCACAAAACTGTTGTGATGTCAAACTGTAATATAAAATAAAAGTAGCTTCATTTTCGCATAAAGTTATTTGAGCTTCACAATTCCCATCATCAAAGCATTCACCTCCCAACACACACTGGAAGCGTAACCTATGCATTAAACATACTCATACAAAACCTATATCAACTCGCTAAGCTATTTCCGTTCGAAAAAGCCCTTGCACAAAGATTATTAAATCCGGGATGGTTTCGGCGGTGGGCGGTGGGGGGGGGGGGGGGGGGGAGGGGGGAGTTGCCAAAAATAGAGTAGCTTTTAGCCCTCTTTATTACAACCCCAAATCCTGCGGTCACAGCGCAAAGCCAACGGAAAACACACAATTTTGAATTAAATCCAAAATGTAATATTTTTTTAATCCCTTTAAATGTGCTTTGTTGCCGCTAGGGTTGGGGTGTAATAAAGGGACGATGGTTTTTTTGATATATTGGACAGTTTTGTTAATAAAAATAGGTGTATTATTCGCTTTGCATGGGTATGAATGTAGGAAATGAGTGTGTTTTATGCTGGTGGGAATATTGGTTACGGCGTTAGTTTTATGACTGTCATGACAACGGGTTTATGACTATAGGAAACTTTGATAATAATTATTATGACCTGTAATAATAGTAATGGGGGAGGGGGGGAAATCTAAAGCTGATGGCTCAAAGTAGAAGTTGAGAGTGTTCTCTGCCAAATTAGAGTTTAGATTTATGCGAGATGAACCATCAATAATCGATTTGTTTCAATAATCATGAACAGTTTATATTGACTATAGTTTGGCAAGCGTTTAGGTAACTATATTCAAACATCGCACGACACTATTTTGCTCTAAGTACATTGCAACTTGCACAAATATAGCTATTCTACAATGTATAAAGAAAAATAGCATGTGCATTTGCCATTTTGTGTCCCGAATGTTGGAAAAATTCAGCTGTGCAAAAACAAAAATGGTTCAATTTTAAATTTAAAAATATTACTTTTTCACAACAGATTTTTTAAAGATATTTTTCTTTATCATTCAGGCTACATAGTATTTTTCCATTTTTTGTCACATCCATTAAAAAGGTAATGCGAAATAATATATTTCCCCCCCGAACCAGGTTATGAAACCGAATTGTAATTTTCTGTTTCTGGTTTTTCCATCAGCATAAATCCCACCATGAGAGGGAGAGAGAGGGACATATCTCAGCGCCTCGAGAGTGAGTGAGACACAATGTGTTCGCGGAGTGTGTAACTCCTCCCCCCCCCCCCCACACTTCCTTGCTCTATGTGCCGTCATTCATTCGCATCTCACGTGTGCACATCTTCAGCCGATGAGCTTTACTTGAAAGTGTATAGACCTTGGAATGAGACAAATGCAGGAGAAATATTATCTAGTTAGCTCTGCTGTTCAAGAATTTTCATATGCAGTACCGTGATCCAAGTATCTATTATGGTTATGATCCATTGTTGAAAAACCATAATAGATACTTGGATCACGGTACTGCATATGAAATTTTTTGAAAAGCAGAGCTAACTAGATAATTTATGATGTTGTCTATTGACAAAATAAAAAATCAGGCTCTGCTTTAAAAAAATCACATGCAGTACTATGATCCTAATATCTATTTATGTTATTATCCATCGTCGAAAAACGTAAACAGACATAGGATCACGGTACTGCTTTGATTTTTTTCTAAAGCAGAGCTTTAGATAATTTTTTAATTTTGTCAATTCATAGCTTGCACGAACTTCTTTTGTTTTGTATCAGCAATGCAAAATTATTGAATTTTCCACCTGAGAACAAGCCATTTTGTTGGCATGTTGACGGGTCAGATAACTTGATTGAGGTAAATCGTTGTATTTTTGTAATATGAGTGATCCTCTTCGTACTAAAGATATCTCCGGAGCCTATACAATTTCCCAGATACCCATTAACTATAAAATATCGTCAAAAAAGCAGAGAATCACAGCTATTCTGCGTGACATCAAGATGGTGGCAGGCAACAATGAGATGACATCACGTGCAAACTATGAATTCTATGACTTGAGTTTGAGATTGAAAATGTATGTTTCTCGTCAGATTGTGTTAATTATTAATTGTGTTGATAATTACAATTTAAGACGGCTGGTTAGTGAGTTTGACCTTGATGAGTTTTTTAATCGATTTTTATCAATATCTTTTACCAATGTAATTGTTAACAAAATAGGACTTTGTACGAGTATTCAGAACAGTTCAATGAAAATAATTTCATAGTTTGGAATAAATTATTAGTTTTATTTTGTCCAACAGGTGTTTAGTGCCATAATTTTACTAATTTGGACAAAATAAAACTAATAACTTATTCCAAACTATGAATATATTTCATTGAACTGCTCTGAATAAGCGTACAAAGCCCTATTTTGTTAACAATTACATTGGTAAAAGATATTGATAAAAATCGATTAAAAAACTCTTCAAGGCCACGCTCACTAACATTTTATAATCCTTCCCAATTTTATCAAAATAATGTTCGTATTATTTTCACTCCTTCATGAAGGTCTATATTCCCCAAGACATCCGTCATCCGTCTAAACATACGTTCAAGACACTCCGTTTGAAATCTCACCCACTGATTGTAAACTTCTCCACGTCTGGCGCTGATTTCCATTTCATTATGTTGAAACCGAGCGTCGGTTTTTTCCGCCGTGTCAAAGCGACTGAACGGAAGTCGATCACCTCGAGCCAGCTTTGTAAGACTTCTTTCTTCCGCGCGGGTGAAAAACCGACGCCGATGTTTAAGCGTCTTTTGTTGTCGACGCGAAAAGTTCACTTGAGTCTGTGGAATGGAATAATGTGGCGTCGACACGCGACGTTGAGGAGTGAGTTGTTACCTCGAGGATAACGAACACTTGGATTGTGTTTAACGCGGTTTAAATCACGGGGTTGAATATACGATGGATCGGGGGCCCGTTAGGGGGACGCTTTGCCCCCATGTTGAACAGATATTCGCTCTGTCTTTAATTTTTTTTTAACATTATCGCACACTTCAACTTTGCAAATTATAGATTGGTTAATTTTTCACTAGGCCCATTTTGAAGGTAATTTAAGCAATAATTGGGCCTTACCCCCTCCCCCCCCCCCCCCAGACATCCTGTATATCCAATACTTAGATCATATTCTGGATACTCCACTCTCATTAAATTTCGGTCACATTATCTACATTTATTTTTTGAAAATTTTCTGAAAATCTGAAATTTTATATTTTTGGGATTGATCCCAACCCCCGCACCATCCAAAAGAGCAATGTAATTCAGAGCATTTATTGATTCGATAAATATTTTGGTAGGTGATAGACAGCTTACGAAAATGCAATTTCCAACATATAAAATATGTCGCCCATACCTGAACCTTTATTCTATAAAGTAGGTAATTTCGATCAAAAATGATTTCGTCTTCGTTACAGAATAGAGGACCTAAACCTACGGGAAATAAAATAAAAAATAAATCAATGTTCAAAACGTTTTTTTATTTGAAATACCTTTTGAGGTCCCTAAATTTGTTTCAACCGCCTTGAAAGTGCTAAAGTTCAGAAAGAAAACTGCTTCTTTCCAACGCCTTCCACGTGCCGCAGTGCCATTATAATCAAACATAACAAAACGCCAATTAACCGAAATCATTCCTCGAGAAAACTTTCGCGCGAATTCCGTACTAATTTTTCCACCGTCGTCTCTCCGTCTGCGGGTAAACGAAAGCAAACTTCAGAGCCCAGTTTCCTGCCCGACGAAGAATGAAAAATATCGCATTTCGCGCACCACAGAAACTTTCCTCTAGCATCAAGCCATAGCATAAAGTAAATATTAATTATAAAAAGTTTGCAATTTTCTCTTCCGTGGAGACGTAAATAATTCAAAGACTAGTTAAATAAGAGGAAATTGTTAATTATTTCAAAATAAAGTTCGGTTTTGAAACCGCCCTCGAGTCCTCTTCGCGAAGACGCGGTTTTAGTTTCTGCGACTCGAATGAAAAGCCGACTCGTTTCCACCTTCGGGAAAGTTGACAAAGTAGTTTGCAAAAGTTTCTTCCCACAATACACTTCTCGACTTCGAGTTAGCAGACGAAGAAGTTGATCAACGCTTTGTCGAGGATAATAATGAGTGGATATTTACTAGCAGTGGGTTGAACAATGATCCTGAATCAGGACATCAGGGGGAAATGATTCGCAGAGAAGGAGCTTCAAGGGAACTTATTGTGCGATTCCAGTACTCGGATCTGTTGATATAAAAAGGAAATGCAGCAATTATATTAATTAGATTTATGAAGCCAAACTTTTAATGAATACATTACATAAATATACCTAACTTGTATATATTTTTTATACATTCGAGACTAAATTGTCATTTATACAATCATACAGTTAATATTTTTGGAAGTTTGATAATTAAATTTCCTGAAGATGATTTCATAAGAGAAATCGAAACTTTCGATATAAATAATGATTTAAAAACATGACGAATGTCCCAATAATATTAAAAACCTATGCCGCTTTCGAGCAGAAATTCTTTAATTAAGGCTGTTTTCCTTTTTCAATTTTATTGATTTCACTTAGTTGCCCTGTTCTATTTTCATTTCCGTACGCCATTTTAATGCCTTAATTAAGAAATAAAAGTAGGTCGTATTTATCTGATTTTATGTAATTTGGATACAACAAATAATGGCCATAAATTACGAATATTATTGTTTTGCTCTCGAGTTTTGATTCCAACATTATTCAGACTTTAGATCAGAGAAAGGGTTTCGCAATTCCTGAATAACTCTTTCCTGTCCCCAAGTTTACTCTCAAGTTTAGCGAACTTCCCACAGTGACACGATTTAACCCCGCGATCCTCAATTAGCCCCAAGTATATATCTGCATGTACCGGGTAAAAACATGTTTCTTTAAACATAATCTCCCCGGACATTTTATCATTCCAGCCTCGTCGTCGCTAAAAACTGCCGACACGTGTTAACATATGCCGCTAGAGAGGGGGGGGGGGCAATTTATCATCTTAATACAACTCCTCTGCGCCAGCCCCCCCCCCCCCCCCCCCCTTCACTGATCCGGGCATCAGTCAGGCCTATCGGGGGGGCGAGTTTCAAAAAATACCCCCTTCTTCATATTAGAATGTTATCGGGAGTTTTGCATGTAGCAGGAAATGTCACGTTTTTTTCTACAACTTTGAGGTGATATTTGGGTGATTAATGGAGGTGAATGCAGACTTCCTCTGGGGTAAGGGCGGGCGGGGGGTGACCAGTGTAGAGAGTTTTATATGATGTTATACTTTATTCAATCTTAAATTTGTGACTTGTTATATTACTGGTGTCCCTATAATTAACACGCTAAATTTGATTGAGTGAAAATCGCTAAAAATGAGTTAAATCCTCTCAAAAAATGAACAATTTTGTAACATTTTTGAGTGGATTTAACTCATTTTTAGCGATTTTCACTCAATCAAATTTAGAGTGAAATTCTTTCACACTTCAAAGAACTATCTTTGGAAAGATACATTTATTAAATTTGAGCTTCTGAATTCTTCATTAGATGAGTTTAAAAGTATAGGTCCCCTGTATTTAAAATGTAGGTATATCTTGATATATATTTTTAATAACGTGGTTGCGATGAACTGAAAATGCAAGTAAAGTTTTGTGAATGTTTGAATTAGGCTGTCATGTTGAAAACAATTGAAAATGATCTAAATACCTCATGACTACTTGCATGAATATCTGCATCAACATCTCGCATTTAACTGTCATCTCTACAATCCTGTTGCTCTAAAACATGTTGCCAACTGTTATTTCTCGCGAAGCAAAGTTAAACTGACAAAGCTTCAACTTTATCGCAACTCCCGTTCTTTTAGCAGCGAAAAAAGTTCGCGTCGTTCGTTCGCACAAAACAGCAAAGCTTTATTCCCAACTCTTTTTCCCCGAAAACAATTCCACTAACCAGTTTGTCGCTTGTTACAAAACAAAACCATTGTTATCTCAACACTCAAGTTTTACTCTCCTATGACGTTATAACAATGACGTATGTTTCGCAGTTATATTGAAATTCACGGCCTTCTCGTATGTGCGTGTGTTTTCTTTCCACGCGGCCATTTTCCTAAAAACAAATGACAATCAGTTTGAGTGCACCGCCTTGTGGACGGTTTGGAGACCACTTAGAGGGCGGTGGAATGACGTGAAGAGTAGTTTAGAAGGCTGTGGAGACGACGGACACGAACAGGTAATAGAGATGGCGGTGCGAATCGCCTTGACGCAATTTGACGCAATCCAATCATCATTTTGGCGATTAAAATTTACATAAATTTGGTATATAGGATTCAAAATGGATACTTCACATTGTTGATCATAGCTTATTTTTCTACATCCGTTCACAAATCTTGGCAACGAAAACTGTAAACTTTTCGGAATTATAAATGAGAGACGGGATCTAAAATATATTCACATTAATTTATCTACTAATTGATAACATATTGATCCTATCTGAGCCAACATTCTTTGGCAACTGAGATAAATCAAAATGAAGGAATTTCTGGTATAAAAGCAACCTATTCAACATAAACAAGATAAGAAATTGCATTCCCATTACTTTGATTTGAGACTTGGCACATTTCTCAGGTGAGATTTCATTCTTCAACGAAGGCGAATCGGTCGTGTTTTGTAAAACCGCGTGATTCTTGTGCCTATTAAAGATATTCTAGAGCTCATTCTGAGTTGTGCCAACAAGATGGCCGCCGCGAAACTGCGTGACGTCACGTGGAGACAATAGGGAGCATCTGTGTATGTTGATTGAGGGTTTAATGCATGGGTCGGCAACCTTTATCGGTGAAGGAGCCAATTTCCTAAAAATTAATATATTAGATAATAATGGGAGCCGCAGAAAAGGCTATCAAACATAATAAACCGAAAATAATAAATTGAATTACTAGTTTATTTTGATATTTTGACGAAGCCCCCCCCCCCCCCCCAGTTGTTACCCCGCAGAGCGTTCTTTTTATGAATTTCGACAATTTAAAGGTGATTCTGGGACTCTAAAATGAACACATTTTATCAAATAACCTTCCGATTGTTGCCCCGCAGGGCGTTGCTTTTTCGAATTATCAAAATGTTCGATTCCAGGTATTTATTTAAATTATAAAGAGCCATTCAAGAACCACCAAGTAGCCGCAGATTACCGACCACTGGTTTATTGTGAATGGATGCTCGTGGGACATATGGTTACCATCCCAGCATTATACTAGGTTCGAACATGGCGTCTTGTATTTCTTCCTGCGATCATTAAAGTTACCAGTATATCGCACATCGTGTTTTATACCCCCCCCCCCCCCCCCCCCCCCCCCCATCATCACAGGGGATGAAATTAACGTAACGAACCGCCACTTTATCACCAGCAAGGGGAGGGTGGGGCAAAGAGGAAAGCCAACGGCCTACATAATATTCCTAACTAATCCGATTAGTTGTGATCCAAAGCCGGAAAAATACATCCGTCTCCCCTATTTTGGATCCCCCACGTGGGATTCCTTCTGGTTGGAGTTTTTACTGGTTTTCTTCCTTGCCTTTTCCTTGTCGGTTGTAAACTGTAAGGGCCAATAAACACTCGATGTTATGAATTGGCGATAAAATACAATGCTCTTAGTTGAAATCGACCCTTTTGTGTGGTTTTCAGCCCTCAACGCTGCGACATTGACTGCGAATATTCCGAGATAAGTTGGAAGTTTTTGAGAGGAAATCTATGTAGAAAATATCTAGAGAATGTTTCTAAAGAATATCTAAGTATACATCAAAAAATATGTAATTGACACAAAATTTAAAGAAACTATTATTTATGAAGTAAGGAATCAATTAATTAATTAATTGAAATTATAGTGAGTTTTATTTACAAAATAAAACAGAAATATACTGAAAATTATTGCAATTTCAGTCTGGTAGCTAAACATTTTATGGCTCATGTTTATTTTAAATCTCCATTAATTTATATTACCTACGAAATTTGGTAAATTATTACTCCTATTTTAATGAAATGTTTTTTTTCATAGGCTCAGTAATATAATTAGAGCGTATCTTGATACTTATTCACTTAGTTTAAAAATGTCATAAAAAATCAAAATATTTAAGTACGTCGAAATTAGATTACATACCTAAATATATCTGTTGTGTGTACACAACTGATATAATTAGGTTATCAAATTTCGCCTGCATTGAGGTAAACTATAATGCAATTAATCAAGACTTTACCCATGTCACCGTCCCCATGTCACTGGGCCCTACAAGGCCCCATGTCACCAGGCCCCTCACGCCTTTACATTCCCGCCTCACGCGCTCAACTTAGGTTACTGGGAATCCAAGGTCTGTTTTCACGATATGAAATGCCAATAAACCGGGGAATTGGGCCCCCGAGGCCTCTGTGTTCGCTGGATGGCTTTTATTTTTATTCCAGACGCAATAACAAACCGACGAGAGCGTTATATCCGAGAGAGATGGAGATGTGTTAGCATTATATAGAGAGATGGAGATGTATTAGAAGAGGTCGCGGAATATTTAGACAATTAGAAGAGCATGATATTTTCTTACAGGATTCTGATATAGATTTTATTTAGAGTTATCAGTTTATAAAATATTAAATATAAAGTGTTTCAAAGGGCATTTCAGTAATATTTTGAAATTTAAAGTCTGATTTACCAACAGTGATTCTGTTGAAAATGATTTTATGTTTTGTTAATCAAACGCATGAGGATGAAGATTGCGAAAAATCATGACAAAATTTTATGAAAGTATAAAATTTATTAGATTAAATCAAAACTAACGAACTGAGAAGAATATTATAAATTCTTCAAAATAATGTTGTCTTCACTCTTTATATTCTTCAACCTATGTTACCCAATTACTGTTTCCACTTAGTTGTCTTGTTGATTTAATTTGTTAAATTATGTGGGTGTGGAGAGTGTTGGGTTCAAAATTGGGCGAGAAAGACTGAGGTGGTTTGGTAAACTTAAGAGAATGAAAGACAGTAGAAGAGCCAAAAGTGAATTTGGAAAGTATGTGGAAGGTAAAAGAAAAGTTGGGAGGCCAAGAGATAGATGGATTGAACAGGTGAAAAGAGATGTTGAGGAACGAGGTGAAAGATGGGAAGAAGTTGAAAGGAAACATTTGTGGGAAAATCAAGAATTATGGGAACAAATAGTTACTAAAGTGGAGGTAGTAGAGGAGGATGAGGATGAAGAAGAAAAAGACGGAGGAGAAGAAGAAGAATAAGAAGAAGGAGAAGAAGAACAAGAAGAAAAAAGGAAGGAGGGGAGGAGGATGAGAAGGAAGACAAATGTGACAGGCCTGGCTAGCCGGCATTACTAAATGTATTTAGCCTATAAGAAATTTTTACTCTACCTAGTGTGGAATTAAGTGTTTATTAATGTAAATAAATATGTGATAATAAAAAAAAAAAAAAATGTCTCGAGTCTCGATTGAAAACATTGATCCGTATTCAGACTGACATGTCAACTTCAATCCACAAAACACGCATTTTCACGATCGTTTCCAGCAACAAAACTAATTTACTAAATATATCCATCTATTTAGTAAATTAATTTGGTCGCCGTGACGTCACCCATATAAAACATATGCAACAACTCAATTACTACCGCACTCAAAGGGTTCAAACATAATACTTGGATCATAATCCCCACAGGCCTCGGATAATAAATTGGTTTGTGGGGGCAATAAAGCGGCCAGAGGGGTCCACATTGGTCAATCAACGGACCCGTCTCGATCAACTTATCATCTCCTTGTCTTAGGCTTAGCGCTAATTGAATGCGGAGCGGGAATATTAATTATGTGACCGGTTTTAGAGCTTAGGTTCCAGAGTGGAAATAAAAGTTTTTAGGTGGCTTTTTAATGAAGTTCCGTTCGGATCTTTTGATGTGCGTGAAATCTGTGATGATGCTGCGAACTGGAGCTTCGGGCACTTTGCTTTACAGATGTTCATCGTGAAAGATAAATCAAACTGAGCGGGTAACAGGAAAAGATATAAGCTATTAACATCTTGGGATTTATAAATACAATTTGCATTCATGATTTAATTACTTTATCTCATGTATTAAAAGTGCCACTGCCTATAATAATGATTGATAAAGATAGGTAATCCCTATGCGTTGCGTATTGACGCGGTGGCCAATGAGGAACCAAGTTTCCCTCGCAAGCCCCGCCCAGCGGGAAAATATCAGCGCCTGATTGGCCAAAACACAAAACGGTCAAGAATACACTCTAAGAATCCGTCGACAAAATGTGTTGATTTAAGACGACTCAAAAAAATGTGTTAATTTCAACCCAAAATATGTGTTAGTTTCAACCCAAAAATGTGTTAGTTTCAACACAAAAATGTCTTGATTTCTGACGACACAAATAGTGTGTTGATTTTGCAAAAATCAACACAAATTTTGTGCAGTAATCAACACAGTTTTTTTGTGTTGTCATTCATAAATCAACACATTTTTGTAGACGATTTCTTAGAGTGTACGTTACACATGCCAAAAACAAAAAAAGCTAATTCCCCTTAGTAATTCATTTGAAACGGTATCTCGGAGTTTCCCTCAAAATACAATTTTATGTCATGAAATTGTTCTATTCAATTTGCTAGTACGTCGGGCTGAGCTCGTATTTCAACTTGGCTATGCAGATGTTTGCTCAAGGCTTTAACAGGCAAATAAAAAGCGTCTACTAAAACCCGGGTTGTTTATGATCATTGAACGGGTATTTACGATGCCACTAGATTTGTTTGGGTTGATTATTATCGGCGCGGAATAATGAAAGTGGATAGTAAAACGCGTTGCCCAAAGGATTTAATCAGTAATTCCTAGAGGAAGTCCAGTTTTATATCATGTCCCAAAACCAACATCCAATTAAATTCACTGACGTTCTAATAATACGTGCAAAGTTGTAACAGTTTGTCGTTACATTTTAATATTGTGATCAATTTTGTACCAATAAAACACGAATAATTGGATATTTTTTTATCCTTTCCTTAAACTAAATCAAATAGTAAAACTGACAAAAATACTTGATATGAATACCAACTACAAATTGAAAAGATTTGCTAACGGCGGGATTCGAGCCCACATCCCTGAATTGCCGGTCCAGTGCTCTAACTACTAAGCTAAGCTGGCAATCAAAAATGATTGCCTCAGATCTGAATCGTCGATGGCTGAAAAACATTCATAATCACATATGTTGGAATCCCGGCTTCCATTTGGCTTCTCAAGCCAAGTGTAAGAGAGAGTACGAGAGCATCAGGCCATGTGTAAGAGAGAGTACGAGAGCATCAAGCCATGTGTAAGAGAGAGTAAGAGCTACTTACAGGCGACGTCGACGGTGGCTGGCGGACTCTTGATCTGCCCTCTACTCGACCAGGCAACGCATTCACACTTAAACTTGTCCTTGCCGAAGTACTCCTCGACCTCGTTGCGCGTGATGTTGATCGACGCCTCCACCTGGCGCACTCCCGTCTGCGGGTCGACGTAGTCCTGCTGTACAGGAGGCGACGCGCCGGCAGGACGGCCACTGCAGCGGAAGTACACCTGCACACAAGACACATACTCTAGACTGATCGCCTCCACCTGACGAACTCCCGTCTGCGGGTCGACGTAGTCCTGCTGTACAGGAGGCGACGCGCCGGCAGGACGGCCACTGCAGCGGAAGTACACCTGCACACAAGACACACACTCTAGACTGATCGCCTCCATGACGCACTCCCGGCTGCGGGTCGACGTAGTCCTGCTGTACAGGAGGCAGGACGGCCACTGCAGCGGAAGTACACCTGCACACAAGGTGTACTTGTTCACAACTTGTACAAGTGTGTGGATGGGGTGAGTGGGTTGAGTGTAGTTAATCTCAAAATATGGAAATTTAAAGAAATGAAGTGTAAAGAAAGTACCTAATTAGGGGTTTTGAGAGTCTCGAAATCCTCAGCTAATAGTATTTTTTGGATTTTTCACACAACAGAAACAATTTTGGTGCACTGAAATTATAAATTTTGGAAAGAAAGGCAATAAAATGTAATATTGTGATCTATGAATTTCAAAGATTATCCTCAAGTTTGGGTAACGCTCTAAGAAAATTAGGCCGCGCGCAATTTTTTAATTTTTAAAACTCGTGACCAGGAGCACTCATAAGTCAAGTGACACACCATCCCCCTCCTCTCCCATTCCCGACGACCATCTCTATCCGCCTGACTTTAGTATATTCTTCCTTGTGCTCCAGGCTCAAGCAATAACATTGAATCCTCAGGTCGTCTCGCATCAAACATTCAGGGATAATAAAAGCTCGTGATGTATTACCTGCAGCGCATGCGCGGCGCGACATTGCAGCGTTGCCGGCTTGTTCTTGATGACGTAGGCGTCAGTCGGCTCCTCCAGGAAGATCGGGTTCTGGAGGTCGCCGTCGGGGTTCGCCAGCGTTGGGTTCTGGAGGTGGTCTTCCAGCAGGTAGCTGTCGTCGGGGTCTGGAAGAGAGGAATCACATTCATGATGGAATAGTTCACATTTACACAGAAACTCGAATTACAAGACAGTGCTGCATCATCGACTTCAGCTCTATGGGATTCGTTACTAAACAGTCTAAATACTTTTGTCGATGTCAAAAGCTGTGTCAGGTTTCCCTGCAATCTGGTAAAATGTAAGACGATCTCAGCTGGACGCTTGAAGTATTTGACCTTGGTCTATACGTAAGAACGAGGCGGCGTGCTATGTCAGCATACATCGACGACATACTTGCTAATCCCTAACAAAGAATCGTTTGTCAATGGTTGCATTATACCTAAAATAAGCTAATGGAGCAAGTTGGTTCTGTCAGTAACGGCCTAGATTCGATTCCATCCCGCCGCAGTCGAGAGGCAAATGATGGGAAAGGTTCCCTACTAATAGGCCACGACGCCTCCTTCCCACCGCACCTCTTCATCATCATTAGCCTATGTAGTACAGTGCGACGTTAAACACAACTAAAATTAAATCACACCTGACATTTTTCTTCCGTTTCATTTAATTTGACAGTTTCAAAACGCATCCTGATTTCTCGATCCAGGTCAAGACCAAAAGTCCTCGCATCGAAAACGTTCCATCATTCAAACACGATCCATCATCCGATTGGCTTGTCGCGGTCACGTGAGCGCATCGCCGTCGCCTGATTGGTCGCTTATCGCGGTGTTTGATCGCCAACCTGTTGAATTGACCTGTCACTCACGGGAAGAAGAAAGTTGATTGGTTATGTTCTCCACGGTCGGAGAGTTGTGTTTTTTCTGTTGTGTTCCGCCAGTTAATTGACATCGTTAATCTTCGTTTAGGAATTTGTAAATGTTGACACGTGACGTTTGAGGCGAATTGAAAAACAGTCACACGATTATTTGGGTTCATTACTCATTGGAATGAAACAGCCGCGAACAAGATTATAAATGATGAGAAGTTAGTTCCTCGCATCAAGGTGAACATGCACTTCGAGTTGAAACTGAAACTTGTACAGATAATAAGTTTTTTTGTTAAACATACAATTAAGTACCTAGCTAATCTTAGATTGTATAAACCAGAGTTTGGATAACAATGGTAGCGAAACTCGTAAAATCCACAGAATGACGTCATTTGCTGAGATTGTCAGACCATAGAGATTCATATACTTACAGAGAGGGGCAAGTAGATAGCCAGCCTTGGTATGATGCGATGTACATTGTCAGGGTAGATCTGAGCATGCTCAGCCACCATCTTGGAGATTATTTCAAAAATTACTTTAAAAATGGCACCCCCCTCGATTGTAATGTTGTTGGCAAGAGACTTGAATGTTACTTTGTACTAACCTTCAGTGCATACTTCACAGTAACAAACAACACAGAACAAATAAATGTACAGTAATAACAAGATATAATATTGTAATAGTCTTCTGATTCAAGTTAAAAACGTGTTTCTAGTAAGTTTAAAATTTGACAGCTCAAAGTAATTTTTTCACTGCCTTCCGAATTAATTTTCCATTTCAGTGGCAGTGAATTATTAAATATCTCCAATATGGAGAAAAAGGATCTTTCAAAATTAGTCAAGCATTAACCAGTAGTTACCCCTCTCTGTAATATATCTCTATGGTCAGACCATGTAAATCGTTAACTTCAGCCAATTTAAAAACAAAAGAGGACACAAAAGAGTAGAGTATAAAAAAGTTAATGGGAAACAGTGCGCTTTGACTGTAATCAAATTCTTTTAGATTGTTTTCCTAAACGTTTATAATTGTTAAAATAAATTATAAAACCATATCTATCGTAAATTTTTACGAAATTGAACAATATTTCAGACAGCGTCTCCATTTAAAACTTATGTCGGAAACTGTCATTTTTTAATAGTTTTCTATTCTCATTTCTGTCTAACGAAGTAACGGATCAGGCCAATTTTTTTCACAAAAGATCCATTACTATCCTGATCGTTTACCTATTGATTTCTAGCAAGATCGGTCTCTTGGTTTCAACGGAAAATTGATTTATTGTTCACACGCCGCTTTACTGATGGTTAATCTGAAAGAAAAGCTGTGCCCAAAGATTCATGCGTTTCCAATACTTGCTTATCAACTCGTTCACAGCAAAATACATTGTTTATTTGATTGATTATTTTCCCAGACGTTAAGTAAACTTTTGTTCCTCTTCTATTATCTCTCTATAAATTACTACTCATGCTGTATTATTTATCGACGCAATCATCCTCGCGTGTCGTACAGTGTTGCCAACCTCATCGCGTGCACCCGCGCTACACATCAGCTATAGCGTGGCGGGAGATTTGCGCTGCGAGGTTGGCGTGCCTGGGATTACAAGATACAGGTAATTAGATTAGCCATATCGGCCATGTTGTAGGCATGAAACATTCAGTGCTGTCAGGTTGGAATCACTGACACGATGCATGACCAGATAGAAGGGGTTTCTAATTAGGAATTTACATGTTTGATTCTATTTGTGGAATTTCTTTGGAGGTGGTAAAGTGTTTAATGTAGATTGCAGACTGGATTTTGACTACGGGGGGAGCATGTTTCCCTTTGCCTTATCCCCTTTGTACAGCTATTTTTAATGTCGTAGTGTCTTTAATTTGTTAATATCAAAGTGTTTTCATTTCCTAAAATGTACAGCTTTTCAAGTAAATTTTCTTAACTTTATTTAAGTTTAACATTCAGATTTTTCATAGTCTGATTAAAACATGATTACACACAATATTGTGTGTAGTCTACTCTAAGTTTCAAGATATTTGGAGCTATGGGCTGGATTCACACAGAAGTATAACTTTATGACCGAAAAAGCTAATATGAATATTAGCAATTAATATATCTTCATGAATTTATCTCTACAAATTACAATTTATAATTATAATATATTATGTTTTTACATGATAATATCATAATAAGTGAAGAATTGGGAGCTATAATGTTATACTGGCATAAAGTTGTGCCGGGATAAGGCTTAAAACCTTCTTTTGTGAATCCAGTCCCAGAATATCTTCAAATAAAATGTTTTAAAATCACATATTTTTTTTGAATATCTTCTTATATTCTTAAAACCGTATTTACCTACTTTTTCGCAGTAGCCACCATTTCTATTATCTTCTATCTATTTTAATATTACAATATTCTCTTCTTCGGCAATGAAGCTGTAAGGAGCCAGCCTCTCAATGACGTCAGAACCCACTATCTGTAACCGCGGGGGCGGGATTGGATTATGATTAGATTCGGGATAAAATCCTCCCGTCTCATTGATTAGTGGGATGAGGTTGATGAAATAAGAGGAGAAGAAATGAACCTCGGATTCTATCAGATCTCTGTCTGGAGATAATCCGCTGATCCGAGCTAAAAGATAATCAGATATTACATGTAACATCTCTCCATCTTTCTAGCTCTCAAATCAAGAGAAAATCACATAAAGGGGTTTTGAAACTATGAATAAGATATTATCGGGCTGAAGTCCATTTTAATGATTCTAAGGGTGAGCTCATAAACCAGCAATTCTATCTTCATCGAATCATATTTGTAATGGTGACATGAGTCATTCATTGTGTAAGAGAATACTTCAATATAACTCTATTTGTTGACATATGGCAATTGATAGAGCTTGATTACATCATTCCAAAAGTGTGCAACGCAAAATCGATGTAATAGACTTCCGGCTTTTTACCTCAGATGTCCAGATATTCTTGTGTTAATGGGACTGGAGCCCAGACTTGTTAAAAATAAAATGTATAAATCATATAAAAATCAGTTGAATTTAGACATAATCAATGAAAATATCCAGCTGAAATTTTTACCACTTGTGCTCTTTTGGTGACTGAAGTCACCAAACCCTCCCCTTAGATGCTGAAAAAGGTATTCATTACATTTCACTAGATTTTAAGATGATAAAAGTCCATTTACTGGCAAAAAAAAAGCTCAGCTTATTCAGTTTTACTGGACGCAATTTGAACTATTTGACGACTTAAAACTTTTCAAACGCATGTTTCCCAAGAAATGGAGCCCGTTTATGTAGATCCTATCAATAACCATGACCCGAGTAACTCAAATGAAGGCTCCATTCTAATGTGATTGGTATTAGCAACACATGTATGACAGTCTCTTGTCATCGAGCACAAGATTCCATCTCATATCTCTCTATCTCTCTCCCACTGATCGCGCGGCTCATGTCGCTATCTCTCTCCCACTCATCTGGCGGCTCATGTCGCTATCTCTCTCACACTCATCATGTCGTCAACATTGACACAGAGAACACGTGACATCCGATCACGTGATTAGATCGCAGTGACATAGTTGTTGACACGCGCGATCCAATCATGTCATTCAACAACTTAAACGATATGTAGGTATCTAAATAGGGAGGAATCTAATATTGTTAACAAAATAATCAATTCAGATTTTTTTAGAAATGTTTAAATTTAAATTTGTAGATAATTTTGTTAAAAAGTTAAATTGAGGTGGAGGTGCCGATATGATTATGCAACCTGCATTACACGCGAGTGTTGCGGGTTGCAGTTAGGAGTTGACCGGCACCGCCACTGACGTTTCAAACTTTCAAGTCCGTTCCATTTCGCAGTTCAAATGTTTTCAGAGTTCACGCGGGAGTTTTCGAACGACGATTGGAGGAACTTTGTAGGTTCGAAACGTCAGTGAATCGAACCTTTCCATAAAATCTGTATAACTAGGAAAACGCCTGTGTAACGTGTTGATAAGCGAGCCTTCGAATTGCATGCGAATTAATATTGGTGGGAAATGTATTGCTCCACAGACATTGAAAATTATCTAACAGACATTTTGACAAATATTTAAAAAGAAGCATAATATCCGTAAAATCACAATTACTCTTGAAGTTCTTGACAGATTTGTTTGAAAATTGGCAAAAACGTTCAAAATGTTAGTCCCAATGACCATTTAAAATTTGATGATAATTGAATGGTAATTCTAACTGGATAGTAATGAATCTTTTGTGGAAAATTGGCCTGATCCGTGACTTAGTTACCTGCAATGAATAAAGAAAAACAGACAAAACAGTATTTTTGTCTGGGGCTTAACGTCGCACTGTTCTGCAGCGAGGCTAATGGCGACGGATGAATGATTATGATGATGATTGGGAGATGATGGTGAAGAGTGGGTAAGGATGGAAGGTGGGAAGGAGGCGGTCGTGGCCTATTAGTAGGGTACCTTCCCAGCATTTGCCTGTCGACTGAGGGAATACCACGAAATAACCCCAGTCAGGAAGGACGGCCGCGGGAATCGAACCCGGGCCTCCGGAATACAAGTTCAGAGCGTTACCACTCAGCCAACCTGTTCCGTGGTTGGCTAGAGAGAGATTCGAACGATAAGTTTCAACTGAGACGCTCGCAAAACTCACCTAAAACATATTTATGTCAACAGCACGGTTCAATGCTACAGAATTATGCTGGAATAGTTCCAATTCCCGATCGGTAAACTCGACAACCCGCTCTGTGATTCGCTATGACAGTCGCAATGATTTATAACGCAACAAGACTGCATGAAGCACCGACTCTGCATTGCGAATAGAACATTGGCAGCGTAAAAACAGTGAATTAATCTTGCTCGAAGCCTGGAGTTTAATGGCGCTTGAAACTGGCTGGAAATGGCGCGCGGCAAGCAGAAACTCGCGCCAAAATGTATCCAGGATAAAAACTCAGTCGCCGTGAAGTTTCAATAGTTTTTAACCACGGGACATCTGATACTAGATAGCGAATATATCGAGAAGTTGCCAACGGAGAAGTTCAAAAATCAGATATTAGCGACTCTTTCAGGATTACTGGACTAAATTATGCCACATACTGAAGTACTTTAGACCTCTTCAGAGGTCAAAGTATTAATTACGATTATTAAGCAAGCGAAGCGAGCGACTCCTTTTGACTCTTTTGACACGGACCTCTGATTTTTTGATTTTTTTTTGGCTTTTAACTGGAGCAATAGAAGTTGCACCGTGTCACCGATCAGCCTGAAATTTTGCACATATGCAGAGACAACCTTCTCTGTTTGCTGACCCCAATTTTTTTGAAATCCATTCATTGGTTAAAATTGAAATAAAAATCTCCTGATAGGCTGAAAAATTAAAATGGTCTTCAATAAATCTCATCAAACTCTTATTTTGCATGATCATTAAGACCAACATTGTCTCTAAATTGACAAATTTTCATCCCAATCAGGTAAGAACGTGTGAACTTATTGCCATTTTTAATATCTGTCAGAAATGAAGTATCAAAATAAATGTTTTCCAGTGCCAATTGAATTGAATCTGATTTGCTATAGGTACTATTTCCAAGTTTCGATGAAAAGCATATTCTTTCATGTTGATTGAGTGGATCATAATTCAATTCAATATGGATGTATATGTTTTCTGTGCGTTGTATACGCATCGGTTTGAGAATTTGCACGTATCCGTGCTCGCTCATCAACGCGTTACACTGAGCGTTTGTCTAGTTTTAAACACTTTGAGGTTATATTGTACACCAGTGTGTGACATTATTTAGTCTAGTAAATCTCAAAGAGTCACTCTAATAGATGATTATTTTAAAGTTATGTTCTTGTGAAGACATAAATAAAATAAAAACACTTGTAGCAAAACGCGCTTCTGTTGCCTTAGCCTCACGGCAAATGCTCGCTTATCAACGAGTTACACAGAGCGTTTTGCTAGTTATAAATTGTATCATACACATTTCCTGTGCAAAACACTGTGTATTTTTTGTACTTATGTGTTCTTTTACGAAGAAACGGATCAGGCCAATTTTTCGCAAAAAATTGAGTATTGTCCTGTTCGTCTCCGTACGAATATCTAACAAGATCGGTCTCTTGGTTTTACGTGAAAATTGATTATTGAGCGAGCGTAGCGAGCGTCACCACGGTACTCTTATGGCACTTTCTCTGTGTGTTTGTTTTTTTTTGTGGTCACAGCCCAGGTCAAACCGCTCAAGCAATCGATCTGAAATTTTGTACACATACTAACGTAATCTATGAGATCCCTGGGATCGTTTTTAAACGGGCTCCCGTGATTGGTTCAAATTTAAAAAAAATTATCTTTTGATTGGTTGCTTCGATCAATTTGAAATTTAGCAAAAACATTGCAACCAACATTGTACCCAATCATAAAAAGTTTCAGCCAAATCCTCCTATTGGTTAAAATTTAAAACCATTTTTCATGTGATTTTTGACATTTAAACTAGAACAGATTGACCGATCAACTTAAAACTTCGCGTGGTCATTGGTACCAACATTTGAGGTATTTTTGCCAATTTTCAGTCTAATCTGTCGTTATTTTCAAAAGTTTTGTCATTTAAAGGTCATTTTATTCCGTAATCTTGAAAAATGTATACTAAATTGTCATCCCTGCCTTCTTTAAGCTTCTGCTCCAAGGCAAGGCCTGTAGAGCAGCCAAGCTATCCACAATGTAAAGTAAAATGAAAGCATTTTTGAGCTAGCGCATAAAATCGGATGCAGTACAAAGGACAAATCCTCTAATTGGTTTAAGTTTAAATAATATTTTCTGATTGGTCGACAATAAAAATGTTCACATTAAGTTTAAATTTTGCATGGTGATCAAGACCAACTTAATATTAAATTTTACATATTGTAAGCCCAATCAGTCAAGTATTAATTGTAATTTTACGAGTTTAGTATGGGATGTCACAAGAGATTTCTGGAGAAGGTATGTAGGTAAGACTTCACGACACAATGGATCTGTTATTCATCCTGAGTATTATGGAGATTGAAAAATTGCAGAGAAAATCGTCTTGTGCCGTGTAGTGCATCGTTACTATGGGGATGTTGCATGTTCTGTGCTCGCTCATCAACGCGTTACACTGAGCGTTTTCCTAGTTAGTTTGCATTACTGATGGATAATCTAAGCGAGAAGCTGTGGTCAAGGAGTCCTCGTATAAATAATTAAATATTCTTTACGTCGTTTCGAACTCGTCCCAAAGCGTGCCTCGCCAAGCCCGATGAAACCGCTAAGTCAACATTTCCACTGCACCTCGATGCAAATGAGCCAATAAATCCATCAGGCCGATCGCGCCGGACCTAATGGCTGCTAAGAACCAGCTCGAGTCCGGGGCATGACTTCATTCCGGACAAATCGTGCTGAAAATCAGCTTTTTGTCTGCGCCAGGGCGTGCCAGTGTGCTTTACCACCGCGGACATCCGCGCGACCGTGGCGACATGCAGTCGAGCGGGGGTTCCGATGCATCAGCATACCTCCAGGGGTTCATTGTGGACCATCGATAAATACGAACAGAGCCAATTAAAATATTGTAATTTAAGAATTAGTAGATGAATAGTGTTCTTCTCTTATCTCTTATTTTGTCAGCGTTCAAGAGTAGCCAATTAAAACTTTAGGAACAATATCGTTACAAATTTTAAATATGCATCAGAAATCCTGATTTTAAAATTTGCATGAAATTAATGTTTAATTTTATAAATTTTATTCCGGATGTCCGTGCTCTATTCTTGCGAGCAATATTTTCTTAGTCGAGAGGTAAATGCCTGGCAGGTTACCTATCAATATGTCACAATCGTCTCCTTCCCACCGTCCATAAATATTCTACCCACTCTTCATCATCTGCCAATCATCATTGTAATCATCCGCAGACCCGAACTAGCTTATGAGCCACCTGTAAAATGTACAGTAAAATCGTAAGACGCAAAACGCAGACGCAAGACACAAAGGTGAGGTAGCCACAAGTGCATTATACGTCGAGAGTCATCCATGGTGTTTATATTTTTATACCAATCTTAGTAAAATATTTTGAATATTTGTATATCTGATACATCTTATTTTTGTTTTCATCTCATTATAAGAAAAGTAATTTACAAGTGCATTTTCTAGTTAGGTAACCCTGCTTTTCTATTTAAATTCTGGTAAATTCTGAGAAAACCTTATCCTATTTATACTTATTAGTCAATAAACATAACAAATATCAACAAATATCTTGAAACTCGAGCTGCATTTGATATTTTTCTAAAGGTATCGATCATATTATAGATAATCTATCTAGATCAATTTAATATGACCAATTAAAGATTGTTCCAAAGAATGTTCATTGTTTACACAATACACCACTACACACAGGTTTGATTAGACCCAATACAAGACGCAAGACATGAAACACTATCGGAACATAACGCAGCTAGCACAAGACACAATACACAGGTTTGATTAGACTCAATGAGATCGGAGCATCGGATTGCCAATCAATCCACTTCACTTGTATCAAGTATCAAACAGCTGAGATCCATCATCCTTTGTACCTACATGTCTTCTATGCAGCGTCTATAGTCTGTTCACATAAACAAGGTCAACTGGTCGAAAATCACGTGGATACTTTTATAACGCCATAAAAAAGAAGAACAATTTCACAATACAAAATTTAATTCGGCAAATAATCGACGATTTGAAAAATAGTGACATAATATAAATAGTTGGAGGAACAAAAAGGGAGAAATGAAAACATCTATAATATACATATTAGATGCCAACGATCATTGTAAAATTAATTTAATTTAAAACTATATAGGTAAGTTCCCCAATGTTTTCTTTCATACCGTGGAAACATTCACGCATTGTTCAAAGATCCAGCCCACGTGAGCGTGAAAATATCTTAAAGTATTTTATATTTGAGTGAAGTGGCGAGTTATTAAGCCAATTTTCAAGCACGTCGTGTAACAAACAAAATTCAACGATAAAAAAAATCAAAATTCTCTTTAATCTTGTACGTTTTCCTGTTTTCTAGCAACGATGAATCTCGTGATTTCGCCTACAACACATTGAATCTCTCTGCCTATCTTGTGGCTGCTCTTTGTCCACAGCCTTCTAGCTGGACAATGTCCGAGGAATCTGAGTGATCTAGCCCACACACGGTCCTCTTTAGACGTCCAGGGATGTAATTAATTAGAGAGGGCCTTGACGCACCACAAACATGCATCAAGAAGGCTGTGCATTCCGCGGGAAAGACCATTCACAGAGAGACAAAGAGGAGGGATTTGGATGCTCGGGACAAATACCTCTTTCAATTGCAGGCGAAACTGTGGCGGTGGAGGAGAGAAGGAATCTGTACAGAGAGAGTGGGAATTAGCATAAAGAGAGCATTCATTGCCGTTGGACGAAACGGTGGACCTTTTGACATGTTACAAGGAAAACGCTGATACGCTTGATAAGAGAGACTTTGTATTGTATGCGAATTCATATTTGTGTGAAAGTTGCTGCTCTTTGACATAGCAAAAAAATATGAAATTTTATAAATATTATGGAATAATATTATGGAATACATAAATTTGAAATAGCAAGGAAATTATCTAATTATGATTCAAAGGAACAGTGATATATTTTTAAATTGCTTTGTATAAATTTGACGAAGATTTCAAATAAAGCATAAAATTTCGATTGAATTACATTGAAATTCTTAAGCGAATTGTCTGAATTGTCAGAATCTTTAAAATGTTGTTGCCAATCGACTGTAAAATTTAAGGATGATCTAGACCACGTGACCACCTACGTCATTACTTCAATATTCCCTGTCAAACATCAAAAGCAATGCGACGGCCATTGATATTCTTTGAAAAGAGGGCGAAAGAGGGTACACTTTCGTTCGAATAACTTCATAAATACCCTAGTTACAATAATTTGGTCTATACTGGAGGGACAACAAAAGATCGATCTCAATGTTTGATACGACACTTAAATAACGAAAATGCTCCCCTGAATTTTAAAAAATTGTACAAGTAGGGCAAAACAGTGTAAACAAGACACATTTGCCGTGGTTCGAACAATGGACAATACGACAATATTGAACACAAACCTGCACATATTTTTTATGTAATATTCCTCATTTTTCACAGCGATTATTTAAATGCTATTTATAAAGCCCACACATCTACCAATTGTTCTAGCGAGCTCAAACTTCACATTTTATTTATTTAGACGTCGCCATTCATATTCCGTGTGATTTCGTGAATGTGATGTGACGTCATGGCGTATGAATACATTCGAAACTGTTCATTCAAGCACAGCCTTCTCAACAGAATTCAATCAAGTCAATTGGAATGTAGCTGGCGCTGGCGGGTTCTATTCAAATTTCGAAAAACCAAAAGCAATTCAGAGTATTGGCAAAGATTTTTCAGTAATAATATGTCTCATTCTAATTATAAAAAGTGGAACCACTGCAGAACAAATGCTAGACTTGCAAGAGAGAGAAGGTAATAGTTGTATAGGTATAGGTCATACCTACTGTTCTAAATTCAAAATGCGCCAATTAGGATTAATTTGGCTCGGTGATCCAGACCAACATTAGGTAGCTACCTACTAGGTACCTACCCATCTCATATTTTACACATTTTCAACCCAATCGATGAAGTATTTAGAGAGTTGTCATCATTTTAAGATTTTTGAAAGAGCTGTCAAAGAGATTTAAAGAAAAGTAGGTAGGTAGGTATACCTAGTACTATAAGTACAGGATACATATAATCCGAGACCTGATTCAACAATTGCCTAGCAGTAAGCAAATGGGTTAGCAATGAGATTTTGCCATCAGCTTTATACACATTGAGATCCGCTAGCAATTGAAAATAGTAGTAGAATCGTGACACTGTTACCTAGGTATTCAAATATTCCAGAGTGTATAGTATAGAATTAGGAAAGTTACAATGAGCAACAGGAATATTTTTGTTATTAGTTATTATATCTTTGATTGAATGGAGCATGTTTAGTCATCAATGTGTTTATACACTTAGTGTTTTCCTAGTAGGTAGGTACATACAGGAGCCCAAGTCTTGAAAAAAGCGTTTTGAAACCGTCTGGCGTTTTCATTGATCAAAACGAAAATAGTTGAAGGCTAAGGTATAGTCGTCAACTTTTTTACGTTTTGATCAATGAAAACGCCAGACGGTTTCAAAACGCTTTTTTCAAGACTTGGGCTCCTGGCACTGCCATGTTACGGATAAGAAACATACCTACTAGGTGTCCTATCTACCAGATTTGAGAAAAAATAATCCGAGATATCGACACAAACGCGTTTTAGACTTGAGAGAATGTTAAAAAGTTATTTTGGATCTACAGTCGTTTTACAATTAACTATATTACACTCCTTGGTACTGATTGCGCTAGATTTATTGGACGACAAGTATCGTATTTAACCAAATTGACACTGCAACACTTTTACACTTCATTCAAATAAAAATGTTAGTAATTTAAAGAGATCTAGATTATTAAAAACCGATCCGAAGTCAGCATTTTTTTGCAAATAGAACCTGATGATACATTAATTTACTTTTAAATTCGAAAAATTCACAGCACGCAACTGGATTTACAATAGGTATTAGGTATAGGTACACTCGGCAAAACAAAAATTGTTCGGTGACGAAATTTGAATGACTGCTTGTCATCTTCCATACCATCAAATCTTGTTATTATCATTGAAATGTTAGGTCACCTACTAGAGTGAGACAAGAAGATCGCTTGGACCAACTTATGATGGTGCGATCTAACATTTTTCATTCAATCAGATTTATTGAACGATCAATTTTAGTTGTGCCAAGTGACCTAGCTAATTGAAAAGTGTCGAATTGAAAAATACACACAAATGGATTCATCAATTTTAATCTTATAGGTACCTACCAAAGGCAATTAAAAAAGGAAAAAATGTTAGGTTCAAACAATTCCTGTTTTTTTTTTTGGGGGGGGGGGGGGGAGGGGGGAATTCTGAAGTTGTATTACTGTTACATTAGAAATACTTTGTGAATCTCAAGAATTGGTCCTCACTAATCAGGGCTACGGAACAGACAGTTTTACGTTTTCAAACCATGAGAACTTCAAATGAAAACAAAACCGTATGCAAGTTTATATCAAGACTTGGGCTCCTGAGGTGGGATTCTATAACTCCATTGCGACCGCTTAGCAATTTCTTCCATAAGGATTAACATTGAAATAATTGCTAAGCGGTCGCAATGGAGTTATAGAATCAGGACCCTGGGCGGTTATTCTAAATTTCCTTGTCGTCTCATATCAATTGATTTGGTGTCACCAGTCACCACCATGTTAAATAGATAGCACTCCAGTGTGCAGTGAGCCCGTATCAAGTGAAACGAGACGACACGGAAATTTAGAATTTAACATTCCTGGGCTCCTTGGGCTCTTGCCTCAACGGTTTCATAAATTTTCTAGTGAATTCACTACGAAAATGTTGGCATCTATCCCACTGCCCACTGCATTGGGAAGCTGAAAATAAATTAGCGATGAAAGTGGTAGCACTTGAAAGAGTGAAAAAATTTGGTTTGTCGTTTCTTTAGTTGACAATTTATTTTGACATTGTTCCATTGTCTGATTGTTTGATGAAACAATGGACATTGTTTTTTTATCCATAATATGGCAGAATAGGTATTGGCACATGAATTCAAAATGTATATTTATTGTGATGATCATCAATAGATTTGCTGAAAGTGAAGAGACTCCTGACGGTGGTGAGACTCCTGTCTGTAGTGGGACTCCTGACGGTGGTGAGACTCCTGACGGTGGTGAGACTCCTGTCTGTAGTGAGACTCCTGACGGTGGTGAGACTCCTGTCGATGAAGATACTCCTGTATGTAGTGAGACTCCTGACGGTGGTGAGGCTCCTGTCGATGAAGAGACTTCTGTCTGTAGTGAGACTCCTGTCGGTGGTGAGGCACACAGTGTCCAAGGCCTTCTCCTTGACGCATGTGATCATAATGATGATCTAGAGAGGTAAAATTCCAAACATGTAGCAAATTGCAAAGTGAGTCATATCCCATACCATCCTTCACCTTCTCATTACACTTACCTCTCCCAAAGGGCTCTATTAGAAGATCTCATAATTCTCAGTGACGACATGACCAATGAAGAGACTCCCGGTGGTGACGCACTCAGTGACGAAGATCCTCTCATTGACGCATGTGAAGAGCCATCTAATGATGATCTAGAGAGGTAAAATTCCAAACATTTAGCAATGCAAATACCATCCTATCCTTCTCCTTCTCATTACACTTAATTCTCCCAAAGGGCACTCCTAGACAATCCAAATTCAGATGTTAATGAATTACTGGGGAGGAGGATTGTTAATGTTTCCGATTTCATAAACGACTGCCGAGCCCTTGAAAGGCATACATGTCCACAAAATGGAAAGATGTCGTATTTAAAAGAGATCAAACGGGGCTTGGCCAGTGATCTGGTATTCCAGTGTGAAATGTGTGGAACCATTGAAACGATTAAAACCGACCGCAGCTCTCCACGTGAAATTAATTTGGCCGCAACTTGGAGCATGGTGGCCATTGGAAAAGGCCACCATCACCTTGAGGAAGTTTGCGCAATTTGTGATATACCCTCACCCTCATACACCACCTACCAAAAGTGTGAGGAGGAAATCGGAGAGGTAAGTTGCTAATTAATACATTACTGAAGGCTTTTATAATATTTTCACTAATTACTACTATTCCTTATTAGAGCTGGATGAAGACCCTGACAGAAGACATGACCTCTGCAATAGAGGAAGAAAAGAGAAGAGCTGTTGAAGCTGGCGATGTGGACGAGGACAACAAAGCCTGGTTTACTGTCATTGTTGATGGCGGCTGGAGCCATCGCAGCTTTGGCCACAGCTACACAGCTAAGTCGGGTGTCGCAGTCATCATTGGGAAAAGAACCAAAAAAATTCTATTCCTTGGTATTCGGCAAAAGTATTGCAGCGTGTGTGCCATTGATGAGAGCCGCAATATCGAGCCCAGACCGCACACATGCTACAAGAACTGGACAGAGTCGTCGCCGGCCATGGAAGCGGACATCATTGTAGAAGGCTTCAGGCTAAGCGAGTCCATGCACAATTGCCGCTACAAGAGGTAATTTGTGACCATTGTGAATGCTTTTGGTATAATGCGACAGAATAGGTGTCAATTAAGTTATAATTACAGGTTTATTGCTGATGGTGATTCAAGTGTTTTCAAGAAGATCAAATCCCTGGTACCTTATGGGCATCTTGTTACTAAGATAGAGTGTACCAATCATCTAGTAAAAAACATCAAGAAGAACCTCCACAGTCTATCCGACACTAATGCCACATATCGTAAGCTGCTGGGTAAAGGAAAGGTGAACTCCATCGCCAAGTACACCCGGTGGCTGATTACGGTCAACTCAGGACAAAGTGATCCCTCGATAGACGCCCTAAAGAAGGATATCAGCAATGTCCCACGGCATGCCTTCGGCGACCACTCGCAGTGCAGGTTCGACTACAATTGTAGTTAAATTCATTTTTTGTTTGTTTTAACAATCGTGGGGCAATACAAGTGTTTTTAATCTCTTCTACAGAGTTGAGGTCTGCTATGACGCCGGGGAGGTGGACGAAGCAGAAGCTTTGGAGTTGTCTGATGCCGCTACTGACTTTCGAACGAGGTACATCACCATCTTCAACAACTTGTCGCTCCATGCAGCCAGCCTCATAGAGAATGACACCAGCAACCTCGCCGAGTCATATATGCATCTTGTCGCCAAGTTCACCGGCGCCAAGCAGGCGTTCTATGGCCGGCGAGGTTCATACATCATGAGGGTTCATGCAGCAGGACTTGCATACCAGCACGGCGTCAGGTGGCATGCCGCTGCTTGGCAGAAGATGACAGGAGCAAGTCCTGGCAAGGCGTTGGAGACCCTCATTCGAAAGAGGTCCAAGAAGTCATCTACCAAGACGTGAGAGCACAACTAACACTCTGTCACAAAACAGTAAACACAAACACAAACATGCACTACATACATAATTAATTAGGTCCAGTTTTTCACTACAATGCTACAATAAGTATAGTTGAGTTTAAATGGTCATTGAAGGAATATCTTAGATGTTGCCATGGCAATATAGTCCTAATCAACTCTTTAAAATTTAGCTGAGTATTGAAAAACTGGCTCTTAGTATTTATTGATAGTGTGTATTTTAGATTCCCAACTGAGGACTTCACTGATGGAACTTTGGCAAAGAGGAACAAGCGAACGAGGACCGATGCCACCCCAAAACGCAATCCTGATTATGGCCGCCACTGTCAACAACCGGATAAAAGTCCTCAGGAGTTGGAGGAGGCAATTCAGATGAAGCTTGATCTCCTGAGAGTAGATGCTGAAGGACAGAGAAAGATAGAGCTGGAAACCAGGGGCCAGGCTGGAAACAGCGAGTGGGTACATGCCCGAGCCCATCGCGTCACCGCCTCAAATGCCGGTGAAATTTGCCATCGCAGAGCTCCTGCGGGTCCACTCGTCTCTCGCTTGTTATATTCCTGCCCCTCAATCCGTGCTCCAGCTCTGCTCTGGGGAAGAGATAAGGAGAAACATGCTGTCAGAGCATACGAGAATGCCACTGGAGAACAAGTAATACAATGTGGCATTTTTGTTGACATTGAAAAGGGTTTCTTTGCCGCGTCTCCAGATGGACTTGTCGGGGAGGATAAAGTGCTAGAGGTGAAATGCCCTTACGCCTCCCGAGAGGTAACACCGCAGGTAGCTGCCAAAGACCGGGGATTTTACGCCGAGTTGCTGGAAGATGGTACTTCTCTTCGGCTAAAACGGAAACATAAGTACCATTTCCAGGTAACTACTTCAAAATTCTAATCTTTTAATATCTAATTTTTAATTTTAATTTTTAATTTCTATGTACTTTACTCTTTTAGGTGCAAGGTCAACTACGAGCAACCGGCCGCACATCATGCGATTTCGTCATATGGACTCCAAAAGGAATTTCCATAGAAAATATTGTTAGAGATGAGGAATTTATCTCTATCATGATGCACAAAATGGAATCATTTTTCTTAAAAGACATGATCTTAGAAATTGTTGATGCAAGATCCATCCGTCTAATGCCCATTCGAAACACGAATGCAAAGAAAGTGCGTGATGCGAATGCAAGTAGTGACTTGGCTGGTAGTGTAGATCAGTTGATCCCTGATCTAGCTCGTCTAAGGGACTCATAGAGCTGCTCTGCCTGCTGCATGAAGAATTCATTGATGGCGGGGACTTGAAGATCTCGATGAATGTCAACGTTTCTGATAAACTATTTCGTCGAAGTGATTCGTCGTAGTGCTGGGTTATGGATGATCAGCACTCTCTTCTTCACAGCCGCCGAGCACGAGCTCCAGACCGGAGATGCATAGGTCAATGTTGGCCTGATAATCGCTGTGTAGAGCAAGAGCTTGTTGTTGAGGCTCATGTCGGTGTTTCTTAACAGCGGTGTTAATGCTGCCAGCTTTCCGATCACTCTGGAGCAGATGGTGTCCACATGCTGGCTGAAGTTCAGGCGGAAGTCGAGGGTCACCCCGAGATACAGACTCTAGGGTTCCCAGCCTATCTGCTGGCCGATGATCAAGATGACGGGGGGATCAGGCCATTCTTCTTCGTGAATAGGTTGCCTTGGTCTTGTCGGTGTTAATGGCTATTCTCCACAGCGCGTACCATGCCATTATACAATCAAGGGATGGCTGAAGGTATCCTCTTGATAGAGGAGTTCACTCCTAAGTAGGCCACATAGAATGTTCTGTCAGTCAGAAACAATCTAATAGTTTCTATTAAGTAGTGAGGAGCTTGGAGACGATAAAGCTTGAGAATAAGTCCTTCGTGCCACACACAATCAACCACTTTGGAAACGTCTAAGAAGATGTCTGCTTCTTCCTGTTGAATCCTTGCGTGATGATGTTCGTCACTATCAGCAGCTGCTGTGTGGTGCTATGCTTCGGTCTGAATCCATACTGCTCTGGAGTGAGCACTGTGATCTCCGAGATAATCGCCATGAGTCGACGCTGAAGGACACGTTCCAGAAGTTTAGCAATGTTGCTCAAGCAAACTGATCGGTTGATAGTTGCGTGGATCTCTCGGTGATTTTCCGGGTTTTTGGAAAACAACTACTACTCGAGCATTTTTCCAATTAACCGGAAAATGTCGGAAGTGCATTGGAATGGTAGGATAGGATCAGGAGGCTGGTATTTTAGCCCAGCAGGTTGACATCGCCAAGGCATCTGATTTCTCATTGGCTCTGTGGGTCTAGTTCCTGCTCCCTGATTGGTCGGAGCAGGTGGCAAGGGAGCTGGCAGGTGCAGCGCTAGTGGCAGCTCGGTGGACTGCTGCTGCGCGCGTTCTGCTCCGTGTCACTCTGCCGGTCATGGGTAGCTCGGCGGTCACTGTGTCTAGTCTCGGTCTTGGCTTCGCCGGCGCAACCATGATGCGGGCCATGGCTGGCTGCCACACATACAGGAGGCGGATGCTGTCGTCCCGCCTGTTTATGTTGTGTGGACGACGCTCAATCTCGATCGCCTCCCGCACGGTGCGTAAGGCGCGGTTGCCGATGGTAGCGCGACACTTCATCCCCACGAAGTCGATTGTGTGTTCTTTCGCCTTGACGTGTTGCGTGAGCGAGGAGGTTGGCATGAGGCGCTGGACTGCTCTGCAGTGCTCCTTCAGTCTCTTCAACATCATGCGTCTGGTCTGGCCAACGTACGTCCCCGTGCAGTCGTGGCACGGCATCTCGTAGACACCCTTCTACTCCGGGGGAATCTTGTCCTTACAGGAGCCGAGGAACTCGCCGATCTTCTTGTCGCTGCCGAAGATGGTCTTGATGTCGGCGACCCGCAGGTGTCTTGCGATGTGGTCTGTAGTGCCCATGCCATATGGAAGGAAAGCGCGTAGACCCAGCGCATCTCCTCCTTCTGGCTCTCGGATATTTGGCTTATGGTTCCACACCTTTATAAAGGCGCTGTTCGGGAAACCGTTCAGCCGGAGAGCCTCTCGGAGGGTGTTGCCTTCATCTCGTAGGTGGTCAGGGCCGGCGACTTGTTGTCCGCGGAACGCCCGAGAGTTCGCCACGGACCGGAGCTGCGTCGGATGATGGTGAGAGGCTGCGTTGAGTTACCGGTCCGTGTGAGTCGGCTTCCTGTAGACTGTGTGGCCGAGCGTCCCGTCTGGCTTCTTGATGACTAGTCAGTTGAGGAAGGGCAGCTGGCCGTCCTTCTCCAGTTCCATGGTGCACTGGTGCACAACGTTTTACATCCAGAACCCATAACACTGTCCAGATAATTTGAAGAATGATCTTCTAATCAAAGGTTCAGAAACGGAGTTTTCGAATCCAACAATTGCCATTAGGCAAGTAATGCATCACAGATTTGTTAGTTTCTTACTCGTTATCATAAATGTATAGTCTTGACAAGTAGGTAATAATAATACATATTATAAGTTTTGGCTGAGATCTGAAATTACAGCATTACACACAAAAGAAAATCAACTAAAGTTTACGACCCACCGAATGTAATGAAGAAGACTCACAATTAGCTATAAGCTCTACAATTGAAACTCAAACAATGGACTACTACTCAACATTCGATGAACTCATCTACACGAACAAGTATACTCAGGAGGCAACAAGTTCCTGTTTTCTGAACTCAATTTTGCTTAGGCTACTTTATATTCAAATGCAGGCAGCATGATCAAAGTACCTATTTAGGTACCTACAGTGAAGACTGAAGATGCAACATTCTCACAACCAATACACAAACTGCTCTGTCTGTGACAAGCCAATAGGAAGAATAGACCAACAAGTTGTAATATTTTCAGAGTAAACATCGGAATGTATACATGTGTACCTACTTTTGTGTTGTTTGTTTCTTTCCATAAAAATATAGATCAATTTATTTTTTTTCAATCTAGCCATCGGATGATGATTGTTAGTTATTACTTATTACACTAAACAAAAGATAAAATGGTATTCAAAAGAAACAGATTGGCCGAAAATGATTTGGTGGCATCATCTGATAAAGTCTATGTATGCTAGCTCGTCATCTAACTTTAGACTTAAGCTCGGATTGCAATGATAATAAACAATGAAACTACTGAGGTGGTGTCGTTTCATTATGACATCTATTTTGAAAATGTGAAAAAATTAGAAAAATAAATACTCTCATACCTACATCAACATTCCTATCATGTCCAAGTCCAACCAAGCCTACCTACCTTCACATAATCTCTTTGTCCACCCACACTGCAGGAAACTGTGTCTCACATCATATCCTCGTATAAGTATTCATCTTGTCCATGGTCTGAAAACAGAAATTAACTTGTAGGTAGGTGCATGTGCTATGAGTTTTAAAATAAAAACGTCATATCCAGAACGAATAGGTAGTATCTAGGTAGATACCCCTAGTAGTAGGTAGGTACTTAAGTTAGACTAAAGTGAACCACTAGCACTATGCGAAAAGCAATAGTATCCACGGTAAATTTACGGTAAGCGTATTCACTTTGACCATCATGTTAAATAAAGGAGCAATTCTAGAGTGAAGACGCTTATCGTAAAATTGCCGTTTCCACAATTGATTAAATTGATTTATGATAGTATTTCTATTTCTATATATAAAATTCCAAGAATTTCTTACCTGGAATCATCCCTGATGAAAACACCTGTAGTCAACTGGGCACAATATCACAATAACCTGCAACTTGCAAGTACCTAGTAGTAGGAACCTACTCATCCTATGCAATGCCCGCCATTTTCACAAAGTTCTTACAGAAGGTACGGATAATAAATTAAATAGGCATTATTCTCTATTTTGTGAGCAATACCTGTTAGATACATGTTTTTATTTACTTTGATCCTGTTTCATGAAACGTCAAACGTCAAACAACCAATCTATCTACTACTTGTTGTTGTATCTTGCCAAATGCCAACGTCTAAAGAACAAAATTGTGTCTTTTTATCGCCCACTATTGGTAGTACTGTGTGAAGGAGGGAATTTTAAACACATAAAATGTTCATGAACACACAAAAAAGAAGTAATAACATGCATCCCAGATAATATATGTAAATCCCAATGACAGTAAGGCTTTGCTACAAATATATACAAATAATTTACATTCAATAAACGTATTTCACAACCTATTAGAATTTGTAAAACAACTTTTCTCGAAGGATCTACTTTTTGTATGCGCATGTGGGCAATTTAGAAATTGTGGTGAAGAAGATCTGTAAACAAATCAAATATGGCGACGTCTAAATCAATAAAATGTCAGAAGTTTGAGCTCGCTAGAACAATTGGTAGATGTGTGGGCTTTATAAATAGCATTTAAATAATCGCTGTGAAAAATGAGGAATATTACATAAAAAATATGTGCAGGTTTGTGTTCAATATTGTCGTATTGTCCATTGTTCGAACCACGGCAAATGTGTCTTGTTTACACTGTTTTGCCCTACTTGTACAATTTTTTAAAATTCAGGGGAGCATTTTCGTTATTTAAGTGTCGTATCAAACATTGAGATCGATCTTTTGTTGTCCCTCCAGTATAGACCAAATTATTGTAACTAGGGTATTTATGAAGTTATTCGAACGAAAGTGTGCCCTCTTTTCAAAGAATATCAATGGCCGTCGCATTGCTTTTGATGTTTGACAGGGAATATTGAAGTAATGACGTAGGTGGTCACGTGGTCTAGATCATCCTTAAAGTTGATCGGTCGAAGGGTTCCATTTTAGATTTTCAACAAATCACAGGATCTTGTTTAAAAGCTATACACGTGACCGCTCTTATAACATTAGTGTGTGTGCATGATTTCCGATCGATTGGTTGAACGGTGTAGCCTGGGCAGTACAGGAAAAACGCCGACAAACAGAGAAAGAGTCGTCAGTATTCAGTAGTGACACTCAAAATACAAGAAATAAAGTTGTCGCTAAAGTTGTAAAATCGGAATGCGTCAATAAAATAACATTTTTCTGTGGATTGTATACATTTCTCTTTTCGTTGCACATTCGTTTGTTAAAATCCGCGTTACAGAAAACTGAGTTCTCGTACTAGGAACATAAATTCAATGTTATCTGATACTTTTGAATGTGCTCAAAATTAATTTGCTATCTCCGAAATTAAACCAAATTAAAATACACGGGAAATTGTGGAAAAACTGAACGAGCAAATGAATTTTCCTGAGTTATATTTTCCGAAACCTTATCGCAAACATTTCGTACCGAAGTGAAATACATTTCCCATATAAAGTATATCTAGGTCGTACAGCAGAGTTCCTCTTCAGACCGATTATTTAATCAGACAATGAAACCGAACTCTAATTGTTAGTTACCATGGTGATTTGCAATTCATACAATCAATTAGTCGGTGAATATTGTACTTGTAATTAACAAACAACTGTTTTCACGAGTCATTCATCTTGAACGAAACACTTGACTTGAGGCGACAGTAAATCTACATTCAGCTACAACTCGAGGGGTAAGCAAAGAAAAATGCTCATTGAAAAAACATAAAATATCACATGAAAGTCAACAAAACTAGTAAAGATCCAAAATTAAAAGAAACCGAAATAGCAAAATGGTAATTAAGAAAAACTGAAAATGTGATTTTTGTTGGAAAAGGATGAGTTGATAGTAGATAAAGAAGAAGATGAAGGAAAGCCAATTAAATAAATCAGAAAATTGAGGGGCCCTATTCTGTATCTTTATATCTGATTAAATGGAAGCAGAATCGACTCGTTTTACATTTGTCTCCATGTTAATCAAATCCAAAAAAATATTACGAGATTCAGAACCCAATTCCTTGTCATCGGAAATGGCTTACAGAATAAGGGTCCAGGTGTACTTTTGTTCACCCCCGTTACACCAATTGACATATTCATTAAAACACAATTTAAAACTAATGGGATAATTCCCCCCCCCCCCCCCTATCCTCTTGAATATACAAACAAGCCAAATTCAGAACCACCTCGTCGCCATTAGACTTCCAAATCAGCTGAAAACCCTCGTTTAAAAACAACTCCTCGGTTAGGTTTTGTCATCTTCGATAATCGCTCCTTGGAAACATCCATTATTCATGACTCTCCAATATATCGCTGCATCACTTCGATATATATCGATTATCTGCTGTTCGATGTATCGATCACTTTGAACTCTTAGAAAGTCTGTATCTCGAAGAAGAGCGCTTCATCAGGTTTCTAATCTCGAGTGATGGAATGTCACATGGTCCATACAGCATCCGAAATCACAAAGAGACAGAACTCTCGTATACCACTTGGGATTTTGCGTCACGGCATTCGTAAAGAAATACTTTTGAATAATGTAGAATAAAGTAAAATGTAGAGGCTCAAAGAAGGCGGGTCCGTTTTTCTACAGATGTGAAACCCTTTGGTATCGATATTGAGCATCTCTACATAGTTCATCTTTGCTTCCAGAATGCGTATACGTCGAGTGAACTGTCAGGTCTCGCATACAAAATGACCGTCAAAATATGTCAATTTTGTTTGTAAATTCAAAATAATTACTAAGCAGAAGTAACGTGTCAATTATTTGAAGTTAAAGTAGTTGATAGAACCTATGCCATTCCAAATTTCAGTTTGATCTGATGAATCCCTTCGATCTTTGAATCCTCATTGACTCTTGCATCTGATTCCACCGCCACCTAGACTCCTGCATATGATTCCACGGCCTCCTAGACTCCTGAATCTGATTCCACGGCCTCCTGACACTTACAGATGACCGCCATGGTTCCTCTACGACTGATATTAATATAGACGCTACGGTAATCTTCTGTCTTTGTCAGCTTCTCTCAAGGGAGCATCTTCCGTCTCACTTTATCCCGCTTGACAGAGATCCGCTTGACAGAGATCTGTCTTGCTGAGATGAAGAGACTCACCAGGTTGTTTTCTTAGATAATAAAAACTCATCTTAATGTGACAAAAACAGAAGCAGGATAAAAATATACCTTTTTGACGAGTGGAGTATTGGATTATTGTTTTTTTATTTGTGAACAACAGCGAAAATTTGCTTTTTATGTACACTTGGCCAAAGTAAAACGGTATTTGAGCGAAACGGATTGGATGCTGGTCAAGTTCCAATTGACAATCAATCATTGTTATTATCAATGAAATCGGAGCTTACCTTTACTAGAGTAAGATGACGAGTTATCATAGATCATTGGATGATGCCATTAAATCATCCGTTTCTTTCGAATGCCGTTTTACTTTGGTCAAGTGTATGAACTCATAAACAATAAAAAGACAATATTTAGTATAGTGCTATCACGGTAAGGTTTATTTTCTCTTATATAAAATTTCAAACACTTGTAAAATAAGTAATAAGTTGTAAAATAATTGAATAATCTGCGTTTTTAGGTAAAGTTCAAATATCGCCAAAAATAGCTCACATTATCTAAATACATTGCTAATCGCATATTACAAATTTCAGTTACAATTCTATTATTTGTAGATCATCATTTACCTACTTTAAAAATTACTCCAATATTGAAATTCAAAACCTTATCAGTTGTTTCCACCCAAAAAACGACATAAACCCAGCCACAAAACCTAGTGGGCAGAACATTCGATCGAGCCCTGAATCTGATGAGAGGAGATGACTCGAGCTGGAATCAATAAGTGCGGTTCACGATGTGACATCTCCGCCGCGCGAGAAGAGAACATCCGCCGGTCCAGATGCTGCGCTCATCATCTCAGTCACGAGCAAGATATCGGAGAATTATTCCGCCACATCGCGCGGATTTCATCTCCACGTTCAGTGACGTCACATGTAGTAGCGTGTGTGTGGACCATGGGGGGAGGGGGGGGGGGGGGGGGGCAAACTTCAGACTGACAACTAAATAGTGTTTTACTCACTTCTGTACAAGACCACCATTTATAATACTTAACCATAATATAACCAGGGGTGCAGTCATAGTTAAATAAGAGCCAGGGTGTCGAAAAAGAACAAAATCCGCAGTGTACCCGCGGAGGGGGGAAGGGGGGGGGGGGACAAGACCCCCTAATTTGACCCCGGTGGGAATTCTTTGAATAATCACTATATTAGTGATGATTTTACGCATTTGGGACAACTTTTTAAACTAGATTAATTCTCTTCTAATTTAACAAAAGTTAAGATGCATTTTATTTGCATTTTCAAGAATAAAATCGTAAACCATGGATGAATTTAATGGATTTTGAAAAAGATGGTATAGGGCACACCCAGTCCGTTTCACAAAAAGAATTGGCCCCACTGCATCCCTGAATATAACCTAACAAGTGGTAATTTCGTTGACCAAATATAATTTTAAGACCCCCCCACACCCCACCAACGCTAAGAACCCCCTGGGCTATCAAAATCACAACTACTAACATGAACGTCCAGGTCAACATGTAACACTCCGGGAAATAAAGAGATAGTTACAATTAGAGGTGGTTATAATTTAAACAAGCTCTATTTCCAGTATCAAATGCCCTTCAAACACCCTTGAATTAGTACGCCCTTTAATCAGCTAATTAACATGATTATAGAATTAATTAAAGAACGTACATTTTAAAAATGTATGATCAGATAAAAACGACGACAAACCAATTAAAAAGATACTATATTTTTAAATTATATAGGATATTTATGAACATGTAATGTGTGCTAAATTTACAACTCTGACTTTTTTCGTAATGTTCATCAGAAGGAGGAATCAGTGACGTGATTTGAATTAGTGACGTCATTGAGTGGTTGAAACAAGGAACAAGATGGCGTCCAGGAACAAGATGGCGATGTCCAGGAAGAGAAGAGAAAGAAGCGAACAAAGAAGGCAGTGTCTTCAACATCAAAGACATTTTATAAGAACAGACGTTTAGATGGGGGGGGGGGGCTGTCAAAGTAATAGGGGTTGAGGGGGAGGGGAAGGGTTGTTTATAAGAAGTGAGACAAGAGCCAGCGGAAAGAGAAGTGTATACGTTTACCTTCATGCTTTAGGTTCTTGATAAGGGACTTTTATTTTACATTCAGGAAGTCCTTTTCTCGATTTGGTGTAGCCTACTTTTGGAATGATGTCATCAAGCTCCATCAATTGCTATTTGACTGATGCCAACAAATACAAGTCATATTGAAGTATTCTCTTACACAATGACTCATGTCACATTACAAATATGATTGGATGAAGGCAGAATTATTGTTTTTTTAGCTCACCTCAAGAATCATTTAAATAGACTTCCGCCCTTCTACCTCTGAGGTACAGAGGTTAGCATGAATCATGGATGCGTTAGTAAAAGTGCCAATGATCCAATAATTAAATATATCCTCACGATTGGATCCATTGGCGGCTCGTGACTTCATTTATTGGTGGGGCTGCTAATTTATAACGACGCAAACACACAAATATAGAAAATTGAAAGCGAGACAATCAAGCAAATTACCTTATTTGTACAAGAAATTCTGGATCATATAAGAAGATAAAAATCACAATACCTAATGTTCGAGAGTTGCTAATTGTATTTGTTTTCCTCGAGATAACGACATGTCACGATGCTCATTATGTCGTGACGTCAACCCCCCCCCCCCCCCCCCCCCCCCCGCCCACCATGCAGGGACTCGGCGGGTGAGAAGGACTGAGCAAGAGAGATGAATCACAGGGGCTCTCTCTCTACCCGCACTGCACCTGCAGCATCTTCACAACAACATCTGTGATCTTTGTGCTGCAACGCGGTCAAGAATCATGGACCAGTGGGCAGTTTTAATGCTTACCGTTTCTAACAAAAATACATAAAGGAAAATAGTAAGCAATTGGGAACACAGGAAACGTCATTTGACCTTGATTTAGATTAGATTTATTTTATTTTTTTAGCATTTATTTAGCATTTTTTATTTACTTTTTATATTTATTTTGATTTTAATTCATTGTAGCTAGTTTTAGTTCCTACTTACTTTACTAACTGCCTCATGCCCAAAAGATTTTCAAACTTTATCAGAGTCTAAGATTCCGTCCATGAGATTATTAGCACACGATCATTGAGGACTGACATCCGCAAATATCTACTTGCAGACGCAACTTCTGCAGAACATGAGTAACTCAGACGGACTCATATATTTTGGTAAATCACACTATTTTCATCACTAAAAAGCGTAAATTTTCATTCATAAATATGAAATTAAACATCAGTGTAATTTTGGCGGAAAACGCCATCCCGGCCAGTGATGTAATATTTTATTATTGTAACCGTGGCAACATCATTGTTGGTTGAAATGACATCACTGTGCTGATGTCAATTTCTTATTTATTCATGAAAATTTACACTTTAAGTGTGAAAATAGTGTGATTTACAAACAAATATGTTGTTATTTTGAATTATATACCTAACTAAGACAAGACATATAACTAAGACAGAGAGATAACTAAGATATAACTATAAGACAATTTAGGGAATATGCATGAATTTATATTTAAAATAATGTTTTTTAAACATTCATGCATATTCCCTTATGTCTTAGTTTTCCAAATAGGTTTTCACTTCAGACTTGCAAATATAACTTCAAACTTTTAGCATCGCTGTTCTGCAACTCTCGGTTGCTGGCGACTGACGATGAAGAATGGAAGGTGGGACTGAGAGAACCGTCCCTCTGGCTGCTGCACTGCATTGAAAGTGACACGCGGGGCACCTGACCCCCGGTCATCCATCAGCCGGGGTCGAACCAACAACACGGGAAGGGCCGGGAGAGCCCATTAGCCGGTGACACCGCCTGGTCCATGTCTGGATGCTGCGCGGGATCATTAACAGATCTTCAGGATGTGTTAATGAGCTCCAAGTGACATGTGGTCGTCAGCTTTAAGACTGCCGGGGGTGGGGGGGGGGGGGGGGGGTTCAACCCACACGTCAAGCTTCACAGAGCAGTCGACAAACCTTACTTGTTCATTTAATTTTAGTCTTACAAACTAAATTTATTTCCAATCTCTTAAAAAAATAAATGTTTTTCAATATTTTTTTAGGAACCCTTTTACATGTTTGTGTTCCAAATTATGTTAAAAATATCTGAACATATAAATTATACGATACGATATTACGATATACCGTATCTTATCTGTACTTCAGGAGTAGATGGCCGGAAGTCCATTTTATGATTCTTGAGTTAGCTCAAAAACTAGTAATTCTTCCTTCGTCCAATAATTAATTGTTAATAATGTCAAATTGTAATTTTTTTTATTTGTTGACATTTATTTCTTTTTACATGATTTTAAATGAGTGCAACGCAATGGACTTAGGGCCTTGTACGTCTGAGGTAGAGGGGCCTATTCTACAACTTTAAAATTCCCAATTCTAATGGAATTCGATTTCATTCAATGGTAATCCTTATGGCCACCGGATTCCATCAGAATGGAATTGGGAAAACTCTAGAATAGGGCCCCAGATACGACATACGACATGAATATGCCCCCCCCCCCCCCCCCCCCCCCCACCATGCTAGGAAGCGACGTGTTGTGTTTTGGCAACGTATCATAACTCTGCGTGTGAAATGAAGGAAGACATGTTCACTGGAACCTGTTGCCGTGGCTCACATGTTCGAGCCCAGGATTGTCTCACCAAGTCATAAACTCCGCCGCGGACATGTTAGTTCCAACATCGTAAACTAGTCGATCACAAGGCGCTGTCATAAACCAACATTCCACCTTGAATCCGGAGGAAACCATGCGGAGGCTGCAGAGGACCAGAGCTTAGTGAAGATCGCAAGCGAAGTCGATTCAGATTCGATTCTTCTGTTTGATTTTGACACGGAATTTGCAGCAGCGAAAAATCTATTTTCTGTTTGGAATTCCTGTTTTCCACGCTAATTTTGGCTATTTTTCTAGCACTACCTCCATTTTACCCCATAACAACAGAGGAGCAAAGGAAATCCACATTGCAGCATTTTATTGGCGATTGTATTTTGGCATTTGCCCTCAGGCGCTGAAAGGTCATCTTCAAAGTATAGTGAACCATCAATCTACAATTATACTCAAAAGTGAAATACGCGAGTGAAATAGTAAATACCTATTGTTGACGCCATCTTGATCACCAAATAACTGTCATTCTGTGCCTTTTGGTCAGTTAGGCTCTGGAGAAATCTTTACGCAAAAATACATCGATTTACCTACATTTATAAGTTAAATCCGTGGTTAAATCTGACCCGTCAACGTGCCAACATAATGTCAGTCCTCGGAAGAAAATGTATATTTTTTCTATTGCTCACAATAACTCGATTGTGTCAGCGTCCCATAGGGTAGTTGCACCATTCTGGTACGGAACAGGTTGGGTGAGTGGTTAACGCTCTGAACTTGTATTCTGGAGGCCCGTGTTCGATTCCCGCGGTCGTCATTCCTGACTGGGGTTTTTTCGTGGTTTCCCCTCAGTCGATATGCAAATGCTGGGAAGGTACCCTCCTAATAGGTCACGACCGCCTCCTTCCCACCTTCCATCCTTACCTACTCTTCACCATCATCTCCCAATCATCATCATAATCATTCAACCGTCGCCATTAGCCACGCTGCAGAACAATGCGACGTTAAGCCCCAGACAAAAAAAACATTCTGGTTGCTACGGTAACAGACCACAATCTTGTTATTTTGTTGGGGGACAGGCAACTTTCAAATAGTTTAATCGTATTTTAAATACAGTTGAAAGTCCCCCAGTGAGATGTTGGTCAGCTGTGAGAAATATTGCCCGTGCAATTGACGAATGCATTTCACTCCGCTCGACCCGGCTGCGTGTGTATAGACGAACCAGTCCGGTGGGGCTATTGGCACGCATGATTCATGAGGCCGTGAAACTCGCGGGCAGAACACAAGACTGCGCATGCGCTCTGCGATGTCATTAATAATATTCCCGTCAGACATCCCGACCACGAGCTAGACCCGATCTGCACGGAGCAGACCGAGAGACAGGGTTATACTAGTCGGGGTGGAGAACACTAGCTAACTAAACTGGAAATAACTGGGGATATTTGCTTTCAGTAAATGAGTAATGAAAAATTATTTCTTGATATTTTGTATGTGATCTCTGTCTTTTTTAAACTATTGAAAAATTGCCTGTCCCCACCAAAATAAACAAGATTGGGGTATGTTACCATAGCAACCAGTGTGATGCAACTAAACATATTACTTCTAGATGTTTTACTTGGTTCTTAAATAAAATGTAAGATATTTTTCGATTCAAGTTATACACTGAATTACCCGAACCTTTTTTTAATAGCCGATTTTTGAATTACTAAAGAGAGGTACTACATCGTGTTTCAATAATTCCCCCCCAAAAAATAAAATAATTGGCTCTTGACTTTAGTAAAGGTTCATTGAATGAATTATTACAAAATCAAAGAAACAATCGAGGGCATTTGACCCTTTGACCCCCCTCCCCCTTCCAAATCGCTGCAATTAATATCCTTCTACTTTCCTAGGGCCCTAATCTATAACTTTATAATTCCCGATTTTGCAATTACACCGAATCGGATTCCGGCAGAATCGGGAAATATAAAGTTACATAATAGTGTGGCCTTGGGAGGTATTGAGAACTCAACACATATTTTCAATATTTACCTCATAAAATGTAGTAGAAAGGGTTCATGAGTCGCGTTATCTTCGCCAAGTGTAATGCGGCCGCAATAAAAAGCAGCTAATCCAGACGTCAGCCTCGTTATTGAAAATTACTCGAACGTTCGATCTCGTTCAAACAAAGCTCTCGTAATTGTTTATCATGCGAGATCGCAGCGCTGTGATTGGCCGGCCGCGAGAACCGCGTGCTCTGATTGGCCGACACGAGCACAGCGGGAAGGTTTGATTAATGGAACAGAACAATGCAGCTTCGAGATGATCTCAGATCAAGGTCATGAAGACAACATGCTGGACCTTAGAATATTAAAACATACACTTTTTTCTTTATTAGGTATTTATAGATTTTTGTATTATGCATATAGTTACCCAGTTATGTCTGTCTGTCTGTCTGTCTGTCTGTCTTATTTGAACGATATCAAATAACGATCAAATAACGATACGTTATCAAATAACTATATCACAGTACGCAACTGGATTTAGTACAATAATTAAAAAATTTCAGAAAGTATTTAAAAATTAACACAAAAACATACATCAAGGGCATAAAAAAGTTTACGGTATATGCAATTACAAAATAGAGGGGCCTAAACCATATCCTGCGGGGGCCCCAAATCTGAAGCAACGCCACTGGGATGAAAGACAGAGAATGAGAGATGCAATCCTGTAAGTGCGAGCAAGACAATGCGTGTGCTGCGGGCTGCGTCTTCAGGGGCCGACATGTCACGGAATCAGTTCCGAGAACACGCTGTCATGTCGTGACGTCACAGTCCCACGTGACATTACTGTGACGTCATACCATGACATTTGCTCGGCCCGCGGGGATGGTTCATTAGGGGAGGTTCAAAGTAATTGATCAGACACTAGACCTTGATAGCTGTCATGGGGAACTCATTTCAATGTGATTCGAATTGAAAAAATTTATAATTAATACAATTTTCAATATAAAACAGAGAGAGTTGGTCCTCTTGAACGTTCTTGACTTGAAGGACCCGGTTTCAATTTCTGTTCTCAATTGTATTAATTTCTTTCAAATTTTCGCTCAACCCCCCCCCCCCCCCCTCTCCCCCCGAATCAAAATCAAACGTTAAAATCATTATTGAGAATGTTCTTATAGAGTGTAAATGTAAATCAAAGCCAAACATTGGAAGAAAAGAAATGTAGGGTACAGGGAAAGAACGCTATGAGTCACATTGATGAAACTGAGATAAACGATTTCTATGTTGAAACTTGTATTGATCTTCCTCTTCCATACAAATCGATATTTCAATAGCGTTTTTCAAGACCTTGTGGCAATATTTTCTAAAAGCTGAGAGTATATTCGGAAAGCTCATAAAAATCACTGCAAGATTAAACTCATTTTTTCCACAAATGGACTTATAGCGTTCTTTCCCTGTACCCTTGAAATGCTTTAGTTACACGGCAGTATATAATAACATTAGTCGCCAAGGGCAACGTAAACATGCTGGACCAGCATCTTCATCGAGATTCACGACACTCAAGACGTAAGCCCGGTCGTAATCTGTTGTAATTACAAGACGGGGTCTTAGCGGGGCAGCAAACTTGCTGTCGGGGGGTTGTAAGCGTCCCAGCCCTTGAGAACTATAGTTTATCACACAAACCAGCCGCAAACAATCGCAACATGGCCGACGACGAGGATGGCGACATAAAATCAAATGGTCCAGAGAGAGATGATCATAACGGACGTTATTGGATGCTGCGCTAAGTGAATTGCCGAGATCATTTCGTAGCTTGCCTTTTGGTATGTTGTACGGGCCAGACGATTTCACTGAAGCTGGATTTGACACAATTCAAGAATTACCTCAATAGGTTTTACCGACACCATTTTGATTGGTTGAAAAATTATAATGTTCTACTGATGGATTTAAAAGATAACTAATTTATTAAGAGGAGGGTTAAGATCGAAATCCGTAATTATTAAAATTGTGAACGTCTCCTTCACCTTGAAGAAATCAAAATAAAGCCACAAATTGTGTAGAAGGACTGATATTTGTCAGTGACTTCTTTTCATAAAACATTTCTTCTCAAATTATGAACCAATAGTACCAAATATTACCAATAGTGGGTATGTAGATAGTATAGTTTTTTTAGAGTTGAGAGAATAGACCAATTCAGAAATTATCTGGATGGCTCTGGATTCTAACGAATTTCACATGCAGTATGATTTTCCAGATGTGTATTCTTGTTGTAACCCATTGTTATAAAACGCGAACAGATAACTAGAAAACCAAACTGCATATGAATATATTAAGAAACCAGAGCCACCCGGATATTTTCTGAATTGGTCTATTCAACATGTTTCAAGATCGACAATACATCGTCCAATTCACCTTTGTCTTTGTGAACTTCACCGGGCCGTGTCTTACTTTGAACCTCCACAAAATAGAAACGTGCTGTCTGTTTACCATCACAAAAGATTGTTTTTCTCCATAATTCCCAGTCGTTTTTCCGGCCGGCAACGCGCCCCGTGGTTGTATGTGGAACTGATCAGCGAGCCAGCGAGGCGTGCACCATTCCCCTTCTATCCCTCGGTTCCCACGGGACATCTGACGCAATGATATGGGCGAGCCCGAGACGGGAAGAAACGGTCCGGAAACTTCTCCCGAAATTCCTCCCTCCAAATCGTCCCTAGGGACGTTTGACCTACGAGTTAAAGCCAACTTCCGAGGGGGGGGGGGGGGGAAACCTACTTTAGGGGACCAATTTTTGTCTCTCCAACAAAAAAGGGCTATCGACAGTTTGGAAACAATATCGTTGACGATATATTGTTGTTAGACTTCGGACTTTGGCTTTTATTTATGTTAATGTTATGGCTTTAGGGAAATGTCCGTATAGAATGACGGGCGGAAAAGAGAAATTCTAGACAAATTTGACGCTGAGAAATGGTGGTAAAAGTATAAAGTTTGTGGAAGAGCGATGTTATTTTTAAGCGCTGCTGGGTATGAAGTTTTATCTTCTTCGGGATGTCAGATGCCAGGGAAAGTCGCTGGAGGAAAGTACTTTTTTCAGCTCCATTCGGTTCGTTGAAATTGCATTCTGAATATCCGTGACGATTGAATGTTACCGCCAAGATCATCTATCACCAGAGTGCGCTTAAGTCGAATAGTGCCCAACTTTTACGGTACTCAAGAGTTGACGACAGGACTTGGATGTGAATTGATAAATACACACACTTATAGGGGGTTTCATACGTGATAAAATATTTTGTATTGCCCTTGATTGTGTCGAAAACGAATAGGTTCTTCGGGTAGAGGGCTATTTTGTAATTTTTTAATGACATGTTTTAAAAATGTCGATTATTTTGTAATTTGTATTGACTAATTTTGTTTTAAATCGAAACCATATTTCGAAGTTGCGCTGCAGTTTTAGTGTGTCAACCACTGAGCCAACTGCGGATGAATACATGAGTGAATAACGACGCTCGCGACATTGTGTAATATCCCTCCGCGCGGGAAATATAGTCCCGGATGAAGAGTGCTCGTGTTTAAATATTTACTGTGCTCTCCGCGTTGGAAAAACGACGAAAAACTTGTAGTAGATGAAAATAGTGGAGAATTCATAAATAAAACAACGTGCTAGGGAAATTGGAAGGTTTACAGGGAAATATGTTACAAGAAAGGTTATGTAGTGCGATTTTCTGTCCTAGGAATATTTCTGCCGCAGTTATCTTGCAGTCACGTGTTATATTCAAATACATCTCTTATACCAACAAGAGGAACGAGCATCAAATAAATTTGTAAGTATATTACTAATATCTATATAATTCATAGAAAATCTCATACTTCAAACCGTATAGACCAATTACCAAATTGTCGTTACAATTGTATTGTAACGAACCAATAAAAATACGCTCTTGAATACAATTTCATATGCAGTTCGGTTTTCCCGATAGCAAATCATGTTTTACAACAATACTAAAGCGAGTTCTTCTGGAACTCAAAATATTCCCAAGAGATCATAAATATCTAATCTGTGTTGTCATTGTGTTGTCATTTTGCATGAAAATGTTTTTTTCACAACATGTTATGAATTCAGTTCATTTTCAAGTCTTCGTCATTTTTTTTATCAATTTTTTGAAATTCCCACATTTTTTAAAAATATTTTCATATTTTATTTCAATTGACCTATTATAGGTTAACAATGAGTCATACAAAGGCAAAGTAATATAATAAGACCATCGTTGGTAAGACTTTACCACCTGTTCTCCCTGTCTAAATCTACAGGTACAATTTTGATTGGTAATTTTTTAGTGCTTTTTCGTCCTTTTCTCACAACTTTTATGTACTATTACCTGCCTTTTTGTACAAAACATCCTAGCCCTTTGTGACTAACCCCATCTGTAAAGTCAAGTTGTAATCCCGCTGCTATTGAAAGCGGCTATCCCTGTGAACATATACATTATGATCCCCCCCCCCCCCTGCACTGTGTGGTGATGTTTATGCCTCCTACAGGTCACATGTGGCCGACAGAGGGTTGAAACCGCCCCTGACATGATAAACAACTCACATAGTCTTATTCACATGCGGGGTTGAAAGATGAAGATTCTTGGTTACAACACTCCAAGATGATTGCTAGGAAAGCGCTCTGAATAACGCGTTGATAAGCATGTGAATTGAGTTTCTGCTCTACAGACCTTGGAAAGAGCAGACACGAAATGACTCAAAGAAGCAGTGATAAAATATCTGACAATTTCTTGAAGAAATTTGACAAATATTTACAAACGCGCATAAAATGTCATTAAAATGAATGTTTATAACTTTTGAGGTAAACTAGTTTAGTCTGAAAATTGTCAAAAACAAAAAAATATTGGTCCCGATTACATGCATTTTAATTTAATCGGTTAAACGGTTTCAGTAAAAATTTCAAAAAATCACATGATGTTGTTCACAACTATACACGAGACAGTATGTGTGCAAAATTTCAGATCGATTGGTTGAAAGGTTTGTCCTGGGTACTGCTGGCAAAAATACAAAAAAAAACGCACGCTCCATGAGGATTTATGTATATATCTCAGCATTCAGTTTAGTAAATCTTGACGAGGCTTGCTGTTCTCTTTGGAAGATATCTATCACTATCAGTACCTCAGACGTAAAAGGGCGGAAGTCGATTTTGGTTCTTAAGGTAATCCACCGCAATCTTATGTACTGACAGGTAATCTGGATCTCATTCTTACCGTCAGTGAGCGCGAGTGACGTCATCGCCAGGACGATCAGGATCACGTGACCCGCGTGCGCCGCCATCTTGGATGCGTTCTCCTGGATCACGTGGTCATCGGGTGCGAGCGAGACAGAGCGTGAGGGAACACGTTAGAGTGAGTGAGAAGGAACGTCTCGATCCTTCACGATGACGTCATCATGCCGCGCGCTGATTGGTCGACCATCGCGGTGGCTCGGTAGGTCAATCTGCAGACAAGGATACAAACTAGAGTTAGATAATACAAGAAACAATACAAATAAAACATTAAACTTTACCCAGTTCTGTCAATTTGATTGAATGAAAATCGCTCAAAAATGAGTTACCTAAATCCACTCAAAAATGTTACGAAATTGTTCCTTTTTTGAGTGGATCTAACTCATTTTAGAACGATTTTCACTCATACAAATTTAACGTGTGTCTGTCCGTCTGTCCGTCCGTCTGTCTGTCCGTCTGTCCGTCTGTCCATCTGTCTGTCTGTGGAGAACGCCGTCGCGCGCATCCACATGGTACGCATTGGTCATGCTTTACATGACGGGTCCCTCTAGTATAAGTATAATTGTTATTTGCTCGTGGTTTCCCTCAGACAAGAGGCAAATGATGGGAAGGTTCCCTATTGGGCTACGACCACTTCCCTCTGTCCTACTGTCCATCCCTACTGATTCTGCATCAAAATCATCTTTATCATCATTTATCCGGCGCTATTAGACTGGTCGCAGAACAGTGCGTCGTTAAACGTCACTAAAATGGAAATATCGTTCACATTGTCATTTATTTGTCACTCTTCGGCTTTTGCCAAACTGCATGAAAGCTTGAAACCAGATCAAACTGTTTTCTGATTGGTAATATGAATCTATGACGTCATTAAATACCTCGACCCTTTAATTGACTTAATCGAGTTTATGCTGAATTGGAAACATTTTGGCAAATCGCTGCTTCTAGACAGCCGAGGAAACAAGTTGTCGCTGCTTCGAACCTCGCGCCCACGACACAAACTACCCCCCCTCCCCCCCACCCCCCACCCCCTCCGATAGACGTTCACATTCATTACGCCGGCGAACAGTTCTAATGGCCGGCATTTAATCCCGGAAACCAATCAAATTGCCTTTTTCGTTTTGTCTCGCGCGGAATTGCAGCGAGAATTAACGACATCGAACGTTTCGGAAACAACAGTTTGAATTCGTTAGCTGCAGTTCGCGACTGTGTTTTGGGCTTGATAATGGGCCAGAGATTATCGGGACAGCAAAACAAACAGACTGTTGAAAGCCAATATTCGGAAATCAAATTACATTGTGTGGAATACTGGAGGGTTTTAGTTTGTAATGGGAACTATTAGTTGATTGAAATGTACTCGTCGATTTGCTTGTCTCGTTAATCATTTTAATTCAGTTAGTTTTAGCTCAGATTGAATTGAATTATTCCAACTATCTGTGCTTTTCACTAATTAAATAGATTTTATGACTGTACCCAGTCTGTACCCGAGCTGTACCCCTGGGTACATCTGAATATATATTGAAATGCCGATAACTGCGTTAAAATATTTGACTACACCAATTTACACCAATTTAAATTTTCATCGATGCATGCGATTTTCATTTATAAAATTGTAATCTCAATAAAAAAGTTTAATTTTGAAAATCCGGAAATCTTAATTCCCAATTGTTACGCAACGCTTATAACGTTTAGAAGAATATTTTAAGTTGAAATCATAATTATAGTTCTTCGAAAAAATATATTTTTCTAAAGTGGTTTTCAGCTGCATAATGCAATTAAGGTAACAAAATCCCTTTCAAATTTCACCTCTAATAACAGTTAGGTTATGTAGAATACGAACATGTTTATAAATTGAGTTTAAACGACAACGATTTGACCTTTCAGAGAACACCAACAGCGAGATAACTACCAAAAAACTTCAACAAAACGCCTTCTCCAATCGTTTTCGTCGAAGTCCAATAATCCTACCTCCTCTCTGTGTAAAAGAAAACACAGCGCACATTGTGAAATGTGATGCCTCCCAAAACCGTCCCACACAGAAGGTATTACAAATTTATAATCACATATTATTTAAATTTCCGACTGTGGAATAATAAGAAAATGATATTTGATCCGGGCGCAATCGCCGGTTTCAAGCAATCGGCTTGTAAATGGCTTTAGTGGGAAGAACTTATTAAACATACAAACTTGATGATTGCTTTCATCGTAACGCCTTCTTAGATGATCATTTACATGAGCTGTTAGACCTTGCATTTGACTAGACGACGCAAGCGGCCCGTTTACAACACAGTCTATATAGTCACGTGACATGAGTGTATGAAAATATGTCAATACATATATTTATCAATGCCTGTTAAATATTTAATTGCTAATAAAATAAGGCCACTTACAAAATCTATCAATTCGTAGTAATTTGAGAGTGTAAATTTGTATGAGTTTTCTTTTATCCTGTACGGGTGTTGTCACTATTTTATAAATATTTACTGATTTAACAGAATGTAGAGCGAACTGAAATACAAAATATGTTCCATTTTGCTGTAAATTATTTACGTTGGGAAGTTCTGTACGTAAGCATGATTTTACAAAATTAAAAAATGTTAAAATGTATAGATAAAAATAGTTATAAAAGATCTTCAAGAAACACAGTCTTACTACTTACTATCATTGACACAAACTTTGAACGAAAAATGCACATGTACAATTAATATTCTGTGCAGTTACGTCAAGAATCTAGATATCTTTAATCAATGAAAATATAACTTGATTGATAGATTGACATTGGAAGGCCCTGCTGAGCTATCCCGGAAGAATTCAAGAATTCTCTAGCGCTTCGGAAGACTCGCTTCGTCTATCAATGCAAGGTCTGTGTATCAACTCCAGTGGGAGGCTGACGATCAAGATGAGACAGAGATGCCGATGAGAGAGATGACGGATCATGGGCGGAGGAATCAGCCCGATCATTTCCCGTCATTATGTCTTTATGTCATTATGTCTTTATGCCATTATGTCTCTACTTGGTCGACATCGGGTATCGGGTATTTTGTCGTATTGAATACTAATTTTGACCCCGGCGATTATCTTACTGCTTCATTATTAAATTACTAAACCTTTCTTACAAAACAATTTGTGTAATTTCCGGGTCTTTTGTTGAAAAATAATTACGTATTTCGTCGAACGATTGTAAATTTTGCACAAGATTTCGGGCACTTTTGTTTGTGAAAATGATAAGTGCCGATAATGTTTTAACGATCAATCATGTTGAAACATCGGGCGGTGAAAGTTGCTTCACAATTTCCCGTGATTATATGTGTATTCTGGGAAGAAATTGTTTCAATGATTACATACTCTGTATCGAATATTAATTCTGCCAATATACCTAGTCCGTCATTATGTTATCTAGGTGGCTCTATAGGTTCTACAAAATTTCACATGTAACTTGTAAAATCAAATTGCAGGTGATTTCTCTGTCAGATGATTCATGAACAGGGCTGAATAAAGTATAAGCTTTCAAATATTGATTTAGAAACTGCAATTGGTCGAATTTACTGTCCTCAACACAATTGCTAAAAGTTAACTTGCAACAATTACTTTGTTTTGCGCAGGTCAAACCGTTTAACCCATCAATTAGGGCAGAGATGAAAATAAAATGGTGAATACACTAATCAAAGAATTTAAAGCAATAAGATTGCTTATGCCAATGCTTGGAAACCAGTTCGTAAACTAATTACCATTTTCTTACTGTAGTAATTACCCATCAGTAAACCTAAGCCCAAGCTGCCATTCATTTGCCAAAATTAGTTTCTACTCTGTCAAAATTGGGAAAACGCCCTTTCTTTTTTAACAGTGTAAAAAATAAAAGCTAAAAAACCTGTTTCAGCTAACATTTCCGAGTTTTTAGCCCTATGGTCTCTTATTTTTACAGTGTAAAATAGTAAAAAAAAAAAAAAAAAAAAAAATCCGAATTAAAAAAATACGTGTTTTGTCGACTAACTTGTGAACCACTATTTGGTAATTGACGAAGCGTTTGTTTTAAAACCGGAACGTGCATGTTCCCACAACAAACCTAAAGAACCTCCCTTGTGTGTTTACAGTCTCACATACCACAGCTACCGTCTTAGCTCTCTGTCTTCTGCGCTTGCGCCAGACTGTCTGGCAACTACAGCCTTCTAGACGCCGTTGTAGCAAATAGAGAGAAGAATTGTTTTATAAGTGGGTGTTACTTTGACAGGATGTTCACATGATCAGTCGGATTGTATATTAGCAGCACTTTTTCATTTTTGCTTCGTGCCTTGGTTTTGAGCGGTTCAACAAAACCGCTCAAAACTATGAAATTTCCGATACGATGAGACCATACCCGTGAACCAATTGATCTCAAATTTGAATTATGATTAGACAAAAGACAAACTTACGGTTATCAATTGGCACATTTTTTAAATTATATTCCATACTGTACCCACTGAGACAAGAAAATATACAATATTTCACCAAAAATCAATTAATTATTACTAATTAACGAATCAAAAAAATTAAAAATGTACCAAATAATAACCATAAATATTCTTTTATCTAATCATGATGAAAATTTCAAATCATTTCGTCCAACCATTTTGTCTCCAATCGTATCCAAAAGAGTGTCTGAAACACGCGGCAAAATAGCTCGCGCTGGTAGCACCTTAATCCACTGCCTCCTAGACACCGCCATCAATCCACCGCCCCCTAGATATGAGCAATGCGAGGAATCTCACGTCATTTGTCCGCAATGGCCGGGAATTAATCTCGAGTCGGTTTTTTACACCTGTGAACAGGTATTATTTGGACAGGCTTCGAGAGAGGTGAAGTGTGTTTTTTATGTTCTCTTCTTTCTTTGCCCTGTTTTGATGGTGCTGCATATAAACACCTCTTTAGAAGGTTCTACAGGTGGTGAAATGTAGGTGTGTTCTCCGAGACGGGCGTTCGTCAGGTGGTTTCGGTCGACGAGCGGATGTCTTCGGGTGGAGTAGAGATGAAAGAAGAGTGCGGAAACCTTTTTGCTTTTTATAAAATATTAAATTCATATGGAAAATGTACATTTATTGTGCAGGGCAGAACTCAAAATTCCGCCAGATGTGAAAGAGTTGAATTGCAAGGTGGTTACAAAGTATTTAGAAATGAAGATATTCTTTTTTAGGCACGTCATAATAATTGTTGTATTACAACAATGAAATGTATGGTCTCTTAAATAATACAACTATTACAATATTGAAAGGAGTTAATTTACATTAAAGTGGACCCCCAACTCTACAATTCCAGTATATTACACTACGAGTTATTTTGTATTTTCTTGCTAAATAATTACTTTCTCAAAAAATAAAAAATATATACAAAATTAGAAAGTATACTGTGTTTTGACCCTTGTGCAATGTTTTCAATTTTCGTATCTCCATGTACGCTATAAATTCATGTAAAATCCTGAATTATATTTGTAATAAGGAAATGTTTTGCATCCAGAGGATTAAAGAAAGTAACCAGCTACAAAACGTCTTAATTCACAAAGATACATAAATTAATTCCAATGGCCGATTAAAACCCCCGACCGTAGCATGTACGCGCTGGTGTTCCGAGCATCTTGTTTTCCCGAGTCACTTATCAAGCTTATACGACGCGGTGATAGCTTCTCGCGGCAGCGATCATCCCTCGCCGGGACACCAGGTCGTGCTCGCGCGCACGGGTGTTCTCCCGAGTATCTTAGCTCGCGGCGACCTCGTGTAACGCTAAATCAGGATTAGAAGGAGATGATTTCAACGGCAAGATGGATGGGCTTTTAGATTCTCGTTTCACACTCTTGACTAATAGTTCGGGACCAAACACAGAGTTAAAGCTCTCACAAGATTTTAATTTCATCTTTTAACCTGTTATTATTTTCGAATTAGGAATTATTTCGAAGTTGGATAGGTAGGTACTAAATTCCTCCCGGCCAAAATAATTAGTATCTCTTATTTACAAGAGAAAACGTAACGTTTTTATATAAAAATAAAAATTATAAATGTTTAATATAAGTACATAATTTTAATATGTATGTATTTAAATATCTAGGAGTTATAGACATTTTCAATTGCAAATGCAAAAGTTGATTGTTTCTTAGAATGTCTCTAATTGTCATATTAAAAGTATACATTAGCTACATTTCTTCTAAATGGACTGATGTATAATTAATAGATTTAACAAAAACACAAGCTAAATCAACAAACTAAGCCTGTTATTAAAACATTAAGTATATATGAAATTTTCAGTGTAATTATAGACGGACAAGTTGCCTAAGGCTGTAACACTACAAAGACCTAGGTTCGATTCCCACAGAAGACTGAGTATATTTTTTTGTGTTCCTCAGTCGAAAGACTAATTAATGGGAAGGTTCCATACAAATATGGCTCACCGCCTCCTTCCCATCGGGAAGTAACCAAATAATAGTAATAATTAGTTGATTTTTGGTGAAATATTGTATATTTTCTTGTCTCGCTGGGTGCCTTATGAAATTAAATTTAAAAAATGTTTTAAGTGATAACCCTAAGTTTGTCTTTTATCTAATCATGATTAAAATTTGAGATCAATTGGTTCACGGGTTTAATCTCCAATCGTATCGGAAATTTCATAGTTTTATGCGGTTTTGTTGAATAACCGGCACCAAATAACAAGGCACGAAGCAAAAATGATAAAGTGCTACTAATATACAATCAGACTGATCATGTGAACATCCTATCAAAGTACACCCACTTATGAAACAATGTTTCTCTCTCAATTTGCTAAAACGGCCGAGCGCTTGGCCTCTCTGATGTGTATGACATTGTGTTGATGGATGATCTTTACACATGCATAATGGCGTCATTGCAATTGAAACACGCTGCTAATTGCGAGCTGAAGATGTACATGTTCTTCCCATGATGCATCAGCAGTGGGAAAGTAGTTGCGCAATAACTCACATTTACTTCACATTAACTTGTAGTTGCAATTAGTTACACGGTTACTCGGCTAATAATATGCAAATAAAGTGCTACATAACTCCTGGCGGTTTATAGACTCAGTTGGCGAGGCAAGAGGCAATAACTTTGCTACATGTGAACGCGTTGATAAGCGAGCATGATGACCTTGAACACAGCTTCTAGCTCAGATTATCCAGTAGTAAAGTAGGTGAAACCAAGAGACCGATCTTGCTAGAAATCCGTAGTGAGACTTACAGGAGTGCATTGAATATTTTGTGAAAATTTTGACTTAGATCGTTTCTTCGGTTGACCTGTAGTGAAAAAGACACACAAAAAACAAAGTTTAGAGCCATATTTGGTGATTTATAGCGGAAATTCTTCGATGTTTTCAATTATTGTCCTGTTGCTGAGTTTTATTTTGTTAAATTATTTATATACTTATAGTTACTCAGTTCTGTATGTCTGTCTGTGGGGAACGCCGTCGCGGGCAGCGAGAATTGAATTGCAGTTAAGTTCGTTTATGGAGTTATTTTTCAGCCAAGGAGTAAGGGTGGTAAAACGTCACTCACAATCATGACGTCGATCTTGCTGAGCTGATCAGCTATTATGAAATGTCATTGTCTTTGCTCAGCTGTTTAATTTGATTAATGAAATGTCATTGCCTTCTTTTTCAATTTTCTTTCAATTGATGTTACATGAAGATAATGTATATTTAAATAATTGAAATGGAGTTAAGCAAAAGCGAAATAAGTGACCTAGAGGTGTGGAAGCATTTTACATTCAATTAAGTATGATAGCGGTCGACTGCACTCGTTTCTCATTGGTTAATTTTTAACCCCATTTACGAACTTAACTGCAATTCAATTCTCGCTCGCGGGCATCATGACGGGTCCCTCTAGTGTTTTAATGTGGAGTCTTTATTCCAAACATTACGTGTTCTGCCACTAGGCTAATGGCGCCGGATTAATGATGAAGACGAGGTATAAGGATGTAGGGCACCTTCCCATCATGTACCTCCACACCGACTGAGGATGGAACCCACGACCTCCGGGATGAGGTATCAGGATGTAGGGTACCTTCCCATCATGTACCTCCACACCGACTGAGGATGGAACCCACGACCTCCGGGATGAGGTATCAGGATGTAGGGTACCTTCCCATCATGTACCTCCACACCGACTGAGGATGGAACCCACGACCTCCGGGACGAGGTATCAGGATGTAGGGTACCTTCCCATCATGTACCTCCACACCGACTGAGGATGGAACCCACGACCTCCGGGACGACGTACAAGGATGTAGGGTACCTTCCCATCATGTACCTCCACACCGACTGAGGATGGAACCCACGACCTCCGGGATGAGGTATCAGGATGTAGGGTACCTTCCCATCATGTACCTCCACAACGACTGAGAATGGAACCCACGACCTCCGGGATGAGGTATCAGGATGTAGGGTACCTTCCCATCATGTACCTCCACAACGACTGAGAATGGAACCCACGACCTCCGGGACGAGGTATCAGGATGTAGGGCACCTTCCCATCATGTACCTCCACACCGACTGAGGATGGAACCCACGACCTCCGGGACGAGGTATCAGGATGTAGGGTACCTTCCCATCATGTACCTCCACACCGACTGAGGATGGAACCCACGACCTCCGGGATGAGGTATCAGGATGTAGGGTACCTTCCCATCATGTACCTCCACACCGACTGAGGATGGAACCCACGACCTCCGGGACGACGTACAAGGATGTAGGGTACCTTCCCATCATGTACCTCCACACCGACTGAGGATGGAACCCACGACCTCCGGGACGAGGTATCAGGATGTAGGGCACCTTCCCATCATGTACCTCCACACTGACTGAGGATGGAACCCACGACCTCCGGGACGACGTACAAGGATGTAGGGTACCTTCCCATCATGTACCTCCACACCGACTGAGGATGGAACCCACGACCTCCGGGACGAGGTATCAGGATGTAGGGCACCTTCCCATCACGTACCTCCACACTGACTGAGGATGGAACCCACGACCTCCGGGACGAGGTACAAGGATGTAGGGCACCTTCCCATCACGTACCTCCACACTGACTGAGGATGGAACCCACGACCTCCGGGACGAGGTATCAGGATGTAGGGCACCTTCCCATCACGTACTTCCACACTGACTGAGGATGGAACCCACGACCTCCGGGACGAGGTATCAGGATGTAGGGTACCTTCCCATCATGTACCTCCACACCGACTGAGGATGGAACCCACGACCTCCGGGACGAGGTATCAGGATGTAGGGTACCTTCCCATCACGTACCTCCACACTGACTGAGGATGGAACCCACGACCTCCGGGACGAGGTATCAGGATGTAGGGCACCTTCCCATCATGTACCTCCACACTGACTGAGGATGGAACCCACGACCTCCGGGACGACGTACAAGGATGTAGGGCACCTTCCCATCACGTACCTCCACACTGACTGAGGATGGAACCCACGACCTCCGGGACGAGGTATCAGGATGTAGGGCACCTTCCCATCATGTACCTCCACACCGACTGAGGATGGAACCCACGACCTCCGGAGTCGTCCACCTTGCACTGTGATTAAGCGAGTGGTTTGCGTATTGAAATGTATTAATGGTTCTTCTCGGACGGTAATGACTGTGTGCATGTAAGATGAGTAAACACAGACCCGCCCTGCAGCTGAGCCAGTGAGATGTAATTGCAGCTGCACGCATGCGTGGTCGGTGCATGTGGCGCCGAGATTCAGTCATGTGACATGGGGGGGGGGGGATACCTTTTTGGAACAGGGGTCATGGGAGCCGCAGTAGAGGCAATCAGATATAAAACATTAAAAATAATAAATTGCTGACAAGTTTATTTTCATATTTTGACAAAGCCCCACAGTTCTTGCCCCAAAATTTACAAGTGATTCAAGGGCTCTAAAATTAACAAACTGAATCATATAACCTTCCAATTGCTGCCCCGCAGGGCGTTTTTTCCGAATTTTTGAATTATTCGATTCCAGATCTTTATTTAATACAAAGAGCCATTCAAGAACCACTAACCACTAAGGAGCCACAGGTTGCCGACCCCTGTCTTGGACGTTACACAGTGTCATTTTGTCATCAATTTTGGAATATGTTTATACATCATTTGGCAGTGTAATATATTTTTAAAGTGTTGTTAAGAGACAATGTATATCAAATAAGAAACAAAACAGCATGCAAAATAAAAATGAAAGCCACTGTCCGCACTCTAGCTTCGTTAACTGTGTAACCACCTAGCGTAATTTAGCTATGTACCTCAGAGTTAGAAGGACGTAAGTCCATTTTCTCGATTTCGCGTTGAACACTTTAGGAAAGATGTAATCAATTGCATTTGACTTATGTCAACAAATACAGTTATATTGAAGTATTCTCTTACAAATGACTCGTGTCATCATTATAAATATGATTGAACGCAGAATTACTGGCTTTGAGCTCCCCTCAAGCATCATTCAATTCAATTCAATTTGAAAATATTTTATTCACAGAATAACAAGGACACAAAGTTGTATACATAATAACCAAATTATAAACGTACTGGTATAAGGAAAACTAAACATTGATTGTAATCAATTGAAACGGACATCCGTCCTTCTACCTCTGACATACAGATTCCTACGAGCTGCGTGTGATAATGAAATGATTTCACAGCCTCCTGAATCATACCTGTAATAACCGCGCCAGCTGTCAAAGCGTCTCATGTATAAGACCGCGGCTTGTTTCATGTTGGTGCACATGTCTGATCATAGCATGCAAGACAGGATGGGCGAGCCGGGGCCAGAACCCGTGACCAATCATCTTAATGTCGACCAATCAGCATCGATCAGGGCAATTAAATCAGCCACTTAATCATACGTCACATTGGGCGGGGGAGTTAATGGCGCACGGTGGATGAAGGGGGGTTCAGCGCAACAATGGATCGTAAACTACCTTAACTCACTGAAGCAAAGCAAATAAACACACTACCTAATATGATTTTACAACCATTTACGTATAATTATTTTCGTGAGTTTTGTTTCGAAGAAATTACTCGAATATCTCCTTTTTGTTGTTTTGGCAATAGGTCAAACGAAATAACGGATCAGATTTTTTTATCATCAAACCCCTTATGTTTATGACAGACATTTATAAATATCGTCTAGCCCCTCCCCCTTTCCCTCCAAATACGCATACTATGTATTTTTGTGAGTTTTAGTTTTGCTTCGAAGAAATTACTCGAATATCTCCTCTTTGGCGTTTGGCAATACAAGTGAACGAAATAACGGATCGGAAAAATGTTTCAACAAAGCATTGATTCAAAACTCTCTTATTCGTCTCCCAGTAGATTTCTAGCAACATCGGTCTTTTGGTTTCACCGGGAATTGATTCCAGGTTGGCTCAGGCATCAACGCTCTGGATTACACTCTGAACGCCCCGGTTCGATTCCTGTGACAGTGCTGACTGAATTATCGCTCAGTCCCTCAGTCGAGAGGCAATGTTGGGAAGATTCCGTGCTAATATGCCACGACCGCTTCCTTCCCACCTAGGTATTCTTGGCATTAGTCTCGCTGCAGAACAGTGCGACGTTAAGAGGCATGGGTAAGCGAACGGGAATCGCACTGATCTTTAAAGTGTATTTTTTAAATATTGCCCTCCCACTACAGAATTTTAAAAAATCAGATAGCAGCGACCCAATACATCTAATTACACTAAATATCGGAACACACTGGAGGCCAATTCTTGAGTTTTCGTGTTTTGAAACCATGTGTGGTTTCATTGTTTAAAACGTAAAAAAGTGGACAACTATTGCTTAGCCTTCAACTTTTTTACGTTTTAAACAATGAAACCACACATGGTTTCAAAACATGAAAACTCAAGAATTGGCCTCCAGGAGTACTTTATGATCTCTGGTACGACCTCAAAGTGTTAAAAACGATACAAAATAATATTATTTAACACTTCAAGGTCGTACCAGAGGTCATTAAGTACTCCAGTTTGTGGCATTAATGGGTCGCACTCGCTGCTATATGATCTTTTAAAATTCTGTAGTGGGAGTACAATATTTAAAACTTACTCTTTGAAAAACTCAATGACCTGTACGATCACATGCCCCGTCGCCTGGGCTCGAACTCGGGTCGTGTGAAAGCTGCCGGACAGGTTGGTACGAGACGAGTGATTCGGAATTACACATTAACCCCTGGGTCACCCCCCCGCCCACCTGTCAAGGGGTCACGTGTCATCGCTGGACAGAGTCGTGACTCGGGGTCCTGTTACTCGTATCGCAGACAGCGTGGCTTCACTTCAGAGTCTTTGCATTTACAACAGACTAGACACTTTGAAATATATCACTTTCATTCTAAAATCATTTCTTAATTCATATTGTTTCAAAATACGAATAAAATATTTTTTGGACCATACATCATTTGCTAGGTAATTTTTAAGAAAAGCTCTCTTGTAGACAGTCAATAATGTTTTCTTCCATTGACGTTAGAAACAGAATTTACAAAATTAAAACGATAATTAAAGGGTACAGGGAACACTATGAGTCAATTTAAAAAAAATCTTGCTGTGATTTTTATGAGAATTCAGAATACACCCTGGATTTTTAGAAAATCTTGCCACAAAGTCTTGAAAAACGCAATTGAAATATCGATTTGTATGGAAGATTCAACATAAAACTTCGTTTATCTCAGTTTAATCCGAAAAAGACTTATAGCGTTCTTTTCTTTCCCTTACCCTTCAAATCACTAGAAACACCCGACCGTGCACGTACGAACTGGTGTTCTGTACAGACATCAACAATCAATGCATATCACTAGACACACCCGACCGTGCACGTACGAACTGGTGTTCTGTACACACATCAACAATCAATGCATATCACTAGAAACACCCGACCGTGCACGTACGAACTGGTGTTCTGTACACACATCAACAATCAATGCATATCACTAGAAACACCCGACCGTGCACGTACGAATTGGTGTTCTGTAAACACATCAACAATCAATTGCATATCACTAGAAACACCCGACCGTGCACGTACGAACTGGTGTTCTGTACACACATCAACAATCAATGCATATCACTAGAAACACCCGACCGTGCACGTACGAATTGGTGTTCTGTACACACATCAACAATCAATGCATATCACTAGAAACACCCGACCGTGCACGTGCGAACTGGTGTTCTGTACACACATCAACAATCAATGCATATTTCCAGGCACTCCTCTAATATCCAACACTGCGCTGATTTCTCCTACACAATGCAGTCACGTGACCTGGGCATGGCGAATACCATTCTTCCGTTTCATTCCTGCTCATGATACTGGCAGTTTACTCTCTCACTCTTATGTACAGTTCTGAGATTGACGAGAAGGGAAAACATGACCCAACCATCCGCACTGTATTGGAAGCTTTCCATAAAACTCAAATCTTAACACAGAATTGTCACTTGCAACGTGGAATTCGATTTCATGCAATCAGAATGGAATTGGGAAAATGTTAGAATAGACCTCCAGGTAGGAAATCATTCTGCAGTAAACTAATTACAAAAATATTTTTTTTAACTTACTAATGCCAATTTATTGGCTTTACTGAATCAAATTTAACGTATGTTTTGTTGAAATACAAAAAATGTATAATGAAACCTACCAAAAATGCATTTTTCAAGAAAATTATAATTGTATATTTTTCCTAGAAATTGCCTCATTACCAACAATTTTTAATTACTAAATAATAATGCTATGAAAATGTATGCTTTTGGAAAATTGTTGAAATTCAAGAAAAATTATCTACCTGTACACAGCAACAAAGCAAAGATAATTGACAATTTAATTCGTGATCTTAAATCATGAACATTTCATTACCTATTTATTCCACTAATAAAACTTTACAGTGTTGCAATATCGCAATAAAAGTGACTGCATATCATGAACCCGTCTGCGCACGCCCACAGCGCATCATCTGTAACCTCGTCACGTGATCGGCTAGCACGTGACCCGTCTTAGAGAGGGGTCACGCGTCAGATCAATTAATTACCAGGCATTAATCTATTGGTAAAGGATTAGTTAAACGCAGGGACGTGACAGAAGATGTGTGGGAATCCGACGGTGTTAATTATACCCTGCGTGAGTTGCGTGGAACTACGTGGTGGAGGTGCGGGCGAGAGTTAAGGGGGGTAGATACAGGGGGTGAAAGTTTTTCCAAATATCTCTTTTGACAACTCTTTCTAACTCTTAAAATGCAATTAGTCTGTATAAACACTTGGCCGATTGGGTTGAAAATGTGTAAAATATGAGATAAAGTTGGTCTTGATATGCCTAATTTGAAACTAATCAATCACTTTGATTTTCGACCAATCGGAATTTTTTTTTTAAATTTTGGCTGAAAACTTTGTAAAATTTTATAAAATGTTGGTTGGGTAAAATTTCAAATTCATTGAACCAACCAATCGGGAGACATTTTTGTTTTAATTTAAACCAATCAACGGATTTCCAAACAATTAGGATCTGCAACCCCAAAAAAGGTTCCTACATGTGCGCAAAATTTCAGCTCGATCGGAGAAACGTTCAGTAACAGAAAAAATATAATAGGTACAGTTGTCCGTGCCAAAAGAATGAAAATGAAACGCTCGTTCAAATATTTCACTTCAAACACACCCAGTACTATGCATTCACTGGAAGTGTGAATGCGGCATTTCTTACGTAACATCCCACATTCTAGTATTGTCTCAATAACCCCCCCCCCCCCCCCCCTTGTCATTTGCATCCTCATCACAATCTCAATGTCTCCTGCGTGTTTACACCCAAAGACAATGGAACAAAGCACCATCATACACTGCCATTTGGAATAGCAACTACACCAGCCTAGTGGATGATTTATGTGATCAGTTGTTTATTGAGACGACGGACAGGTTGTAATTTGTGGGCGGGCCGATTAAAACTCAAACCTTTATCTTCAAGATAACAATCTGATGGAGTTACCCACCACACGGGTGGGTTCCAGTTTGTAATTAATTAAAATTCAACAAGATGTTGGTGAAATAAATTTGTTAATTTATATGCGATTTTGTGTGTATTCTTGTCCACGCGATATGTAATAATTTGGATATTAGTTACTTAAAAAGTCTTAATTACAGGCATATTTAATTTTATTCATTTTTTTTAAATAAAAACTACAAGTTTGTGAGTATCAACATTTTTTTCCCCATCTTGTGAGCTCTTAATTGGAAATACTAAACGAAAATGCTGCTTTTTATTATACCTAATTTGCGAAAAGATGCGACTTGGGGGATTTATAATCTAGATCCATAATTATATCAACAAACATGGGTGGCATATCCAATCAACATTAATTAAGATTCATAAATTCCTTGCCAAAAAGTCTGTACCTACAATGATGTTTTAATCGTTTATGGCTAAAAAAACATATTTCGGGGCTATTTGTTCAATTTATGTTAATTTTTATTATAGTTAAGTATGGAAATGGATTTGGACAGCGAGCTAAAGAATTGCGTGTGCTTTTCGCTTGTTCGTGATCTTGTAATTGTATATTTTATAAAAATTAATACATCTTCTTTTTTTACGATCTCGCAATTATATTTAATCTTGCTCCGGGACATGGTCCACATTATATTTCCAGCCGAATTCTCCGGCAAAGTTCCGACCGAATGCATTCAAAGATAATTATCTTAGCTACGTAATTGTAAAGAGCTTATTACACTGGGTTATTGTGAGACGACGATTGTGAAAAATATGAATTTATATCGGCCATAAACTTTAACGAAATTATATGTTTGAAAAGGCAAGTAACATGAACCATGAACGCAATCTTGAAGTGCAATAAAATAAATTGTTTTATTATGATATTGTGTACAGGTAGGTACATTAATTATGTACCATAATTCAATTATTTGTAAATATCACGATACAAATTTAAATTAGAAGTATCAACGATATTGTAGTAATTTTATTTTTGAAGTGGTCAATTTTCATTATAAATATAAAATATTATTTTAAAATCACATCATAAAATTTAATGAAATGAAATAATTTCAGGCCGAAATGATTTTTTTATATAACTCCTCACTGCCATAAGATTAACACTGCCGTGAAACGATCTCCCACAGACGCTGTTACAGAATGATGTAATCCTGACCGGCCTAATATAAACCCACATCAGTGAGTAATTGCAGTGCCTTGTCTTCTTCTTCCCGGGCTCGACGGTCAACAATCCAAGAGGCTGTGATTACTGAGCCACCGCCGCATAATCACTCTAATTACACGCAGATAACATCTCCAGCATTCCAGCATTCCAGCTCCAGCCACCTCAATGTCAAAAGGACGTTTCAATTATTTGAGAAAAATTAGTCGGCTATGATAAAAAGTTGTAGGTGCAATTTGCAACATTGTTAACATTTATTTTTTCTTGAACTATTAATTGTACACACTAGGACACAAAAAATACGCGTCTTTCACAACAAAACGTCCGTAGATGTACACTTGGCCATACAAAAATGTGTATTCATTCTAAAGAAACGGATTGTCAGAAAAAGATTTGATGACATAATCCGATGATGTCTATGCTAACTACGGTGAGCTCTGATTTTATTGATAATAATAAGAACTGGTTGTCAATGAACCTGACCAGCAGCCAATATATTTCGTTCAAATGTCGTTTTTACTTTGGCCAAGTCTACATACAATGTGTAATATTGTGTATGGCATAAGAATATTTAAAAATTAAATTACACTCTCACAAATTCGAAATCACTTATTTACTGATCTGACAAAACAAAATTTGATTACTAATCCAAGGATTCTGTAAAAATATTAATATGACAGTTCTGGGATTGGGATTGAATTTCAGCTTGCTTATCGTAACAGTCTGACCTGTACAACGCGAACAGACGTCAAGATGTTCTGACTAGTGTAACAGGGACTCTGATGAATCCATCATGATTATGCAACGTCACTTTACGAAAGAAACTTATCTCAGAAATAGATTCAGATGTCTGTAATTTAAAAGATAGATAAAAACGAAACTTAATATTTTTTTTTGAAAAAAATCGAATCAACTATAAGTGGTTCTGTGGACGATAATTTTCTGAGAACACAATTTTCTAGATTTTAATGCAGTTGAGATAAAATCGTCGTGCAATTTGTGAATTCCTGTGTAATGCTTGGGGATTGAGGGAATGAAATTAGTCAATTAGTACTTCGTGAATACATTGTGTGGGTTCCAACCCATTGCTTGGCAGAGTTCTGGATACAGAAACAGCCACTTTTGAGAATATAAAAAGGATGATTTATTCAGAATCAGAAACTAGAGTAATTTCAATTGTGAACATAAAAACATAAGACAGCAAGTACCTCATAATCTTTCCAAAATTCTTCGATTAGGATGACACGTTGTATTTTAATTTTTAAATAAATTAATATTAAGGGCTGGTTTTCAATCACTAGTTAAGTTTAACAACTGTTTAGTGGTCATTCGAGGAATGCCATTGGCTGTCGAGTCCTAATGAACAGTTTGGTAGTGAAAATCCGGTTCTAACAGTAATTTTCTGCAGTATATTTATAAGTATGCGGAAAACCGTGTTATGGAATTGACAATATTGTCGCCACAACAAAATAAATTCAACAAATTTACAACCATATTATAATGACGCTGATTCCAGAAATTATCTGGGAAGTTTTTGCCATAGCAATCCATTTAAAGGTATGAGGATAAACAATAACAGCTTCCATCCAGTCCTCACATTTAGAGTTATTACCTATTTATTCACAATTTATCTATACACATTTTCCAGTTAAATATTCATCAGAGAAAACTGAGTTACCTATACCCCCCTATTTTATTTTTACGACAATAGGTACTCAAAACGACTAGAAAAATAAACTGCATCTCATTTCGTTTATAAACCATATGTCTGACATCCCAATCTTCATATTTCTCGACGAAGACATTGTGTGTTGTCGTGGACCTAATCTGATCGCGCTGGTAATTGTTCCATCAAAAAGTCGACCACGACTGAGCTAATTGGCGATGAAACGCCGACATCTGGCAACTTCGATGTTGTTGGTATAGAAAGACAATGCGCGCACGAACCTATCATTAGCTGTGAGTGGATGAACCGCCCCACTATCTTATTGTTCAGTAATACAAGCTATTTACCCTTCGACGGCTCATAGAACATGGTGCAATCTAGCCGCTTTTATTTACTTTGTACATTTTTTGGAGTTTGTTTGCTTTACCTACTGTAAAAGTTCTTGTCTCGATCCAAAATTGTCATATTATCTTGGAAGTTTCCACCAATTTTACACTGTCGTGCATATCTGTTTTAAATTGTTTTACCATGATAAATTGTAAAATATTGATTCGACAATATTTCAATACATTTGCGCCAGAGTTGTCATTTTTTTAATTTTTTTTTTAAGATTCAAAAAATAAATGGATAATGTCAAGCGAAGCTTATTAACGACCCAGTGTAATAAAGCTTTCCATAATCAGCAACCCTATAATTATGACTGGTCATAATAACAAATAAAACGAAAAACATGAAATTACCCCCTTGATATCACAAAGAAAGCGAAATAAAAGAACACTTTAATGGGCTTTAAAGTAAGCAATTTAATGTTCCCGTTTTCTGTCGGCCTTCTGGAATGTCGTTCTAATGATGAAAATCATCAACGTTTACGTCGCAAGATAAGATTTAATGACGCTGGATCAAGAAGGCGGTGGCCCGATGAGAGCATAATTCTTGTAGATTTATGTCTCGGCATTCTGTTTCTGATCGAGAAGAAGAAATTATGAGTAATTATGAGCTGATTGGTCGAGTGTGCCGAAAGACTAAAGAGCCACCTGCAAGATTCAAACATGCGAACATTTGGCGGTTATGTAAATTATACAAACAATCTGTAGGAACAGATTGAAATGAAACTTTAGAATAACTTATACAATTACAGATGGTAGCAGAGAAAATAGAATGAAATCCGGTTCAAAATCAGAGATTTTAATATGGCAATTTCATCTGACGTCACAACTCTGACCAAAATCAAACTGGTGGACAGGATGCTTTCACTTTGCAGTTATTTTATTTGAAACCCATTGTCTCCCTTTTTTAATATCTTTCTTTCACAATAGCCTGTCCCCCAGGAAAATAAACAATATTGAGGTATGTTACCATAGCAACCAGGTCAATCTTTAAATACAATACACTTGGCCAAAGTAAAATAGGTCGGTATTTGAACGAAACGGATTGGCTGCTGGTCAGGTTCCTTGTCAATCAATCCTTGTTATCATCAATGAAATCTGAGCTCACCTACCAGCAGATGACGAGTTATATGACGAGTTAGCAAAGATGCCGTCAAATCTTTGTCAGACATTCCGATACTATCGAATGCCGTTTTTACTTTGGCCAAGTGACCTACATTCTTTCAAGTCATTGTAAAATATGAAAATTGTGAATATACATGGGTACCAAATTTAAGGTCATCTACTAATGAATGTTCATCAAATTTGTAATACTTTAGGATTTTTCTGAATTGTTCGTCCAAGTTTTAGATCTATTTTCTTGGAGCTCAGAAATTCAAATGTAAATAGACAAAAATCCTGAAAGATGCGTGTACATGGAATTTTCATCTTCAAATATTTCATATTAATGTAGAATTATTATGCTTAGTTGTTATATTGAATCACAAATTCATCTACTTGTTTATATATGTTATACTGTGTCCATGTGGCAACCATTTCTTATGACAGTGTTTTTAATAAAGTATTCTTCTTCTACATACTTTTACAAGTCATAAACTAAAATAGGGAGAGAAATTTTATTTGCGTTACATTTTTTGGTTTGATTGGAGTCACCAATTACCTGCCAGGCCAATTTCATGTGAAATTATGTACAAGATACTTAGCAAAAACTGAACCGCTGGTAATTTTGATTGAGGAATGTCTGAAATATCACGTGACAGCCTCCACGGAGATGCGAACCGAGACCTCCCATGCCGTCAGTGTTTCAACTCGTTCCCACGGGAGCGAGAGAGAGGGATGTATAGGCCAGCACGTGAGTGTGAGAGAGAGAAGTATACAACCACGTGGGAGTGACAGAGAGGGATGTATAGGCCAGCACGTGAGTATGAGAGAGAAGTATACAAACACGTGGGAGTGACAGAGAGGGATGTATAGGCGGCCACATGGGAGCAAGAGAGACGGGTAGCTGTCAGCTTATAATTGCATTAGCCACTCATTCCTAACATTCACTGCACGCACCTGTTACACTAGTCAAGACAGTACTTGTCATTCATCAGTCAAAGTCACTGACTAAATGCATTGTGGCTCAAAAATAATATTCCGTTTTAAAAAATATAAACCTAAAGGTACACTCAAACCAATTAAAAACGGTACTTTGCACAAAACGCATTGGCTGCTGGTCAGGTTCCTTGACAATAAATCCTTGTTATCATCAATGAAATCAGAGCTCACCTACTAGAGTTAGATAATGCACAGACTTCATGGGATGATGCCAATAAACGTTTATCAGACAAAATCCTTTTCATTCGATGTACCGTTTGTTATTTGTTCGAGTGTACATATTTACACAATTTCTTGTGTAAAACAAACAGAAGTTTGAAACGCAACACAAAATCTCGAGAAAAGACTTCGGGCATTTTGACTGTAAAGTACACATAAGGGTATTTTCCATCGTTACGGGTGGGACAAACCATAGACATTGTATAGCCTTCGGCTTGACAAACCTAAGGACAAACCACACTTCTATTTTTGACATAAAATCAGTACCTACAATACAAGTAGGTAGAACTTCCATAATTTGTAAAAATATGCAGCCGTGCCAAATTTCATTAAATCTAACAAGAAGTGATCAAGCGAAAAAATGATTTCGTCTGTTACGGGTGTTACTTTATTGTCGCACTTGTAACGCCATTAGGATTTGTCTCTGGCAGTGTAAGTCGGTATCGAACTGCGTTACAAGCAGCGCTAATCATCTGCCGAAGAAGCCCATTGCCATGCAGATTGCACTAACAACTTTCCCACACCCTCCTTGACGCGCCCCAAGGCAGATGATTTCGATGTGAGAACAGAGGGTGGTTTTTATGCGTCAACCCTTCCACACTGTCGCGTGATCAACGAGTGCGGACACAAGTATGATGACCATTGTCAGGGTGGGAACATGACGTATAATTGCGGATCAAACAATCAGGGGAACATGAGAGGAATACGAAACATTATGCTTTTTGTAGCAGAAGTTTTTTCGTTGTATAACATGCTGGACATTATGAAGAGACAAAAAATGTATCGGATATTTCGACAGCACATTGGAAGCGAATCTGTTTCCATAAAATAGAATGTGTCGATCTGAATCTAATTATTCGACAATATTTCACACTCAGCTTGATTTTCCAGACATTAGGCCTACAAAAATTAGGTAACAATAAGAATATGGCAATCTTATCTGACGTCACAGCTGACCAAAATTTAACTGGGGGACAGATGCTTTCTGTAAATAAGTAACAACAAATCATTATCTTTCTTATTTGATACCATTTCTGTATTAAAAAAAAAAAAAAATAAAAATAATAATAATAATAATAATAATAATAATAATAATAATAATAATAATAATAATAATAATAATAATAATAATAATAATAATAATAATATAATAATAATTTTTCAAAATAAACAAGATTGTGGTATGTTACCATAGCAACGAGGGTGATGCAACATAATTTCTGAATTGATCTATGTCACATTTTCATCCCTTAATTCCAAATTATGACAAATAAATTTAAAAAAAAATAACGTTTTACAACACAATCTTCTAAGAAAGTACCGTCTAATAGAGCAACAAGGAAAAGTACATCGGCATTCCACCAAGATCGCATCAAGTTATAACCACAACTCTCTCTCTCTCTCTGAATTCGTCCACATCTCCACCCCCGTCCCATCATATTAGCGGCACTAAGCCCCACACAATTGGGTCGCAGCATCCTCGTCGACAACGTAATTCGAACCTCCGACAGCATCTTCAACCCCCCCCCCCCCCCATCCCTGACCCGGGGGGCCGGTGATTATTATGGGCGGAGGAACCGCAACGACCCAAACCGTTCCGTTGCGCTTTTTCCCCTCTCGTCTTCAAGGTTTTCAATGATACAAAGAAGATTGAAGATGGTTATTTTGTGTAAGTTGTGAAATGGGATCCGCTAAGCGAAATATAATCATAGGGTCGTGAAGATTGGAGGGCGAGTTTTTGAGGAATTGTGTGGTGCATTCTCTTCACCTGTCCATCAGCGGTTTGAATAATGCGGACAGAAAGGAAAGGTTGTGATTCGAGAGGTAGAATGGTCGGCATGTTTGGTCCTGAGTCTGGATGCTGTAAAAGATACAAACATCTTTTCTTCAGTCTTGTACGCGTATTAAATATGATACAGTACCTGAGCTTCATAATAGGGTAGGTAGACATGAAAGTTTTGTAAGAAATATTATTGAATAGAATTAATAATTTTTATAATTTGCTATATGCCGAAGAGTGGAAATTTTACATTCCAAATCGGCTGTAAGTTAGCAATTTTTTAAAAATTACTGTCCAGTGTACCACCAAACAAAAATTACAACGCTGTAAAATATGATTTATTTCTTTAAAATGTAATGAAAAAAATTAAACTCTAAATTAAAAATACTTTCACGATAGAAAACGCCGTTTGCACACAAGTGTTTTGGGGTAGAAACCGATTTATTTTTATAAATTTACTAAGCAAGAGAATGTCCTCATAAACACCATTAGCTCCTCAAAGTCCGTTATCAATATTCTTTAGCTCTACAAGCTCAACATGTTTGTCGTCTCCGTTACATGTCTAAAGCCGCGTTTACAACAACTTAACGTTCGAAAATTAACGTTGCAAAATTAAGGTAATTCCACTTTCGTTCACAACCACTTCGGAAAAATAACACACACGTAAAACAAGATGGCGCCGGCCAGCGCGAACAGCTGTGAGTAAGATGTGAGAGAAGTGTCCGTGCGCATGCGCCACTTAACGCACTTAACGTTCGACTTGAAAGTAGGAAGTTGGTCAACTTTGAGGTGAAATTGGCGTACGTTAATTTACAAAATTTCGTTGTGAACGAATCCATAAGTTTACATGGGCTTGAAAATTGAAATTGCGTTAATTTTCTTAATTTTCGAACGTTAATTTTGTTGTAAACGCGGCTTAAGACCTAAACCCACTTCCTTGGAGTAGAATGACGATAGATTGCATAGAACCCTGCAACCCCAAACAAAGACCCACTCTTTGTTTGCCTTTTGGTTCGCAGTGTCAGGTGATTAATGCCCCACTAAGGGCCCCCCACCCCACCCTCTCCCGCCCATCAGGGGCTCATAGTGACAACCACAAAAGGTTCGAAAGGTTCAGAAAAAAACGCTCTTTTAGTTTGGATTTTTCGTGAATGGTCACTTTCTATCTAGCCTAGAGCGGTTCTCTTTCTTCAAGAGATGATAATGAAGAAGAGTAATCGGTGTTTAAATATTGTCCACAGTTCTTGTTAGAAATAGAGTGCCTAGAAGATGAGGGCACAAATTACTGTGTTTCGACTGAGAGATTGGAATCTAGCGGGCCATGTGGTGTAATTGGTCCATTTTGCAGCATCTCTGGCGACTCCTGGAGCCATGGAGCAGAAGAATGCGGCTGGGAACCCACATTTGTATCCGAATTTGTGGAACACATCCGTGTGTACTGAACTGATGTGTTGAAGTTTGATTTTGAGGGATGCATTTGCCCATATCGGTTAATATTAAATAGGTATTTATTTTATACTAGACCATATTAAAAATATTTCTGTCTTTTCAAAAATGTAAAATGATTTTCGAAATAGATATCACGATCGTCTAACTGCATTTGAAATTTTGTAAAAAATAGATAACACGATAATTTTTAATGTAGACTATTACAAATTACACAAAACATTATAATTTGAAAGATACGGAATCAGAAATTAACAAAATAATGTGCTACAAATATATGAAAAGAATCCATAGATTAAATTAAACATTTCATGTGTTGTATAAAATTAGACAGCTTTTTACGTTGAAAATAGACCAAATATAAGACGGGTCTCTCTGGGCTATAGAGTTTAAAAAAATCTTACGATGATCTACATTCAAATCAAACAATACAATTTTGTCGAGTTCGTTAAAAGAATTGACAAAACCAGTGTTGAACAGCATCGAAACCTGTTTAAAATATCACTGTTTTTCATTGAAGAAACATTCATTGAACATGTCATAAAACCCACTGCTGAAACCGCTGCAGTATCGCATACAACATCGACACAATACACGTGTAATTGTCAACATCTCTGCACTGTACTGTTCTTCACCTGCTATCGAGCAGATGTGAGTGCATGTGAACGAAGTCGAGTCGAACTGAAGAATCAGTAAACATCAGGACTCTATTGACTCGCTATAAAGCGGCAAGACGATGGGTATTGTAAAATCAACAGACACATTGGCTTGTCGGTGAGTTTATCTACCTGGGAAGGGATGAAACCTGGACCCCCTGCCATGAGGGAAACTGCGAGCGCGATCCCATGAGAAACTTTACATCTTCAAGACAATGGGGGTTCTTTTTTACAACACTTCAATGTTGAACGCCAAATTTTCTGCTTAAAATTGTGAATTCTACGAGGAACTGTTCAAGACCAGGCCAGCATTTGCTTTTATGGCGGAAATAATAGTCAAATAATTACATCCAAAAGATTTGGTTGATCTTCTTACCAATAATAAAAAACGAAGTTTAATGTTGAAACTTGAACCTATCTTCCATACAAATCGACATTTCAATCGCTTTTTTTCAAGACTTTGTGGCAATGTTTTCTAAAAACCGAGGGTATATTCTAAAAGCCCATAAAAATCACTTCAAATTTACAATTTTTTTCAAAAAAATTACTTATAGGCATAGCGTTCTTTCTCGGTACCCTTCAAATATTTGACAGAATAAACCTAAATTACGATGCAAGTAGAAGAAATACATTAAAATAACGCGATAACAAATACAACAAAGTACGCAAGTTTTTATAATGATCCGTACAAAATGGAAAGATACCCTAACATTTTCTTTCAATTTCGTTGATACTAATCAGCAACATCACGTCGAATTAGTGATGCCCAGCGAGAATATTCCCGGGAATATTCCCGAGCAAATTTGGGGAATATTCCCCAAATCGGGAATTTACTTTTCATTATAAATTAAAATGTATAATGTTATTATTTTGTGGTATCTCAATACCTCTAAGTATTCTCTATTTTGTAATTAATTTTCTTATTATCTTATGACAGGGGTCGGTAACCTTTTCTGGTGACGGAGCCAATTTCCGAAAAATTTATAAATTAGATAATAATGCGAGCCGCAGCAGGCAATCAAATATAATACACCAAAAATAATCAATTGAATTACCTACTAGTTTATTCTGCTATTTTGACAAAGCCCCCCCCCCTCTCCCTCTTGATGTTGCCCCGCAGGGCGTTTTTTTCGAATTTTCAAATATTTCGATTCCAGATCTTTATTTAAATTATAAAGAGCCATTCAAAACCCACCAAGGAGCCGCAGGTTGCCAACCTCTGTCTTATGACATCTCAAAACATAAACATGCTTTAATAATGTTTTCTCTTAATGTTTACTCATCCCTGTAGTAAATTCCCAATAAATTCCCGGTTTGGGGAATATTCCCGGGAATATTACATCACTACGTCGAATGGATTGTTTTATCCGTCTCCTTCCACGTCTCGTGCATAAACCACGGTGATTTTGTTGTGAGAAGACCGGTTACTCGAAGAGATTCGCTACCTGGTTACTGGGATGAAATAATAGCCGTTGATTGTCACAATCCAGCCTTCAGAATCGAAAGAGAAACATGATGAAGAATAGGTCAGCAGCATGGCACATGATCCTTCAGTATCAGCTCATGTGAGATCAATCATGAACGCAGGTTGTACTTGCTAAATGGTAAACAATAGAGATTTTATTTCCTAAATATCGTAAGAACTTTTGTACCATTTAATTTACAAAAACTTTAGAAAGCCGACCTGAGCAATAGACAATATTTGTGCCCAAACACGGGGAAAATATGGAATTCCCTATTTTTTCAGATTTTCTACGATACACACAACATTGTGCACAAATATTATGTTTTTTTGTGTTTATTGTGTTTTTGTGGCCATATTACTATTAATTTAATCTTCAGTTTAGTACAAACTCCACTTCAGAAAACTCGGTTTATTACCATTATAATATGTACTGCAATTTAATTCCGGAGCTTATTTCCTCAGTTTGAAATTACCTCAGGCTACATTGACTGTCAGTTTTTAATTCTTTTTCGATATTTAGGAAAATTTCTCTCCAATGTTATGTGAAAAGTGAAAAGAACACAGAATCCAGAGTGGATCGACCAGTGGTCAGCTGAAAATTACGAACATACTCTATCTCACTTCCACACCTCTGAGCGACATTCACCCCGTCTCTCTCCCACTCACTATCACTCTTTCACCTTGACCTAACTCTCGCTTATTCCAGGATCAAGATCATCTGTCTCTCTCTTACTTCCAGGATCGAGTACATCTTTCTCTCTCGCTCTTCAAGGACAGAGTACATCTTTCTCTCTCCCACTTCAAGGATCAAGTACATCTTTCTCTCTCGCACCTCCAGGATCCAGATCATGTTTCTCCCTCGCTCCTCCAGGATCAAGTATATATTTCTCTCTCGCTCCTACTGGATACCGTGTGTCTCTATCACTCTCGCACTCATGTAACTGGATACCCCGAGTCTCCTGTGCGTGGGACTGTAATTACGCTGCCCTGGAACCTGAGACAGATCAGGCGACCTGTAACATCCACGTGCTTGGGGGGGGGGGGGGGGGGGGGCAATACATTCGAACTATCTAGCCTTACCGGGACATGATTCTCTCACGGATGTATTCCGATATTTTGATTCACAGACCAAAACTGGACAGGAAGCCGTCAGGGGGGGGGGGGGGGGGGACAGGTACGTCCGCAACATTTCAACAAAATATTTAGCCGACTTGCGTTCCGCAGCTCAAATTAGTATAGTAGTTTAGAATCTTCAGTTTAATCCAGGAAAGTATTGGTTACTTTTCACCACAAACTCATTTTACAGTTTGTTTCCACATTTCAATAACAAAATGTCCAGTTTTTAGAGACCAAATTCATATTTCAGTGTAAAAGAAACAACATTCTGTTGAGGGTCTTGCATCCCTCTTCCATGAGAATAGCTCGTGTTTGGGGCAACACCTTCCCCCTGTTTCCACCTCATTGCCTCCCCCCCCCCCCCCCCCCCACCCCTGAGAAAGTGCAAGTTGGATCTGCGCCAGCTGATTCCTGATAAAGATGTAAATAGAACTCGTTAACTAACTTCACAGAGTAACTCCACTTGTTCAGAGAACTTCCTTCACTTTGCGCCGGAGCTGCGGATACGAGGGAGTTATTTGGCGCCGTCCAGGAGGTCGTTGAACCCGGCATTTACGTCCCTTCAGTTCTCAGACGATTCGCCATAGTTATGACATTGATTATGCCGTTTCATACAAAACCTGTAAGTATGAACGACATGACCACCAAATATGAAAGAATGTTAATAATTTCACAGGTTTTTTTACAGCACTAATTTTTCCTGTAGGTAACCTTACCGTTGCTTACAATCAATTTTATAAATATGTCAACCTGTTTTTCACATTATGTTTAGAAAGTAGAGGAGCGCTGCTTCAAGTATTTCTATTGTTTATCATAACTTTTATTTTATTAATGTTATTGTATATATTTTGGTGAATAAAAACTCTTTAAAAAAAAAAATTTAAAAAAATGAAAGAATGTTGTTCCCGATTTTGCGTAATTTTCATTTTTAAACTTGACTGCGATGTCGACAAAATATACAGTTATATTGAAGTATTTCGTACACAATGACTCATGTCACCATTACAAATACGATTGGATGAAAGCAGAAATACTGGTTTATAAGCTCGCGTCAAGAATCATTGAAATTGACTTCCGCCCTTCTACCTTTGATTTTTATCATCTTCGTGTGATATTTTTTATGAGATTAATATAATTTTTATTATTTACAAGTCACTGCTATTTATTATATAATTTTGTAATATTTTTGCATTTGTTGTCCCGCTCAATGTACACTCGGCCAAACAAAACTTGAACGTTGACCAAATTTGAATGACTGCTGGTCATGTCCCATAACCAATCAAACAAAGATTGTTATTATCATTGAAATGTGAGGTCACCTACTAGAGTGAGACAATGAGATCGCTTAGACTGACTTCTGATGGTGCGATCTGACATTTATCAGCCTATCAGATTTATTGAATGTTCAAGTTTTGTTTGGCCAAGTGTACGTTCCCGCCAAATACCGGCGTTGAACCATGTCAGGTAATCAGACATCTGGAAAGATTGCTGCTCACAAAACACTCAGCCGGGAATCAAACCCGGAGTCTCGAGCGCGTGATTTGAATCGGTAATGGAACAATCTCACTGACAATTACAACCGGAAAGCTCCAATTAAAAGTTGCGCTTACATTCCGAGCATGACGGGACAAGCGCGAGCAAGGGGATTAGTTTTACATTTCTAGTTTTAATCGAACAGAAATTGTTTATTTGAGGAGCTTCAAAACGAAACTTGCAAGAAAATCACATTTGAGGTAAATATGCTCCTCATGTCACTTAATTTAAATTTCCCAGTTCCTTGCTAGTCCACTATTTTTAAAATAAAATAAATTGAAATTGCTTGTAAATTTAAGTTATTCAAACAAAACTGCATGGATTCGTAGGTACATATTCCAAAAATGTATACACAATTTTATAGAAAATTTAAATTTTACCTTAGATTTTGTAAATTATAAATTTCAAGTTGAATAATCTTGACAATAATAATTATATTGACATGATTTTCCACCATGGTTATTTAAAATAATTTTTCAAAATGTTTACACCATACAATTATTTTCTTCTTTATATTTTTATTGAAAAATGAGAGATATTTCTTATTGATAGTCACTATTTTCACATCTGCTTTTAAAGAATGTTGCTGTTTTGTCAGAACGTTTGAAAGTGTTTCGCTGTTCGACTTTCAGCATCTTCAAAAGCTCTCAAACAGCTCTGGAAATCTGACTACAGGGACAATAAAGATGTTTTATTGAATCGTTCTTCTCCAATAGAAACGTTCAGCACAGACTTCCCTAAAAATAACAACTCTCCAAGCGTTCCGTGTTGATACATTTCGACAGTCGAACGGATGTCTTTCGTCAGAGCACGTCGCTTGCGGCTAGGTTCGCGACGAGACTGCCGATCGTCTTGCGGCGTGGAGATAGGAGGGATGATGTTGAGCCTAGGTGCAGGTGACTGTAGAGACGCGAAATCTTATGATAAACATGATTCGTGTGGAATCAAGAGACATCGAGACGAGATAGGAAGCTGCTTTGTGGATCCAAACAGGGGTGACAAAAGTAGACTTTAAACATAGAGAGAGTGTGTTTTATAGTTGTGATATACGTCGCACTGTTCTGCAACTGGCTACGGACGAATGATTATGAAGAATATATAGGTAAGGATAAACGGTGGGAAGGAGGCGGCTGGCATATTAGTAGGGAACCTTCCCAGCATTTGCCTCTCGACTGAGGGAATCTACTCAGTCAGGGCTCAGCGTTACAGCCTGAGGCAACTTGGTCCGTAGAAAAAAATAATCTGTATCATTTGGTCCTAATTTTTAAAAAAATCTCATAGGTACACTCAAACCAATAAAAATTGGTACACGAAAAGAAAATGAGTGCGGCTGCTGGTAAAGTTCCTTCACAGTCAATCCTTGTTATTATCAATGAAATAATAAGAGCTCGCCTACTAGAGGTAGATGATGCGTTTACACAGCCTTCATGGGTGATGCCATCAAACCTTAAACATACTAAAGAATTGAATTTCAATTCATAATCCCAATGAATTACGTAGGTACATTTTACACCAATTTCAATTTACTTTCATTGAGATATTGCTATCTGGACTCTATTCTGACAAGCATATTCGGCATTCCGGCAAGAGCACATTCCCCTCATCATCACCCAATCATCATAATCATCCACAAACCGAACAACTCTGCCCATTGTGTGCGCAGCATCCCTCCCCCCCCTGCTACGTCACAGTCCCGACCGACTTGAAGATGTTTACTCGCGTTTGACATCATAATATTATTACACACTCTTATCTCTCTGGGTTTACAAGGCGGGTGTTTGGATTGGCGATACCATCTTGCTGCTAGCAACTGTTACATTCCATTCACTCTGCCACTTGCAAACAACTCTCTCTCTAGTTGTGCAGGGATAGAAGGGAAGGAGATAGACATCAAAAGGCGCCATTCCTATGGAACACATTGATGTAGATGCATTCCTTTTCTCGTGCTCAGAGTTACCGATTATTACAAAGCACACTTATATTTTGTCTGATATAGTTTTTCTGTATGGAATAGTTTTTCGCTTTCTCTCATAGCAGGGCTGCCACTCACATTGGTCCTCAAAAATAGTATAAATAGTGACTAAAATGACTTGAAAACGTGACAAAAAGTGACTGGAAAGTGACTAAAATAGTGACAAATTAAATTAAATTAGAGACATTTCATATAAATTGCATGTTTATTTCAAAGTAATGTTTCGCGTTTATTTTTCAAGTCAAAGTAGCGCCAATTTTAAAACTTATAACACTACCCCACACCAATCGTTTTTAAAACAATAATGCTGAAGAATTGAGATTTTTTGGAAATTAATTGTTGAAAGACCTAAGGAAATTAAAAATTAATAAACAAACAACCAAATAATTATATTTTATTGCTATTTTAGCCAATAATAGTGACTTTCAGTGACTAATTTGTTAAAAAAGCTAATTACAGTGACAAGGGAAAAAATAAGTGACTTTTAGTGATAATACTGACTGAGTGGCAGCCCTGCAGATCCTTTTCCTATAGATATCTGTATCATATCCTGCACTTGTCTATTCTAATCGAAACAAAAGATATCTTTATTTGAGTCTACCATCCTCTTGTCTTATCTCAAAATCCACCCCTACACGATAAGTCACCCCGAAAACAAAACAATTTCGAAATCACTTCCAACAACCCCAATCAAACGTCAAGCCGAACCACGGAAAGAAAAGCCAACCCCAAAACCATTCCTCAACCCTATCACATGTCGATCTGCCCACATGTAAAGAAGTTCATCCACACACCACCCCACGTAAAACATTATCAGGGGGTCGGTATATCTCCGGCGCTGATAACAAGGTGAAGGGTTGGGGTCTGGGCCGAACAGCAGACCCCGATAACTCACTGGGTGGTTTTCAAGTGGCCGTGGCTCCACAACAACTTGGTCGGCGAGTTGAAGTTTGTCGGTCGCGAAGTTGGACGTGGTGGCGGTTGTAATTGGAACGCGGAGAGTGACCGGCCCGTGACGGTGTTGGCTAGCAGGAACAAGAGGGGATGTCACAAGTTCATACGTGTTTACAGATTTCAAGTTGTCAAGGAAAATGAAAGTGTTTTGTCTTGACTACTAGAAATTGAGCCTCTTTGAACTGTAAAATCTCCAAAACTGAGTGAATAAAAAACAGCTCCAACTATTTCACGTCGCATTTTTTCTGAACAGCCTCTAAAAATGTGAGCTAAAATTACTATTATTTCATTTTAGGGGCTGTTTCAGACAAAAGGTATCTATAAATTACACTTTAGCTGTTTTTTATTCACCCTGCTTTGGCTACTATTTTTTAAAGCTTTTAATTTCATTTGTTTCGTTGTGCGAATGTTCTTTGATTTTACTCAATAGATCAAAACTCTCACACCACGTTTTGAAAGGTAAATAGTGCTGGACACTTCAATATAAGTTCGTCCAAATTTAAGAATGAAAGCATAGATTGGCGCATACAATTGGCATAACGGTGACGGAACGTAAAGATTCTCTACGTTACGTCGCCGTTTAGTCCATGTTGCGTCGAGCTTACGTCTATTGTTGCGCTTTAACTTTACGAGAAAATCAGACATTTACAAAGATTTTTGTTTCGAGTGACTCCAAGGGTGGTGAAGAAATATTTGTGTACGCAGATGTATTAAATATTAATCTGAACTCGGTACCTACCCCCAATAGATTCGAGAGCATAAAACCCATGAATATTCTTCTTACGCAGTCTCAGACATAACACAAAGGTTCAACCCTTCCCCATGGCTCACGCACAGCACGAATCAATTATTTCAATCACAGCTGTAATTATTCATCGCAAACGACCCTCGCCCCTGTGTCTACCTGCCCAGTGATTAGCTGCTTGTAGAGCTGGTTTCACACAAGCTGGCCGTAGCCGTGCCATATGCCCCGTGGTGTGTTGGTGGCAGCTCCGGTGGAGCAGGCGCTACTCTCTGATCGCGCACCCAAGAGGGTCGCGTCGCATGACCTCGGGTAGTTCGGCGCCCCTCGAGGGGTAACACTGGTCTTGGATGAGGTTTTACATCGGGCTAATCGGATTTGCGAGGGATAAGGAGGTATTGCGGTCTTGTGAGGGGTTGAGGGATCGTAACAAGACGCCAAACAATCTCAAATGTCGGGTTTTACATGTGTTAGCCTGCAATATACGGATCAATTTTTGACCGAAATTATCTAGTTTAATGTTGTTCTTACTTATTTTCTTCAGTTTATGTTATTCAATTATTGTTTTCACTTACCAGTCCTGTTGATCTGTTTTAATTTGTTAAATTTTTGCTTGATCTTTTGCTTGTCCTGTTGATCTGTTTTAATTTGTTAAATTTTTGCTTGATCTTTAAAGCATCAATGTTTTATTTTGCTTCCTGAACAACCCTGCTGAAAAATCTTGCAGAGATCTTCAATTACAAGATCTTGCTAAGTTTTTGCTTTGATTTTAACAAGATTTTGTCAAGAATTTTTAGAGGGGAGACTCAATTTACGTTTGTTCTGTTTTATTTTTTTTTTTTTAATTTTACCACTAATTATGAGTGGACTAATGGAGGGGATTTTTTAAACATTCTAAATTAAAAACAAGATATATGTTTTTTGCCTCTTTTTTCAACCTTCATCAAATATTACATTTTAATGTTTTTGTTCGACACTTCCCGAACTTTTGTATCCAAACTGTATGAAGACATTCTAAACATCAATGTTTAAAATCCCCCCCCCCCCCCCCGGTTTTGTTCCGATATTACAAAACAAAGTGGCGGCAGGTGACGCCAACGCCTACATTTCCTCATCCCAACTCCGGAAAACCATACTTTTCCCTCACGTAACTTTCCCAACCCCATCGTTACGGAGGCAAACTGTGTAGCGTACAACTTTAAAACAGAATCAATGCCGGAGAGATATAAATTATTAACACAACCTACTGGCGATAAAAAGCGTTATCTTCTCATCACGGTCGGTTGGAGACGAAATCGATCGCAGCACCAGAAGGCTGTGGGAGCCATTGATATGCCACGAGCACCTAGGAGGCGGTGAGAAATAGAGAAATAGAAGAGAAATGGCTTACTCTCGGACCTGAACGGGCCAGGAGCAGGTTTCCAATTCCAGAACGCGATTATCACACGAGATTGGGTATGAACTGAAATTGTGCAGAATTTGTCGTGGAAAGGTTACGTTGAACGGGGACAAAATATCTGATTTGTTGAAAGAAAAAATATAAAAGCAGTTTGTAAAATAAAGTTATTGACATTTCTGGATTGAGAGACGCATTAGGGAAACTTTAGAGAGGCGACGTAGGCGCCGCGACGTCGATTTGATTTACATAGAGATAAGCGGAGGACGTCGTCAAGAGGGTGGCGAATCAAGACGCAGTGAGGACGTCGCGTTGGAGTGATTTACATAGAGAACAGTTGAGGACTTCGTAGAGAGGGTGGGTGGTGACATAGACGCAGTGAAGTCAGAAGATCAGTGGAGGACGTCGTCAAGAGGGTGGTGACGAAAGACGCAGTGAAAACGTTACGTTAGAGTGATTTACATAGAGAACAGTTGAGGACGTCGTCGAGAGGGTGACAATACAAGACACAGTGAAGGCAGAGGATCAGTGGAGGACTCCGTCAAGAGGGTGGTGACGCAAGACGCAGTGAAGACGTCGCGTTGAAGTGATTTACATAGAGAACAGTTGAGAACGTCGTCGTCATGAGGGTTGTGACACAGACGCAGTGAAGGCAGACGATCAGTGGAGGACGTCGTCAAGAGGGTTGTGACACAGACGCAGTGAAGGCAGAGGATCAATGGAGGACGTCGTCGAGAGGGTGGCGACGCAAAAGTAGTGAAGGCAGATGATCAGTGGAGGACGCGGTCAAGAGGGTGGTGACGCAAGACGCAGTGAAGGCAGAGGAGCAGGGGAGGACGTCGTCGAGAGGGTGATGATGCAAGAGTAAGACGGAATAAAGACGTCGGCGACATATAAGACAGAGGTTGAGACGAAGATGTTATTAAGTGACCAGTCATGTAGATGATGTGGCGCCCATGGCTTGGTTCCCCGGTGGCGCCTAATATCATGATTTGCATTCGCTAATGGCTTCCTGGCGCCTTGCTGATGCGCGCGCGGAATAACTAAAACAATTGACACTTGAGTGTTTCATATGCACGGTGCCGCTCACATCTACACACCTTGCTATCTACACACCTTGATTTACGTGTTTGTATTCGCTAGGTCCGCTGGCCAGCATTCATAATTCAAAGCGAGAAGAATTAGCTGAGACATTCGTGTCCAGGGTTCATATTAGCAAAGCGCCAAAGACGTTACAAAAGAATTTAAATTTTATTTAGAATGTAATTAACTTAAATTTAATACGCATCAAGCACAGTAATATGTTGTACGTTATATTAAAACACTTTGAATTTCCGATTTTTAAGCTCAACTCAAGAATCACTGGAATGGACTTCGGCCCTTCTACCTCTGATGTACACTCCTGGGCACTGAAATTGGTCCGCGGTCAATGTTCAAGTGACACTACGGTTAGTAATTAACATTTATTTTAATGTATTTTTTTTTGTGGATGACTAGTGTTAGTTAAGGGCTGAAAAATTACTTTAAATAAATAATAAATACTAGCCTTAGGAGTCGAGTGAATATTGACTTCGGACCATTTTCCGTGTCCAGGAGTGTACATAAATGTAAACAGAAAATGGGACACAGTTAAAAAGTAAAAACTACTTTATACTCATTTCCATCCAAATTAAAATATAGATCCGGCTCGGTGTCCATTAAAAATGTTCACGTTCATATAGAACTCGAGGAATTGTCTCATATCAAATCTCTCATCACCCCCAACACCCATCCCTCGCACAAAGCAACCCTTTTGTTGTCTAATCTTGTAATATCCCACGTGGGGTCATCGCTAACGACGATTCCATGCAAATTGTTCTGACCCGCGTAGTGGTTCCGGTACAGGTGCACCGGAAGTGTAGCGATGCATCAAGATGGCCGCCGATAGCGTGACACGACATGGGGGGGGGGGGGGGTTGTAGGTGTGAAGTTGATAAGGGATGCGTGTATACAGATATGTCCACTGGGATAGAGAAGAGTGGAGAACTATTTTTAGTGTGCGTGATTGTTGGTTGTTTAGAATCAGAGGATCGAATTAATTTAGTATTGACATGAACTCAAAATCCAAAATGCACATACATAATAATAATATTATTATTATTATTATTATTATAATCATGCGAAGCTTATCGAAAATATCTCTGCTGAAATTCAGCTTAGAGCCTATATTATATCTACATGAAAAGGCTCCATTTCCTAGTGAATTTTCAAGATTTCGTGTCGAAAATCTTCTGAGATTTACCTGTCTTTAAAGTGACTAAAGCTGTATAACCTCAAAAATAGCAGCTTCCAAATGGAGCCCATTGTTTTTGTATATTATATTACCCTGCCTTCGTGGTAAAAATAATAGTTTCATTTAGTAAAATAAAACAATGCAACAAACGCAATTTTTTTCGAAATTATGTTCGTGCATGGAACTGATTAGATTTTTTCCGGTTCATGTAAAAGTTTTGTGACATCGTTCTGTTGGTAATAAGCTACTGTTTCATGAAATAACTGTAATTTTTATTTCGGAAAAGTTCCACAAGCGTCATCGCTCATAAATTCTTCACTTATCGAGTAAAAAGGGTTGTTCCGTATCGCATTTGACCCACTTTACCCACCCCTGCATGTCCCCTCAATCTCACCTTGTTGACACTTTATCAGTAATGCCAACATCGCAAATCCTACAGCTACTTAGCGAGGATTAAGTTGACGCCGTCGGGTTGGTATTTAAGTGTTCTGACGTCACTAATTGACGCGTGGAGGGGGGTGATTGATAGACACAGGAGGGGGAGGAGGGGGGGATGAAAAGTGACGGAATTTGTCAATGCACCTCCATTACCATCAGCGGGAATTCATGTCAAGTGATCAATTACCAACTCGACGGCAGGAAAATATGTTTACATAGGAGATTAATTAGTTTGTGACGGAGAATGAGGGTTGAGGACCTTGTTTGTGGCAGATTAGCAATAATTTGTAAGATATTGGAACTGGATAAATTGACGAAAACGATCATAAGGGGTTGGGATTTTAGACAGTTGAAAACACTGGGAAACTTCCACTGAAGTTCTGTACCTAATAGGTAGAAGGCCAGAAGTATATTTCGATGATTCTTGAGGTGACCTCATAAACCAGTAATTATGTTCATCCAAACATGTTTGTAAAGGTGAAATGAGTCATTGTGTAAGAGAATACTTCAATATAACTGTATTTGTTGACATTAGTCAAATTTCAATTGATACTTAATAATTCCAAATCTTTGTAAACAAAGTCAATATAATGACTTCCGCCCTTCTACCTCTGAGGGAAAGATGAATGGTCATTAAATTTACATTCGACGTTGTACTAAATTGTAATTGTTCGAATTATAGAGCCCCGATTCCATATGTGTATTTTTCAAGTCGAGTAAAGTGTACTTCCGCCCTTCTACCTCCGACATACCTGTCGCCTTGTCTCTGCTATGTCACGAGTGATTATCGTCTGATTGGACTCTTGCTATGCGGCGCCAGGAAGAGCAGACAGATGACATGGACCACAGCATCTCAACACGGGCACAGATTAACATATGAGATGTGTGGACCAGTCTTCTGACATGGCAAGACAGATCACAACATTGATAGGTACTTTACATCGGACTCGGTCATTCGTGTCATTGTTATGCGGTTCTTGATACTTGATGACTGTTTCTGTGTTTTGACTTCAATGGTTACATTGCCATTGGGACATTTGGATAAATTGGGATTGCGATTTTAGTGGGATTCGTCGACTTTCTATTTTTGTTTCTATTTTTGACTTTCTATTTATGAACTTTCTTGATTTTGCTTACAATTTTTTACTGTTCATAGTCAATTATTTACTAGATTTGTATGTGGTTTTTAATAATTTTATTTTTTAAAGTTTCGAATGTTTTTGGTATTGTTTAAAATTTTCATTACCTATTATTTTTGTTATTATTTGTCTAGAATATTTGAATTTTCAATTCTTTTAAGGTGGGGGGGGGGGGGGGGGCCTTATTATTTTTGACTCTTATTGTCATTTATTCACTTCATTTGTATGAGGTTTTAGCGCATTTTATTTTTTAAACTTCTGATTGATTTTGGTGTTGTTTTAAATTTTCATAATTATTTTCGTCTTTTGGTATTATTTCTCGTGAATATTTGAATGTTCGATTCTCATAAGGGGAGGGAGGGGTAGAAAGTGTCAATGACCATGTAGTTGGTCACCCCTGGCGAATGGTACATGTCTACACGTCATCAACACGGACAGGATTAACATACGAGATGAGGAGAGATGCTGTGAAGACAGATCAAAACATGTCTTGGACCAGACCAGGTGAATGCCAATCAACAGGCTATCAAGCTCGAATACAAAGCGGACACTTCTGCCAACAACACAAAACAAACTCAAGAACAACTACGTTTTTACAATCAAAAATATAAATGTCAAAGAAACAAAACAAAACTCAATAAATCATACTCTTCAAATATGTTAATATCCCATTTAGAATCATATTGGAAGTAATTAGGTGTAATTATATTCAAATGCAAACAACTTTTTTGAACGACCTGTCAATCCTGACGTCACTGCAATTCTAACATTCATCGACCTTCATCAATACATAAATAAAATAAATTAAAGGCTCAACAACAAAGTTATTATTTTGCTCAAAGCATCAGTTATCTGTAATAATATTGTTTCCAACCATCGAACATTCTGATTGACGTTTACCATAATTTTCCTAAGTTAAGTCATTATAATCATTTCCAACAACGTGTCTCATCCTCGGAGCGCCCGATCGTGTGTGCTAGATGCGGCGACGATCGCGTGTCCCGACTGTTGATCGCACGCCGCGGCGGGTCTAGGTCGATGCAAATGACATGGCTATTAATATACACGCGGGTGTAAACACGTTCATTCCGTCATGTCCACACTTGGGGAGGGGGGGGGGGGGGGGGTGACGTCATACCCGACCAGGAACTACCCTAGGCCTAGGTAGTTTCCTTCCATGAATGAAAATTAGTTTTCCGTTCCGAGAATTTGCGTAAATCGTGTCGAGGGAAATGAAAAGTTGTAGGTAATAATTTTAAAATTATACGATTCCGAAGAAGTAACATCGTCTTCATCGAAAACTGTTACGATTCTTTTTCCTATTCATATTTAGTAGAATTTGGAACAAATTGAGTGTCCTTTTTATCAACACAACAATTTAAAAAGTGTTTTGAATTCAAAATCATACTATTTTTATTACTTTTATTTGCAATATTATAAATCCTCAATAATACGTAACATCAATAGCAATATGTTTTCTACATCACTCATAATAAACCAAAAGCGGCAATCATATAAATTATAAATAAAGAAACATTCCTTTGATTTGAACCTCGTTTCGCTAAACATTTAAAATTTATTATGAATAATTGTCTCGAGTGTAGCAAAATGATCACTGTTCAGAATAAGATTTATTCCCGTGCATTTTCTGTAGCTAATTACAAATCAGACGTCGAAAATTCCTTTCCAAGTCTCAGCGCAGCTAAAAGCCTAATTTAATAAACAAAATAAAACTCCCATCACGATTTTCACGTCTGTCAAAAGTCTAATGAAAAATTCATACATAATTCAAACCGACAAAACGATTTAAATTTTCCTCGAAGAATAATAATAAAAAAGTCATTGGTGATTATATTTCTTGCATTCCGTTATTCACTCTCTGAGTCGAGCCGAGTTGAATCGTGGAGAGAATAAATGAATCACGAACAAAGATAATAGAGAAGATGACGAATTTATTGCTGGAACAAAAGACGACTCGTCCTGGAGGTCTGGTATTCGAGCCCGGTGGTCGGCGTGTCAGATCGTGGATTATTGTGATTTCCAGCTATCAGGATTTTATAACCTCGATGATGATGATGATGATGATGATGATGATAAGTTGAACACGGAATTGTTTTAAAGGGAAGGTTTAACAGTTAGGATATCCGTCATTATTGGGTTTATGACCGTCTCGTAAAATTTAATGTGAATCTTTGTTCAAGTGACAAGTTGGATTGAAATTAACTGTTCTTTTTGAAGATAGTTGTTATATTTTAAATAATTTTGTCAATCTGTAAACACGCATTTTTGGAAAAACAACTTGAAATAAATTAAAAATTAAAAATTAAACCCCATTTACACGGTGCAATTTCCAGAACAACTTATGTACCACACTTCTGTGTCACACTTCTTGAATGGAAATTAGGGCATGTTTAAAGTTCTGTGACAGAAAGTTGCGTCATGTAAATACAAAATTGAAAATTGTATGAAAAATGGGAATGTGACACAGAAATTGTTCAAGAAATTGCACCGTGTAAATGGGACTTTAGAGTAAAATTTGGTTTGCAAAACAGATTTTTAGATGGCATCTAAAACAGTAAATTCGGTGCCTACAGCAAAAAAGCATCGAGTAAAACCTTCACCCACTATCAATGTTACGCAATACCAGCTCTATCCCAAATCCCAATTTATCTCCACCCTTTTATCGCATCTTCCCAATCATTCCCAGACGCGATTTGCATCCACATTTGAATCCCACAGAACGGCGTCCCTCGAGGAATCCCTCAAGAATTCCCAAGAGGAATGCCGCACAAGAAGTCCCAGCGGAATCCCAAAGCCTGAATCCGATGAATTTATCGCCCAGGAACAAAAGCCTCATTACAAGATATCAGTTATCAGCATCACTCCTCCTGGCCCCTCCTGACCATCAGGCCTAATACCTCCCCAGGGGGAGGGGGGAGTCACTCCTTATCGCGGGGGCTATCTAGCGACCAAATGCCCGCCAAAATGCAAATGAACACAAGTTTTATTAATTGGTTTTATTTTAAGTTTCGAAGCGAAAGCAATTAATAATATTGTGACGTGGAATATAATTAATTCTATAGAGATAAAGTTTGAATCTTAATTGTGGTCGTTTTATTAAGCGATTTGGAGTGACGATACAGTATTATAAGGTGGGGGGTGGTCTCTGGGGGGGGGGGGGACTATTAGTACGGGTTGCGACTTAGATTTGACGATACAGGATCTATTGTGTTGCTCTGACACAAATTAGCCATGGAATAAATGTGTATTGTAGAGAATGACAACTGGGACAATTATCCGGTCATACAGAAGGCCGTGCCAGTCAGTGTATTTAGTCATTTAGATCAGCGGTCGCCAACCTTTTGGACCTCGCGGACCACTTATATGACAATTTTATATCTCGGGGACCACTCAGGCGCGTAAAATACGTATGACGGGAAATACGATTGGTGAGGGAGACAATGGGGGGTCTGGGGGGAGGGCCCCCCAGCACCAAGCGGGTCCGGGGCGCTTAGCCCCGGAAATTTTTGGTTTTCAGGAAGTCATTTGGCGCGTTTCTACGCTATTTCAGCCAACTTTTTTTTCCAGAAAAAGCGTTTAAAATAACTCTTATAGGTATTGGAAAAATACTCGGAAACTGATATTATTTTCATTATAGAGCTAGTGAATACGTATAGTTGGTAGGTAGATACTTTGTAAAGGCATTATTACGTATTGAAACATGTCCGAATTCAATACATTTGTGTTGTGCCATTTTTCTAAATTAAATAAATTGCATGGAAACTTAAAAGTAAACTTCCAATTTTCTCTGCGGACCACCAAAATTTTCTCGCGGACCACCAGTGGTCCGCGGACCACCGGTTGGCGACCGCTGATTTAGATGGCAGTGACTCATACAGTTCTCTTGCTTTACTGCATTTCTACTGCATCATTCTCGAAAGTATTTCTAGATTTATCGCCGCAAGTGCCTACTGGATTCCGTCCATAAGATCATTAGCTCACGGTCTTGTGGTGTTGATGACTGACATTAGCAAATATCTACTTGCGGACGCAACTTCTTTTGAGCATGAGGTTGAACATGTACACTTTTATAATAGAATATTTCGTGTCTATTCGAGAAAACAAGGAACACGACTGACCTCTGGTGGATTCTTTGGTACTAGAGATAGGGTGTATAATGGAGGATATAAGGGGGATATTTATATAATTACATTATATTATATTTGCTTTATAAGTTGTTTGTTATGGCTGAAAAAGTAAACTTGTAACTAAATCAAAATTTCAATTGTTTCTCCTTTTTCACTGCCCTATGGAAGCACGAACTTCTAAATAAAAAAGTGCATCTAAAAAGTTTCCTGCCAGAAGTGGCTCCATCACGTATCGCTTATTTGTTCGAATATATAATATTTCGTGGCTTTATGTTCATCGGAGTCAATTATTGCTACATAATACGTTGTTTGTAAGTTTGGACTAAGTTCTGTATAACTTTGTTAACAGATGATAGTGATCTCCAGGACCCGGGTTCGAGACTGTAATCCGTGCATCTAATGAGATGAGGCAACAATGAAATGAGAGATGGAATATGCGTTGAGGCGACATCGAATAAGATCGAACCACCGCCATACAAGCAGGGGGATGGTGCCTCTTTAAGAGTACATCGCTTTAAAACTCGGCTGATGATGCAGTTGTGTAGGTGAAGCATGTAGTGAGGTATTGTAAAGAAATTGTCAACGTGACTTATTGAGTACAAATACAGCTTCGAGAACTTCGAGATTGTAAGATCAAATCAAAAGGGATGTAGAAGAGAGAGAGAGGGAAGAAGTCGAGAGGGAGAAGTGAGACAGATGCTGGAGAGGAAGAAGAATGAAAATGGTGTACTATTGTATAATTTAAATCTGTAAACCACTTACCCGATATTATTGTTGGATAGATTACAATAAAATTAAAATTCGACTTACCAAGTTTGTGAATTTTATAGAATAAATTAAATTATTGAGGCACCAATTGGCAACCAATTTGTACAAAGCTCTACAGCCCGATTGCGTCTACCAAGTGGCAAATTGCATGTGCTTTAGTTGACAAGATTATGGAAATTCGATGGTAAAAGATCAAATATTTTACAGTGGCTGCTCAATTATTTCAATTAGAGTGAAGAAAAGTGCACGTTTATATCGATGAAATGAGTAATTGACTGAAAAAAATGGAGTTTACATATTTTACTAATAAGATATTGATTTTAACTGTTATAATGAAAGATGACGATAAGTATGGATGAGATTACCTAAAGAGAATAGAATCCAAAGACATGGCTGTATGTCTCGCCGTGCCGTGTTGTTTGCAGCGACGCAACCAAGGTCTATTAGTGTAATTATCTCAGCAGACCATGCGACCGCAGCAACCAGAAGGCTGTGGTTGTGTCGTGCAATCAGCAGAGATGGAAGCTGCGCGCGCACCATATGACTACACTGGTTGCTATGGTAACAGACCTCAGTCAAGTTGATTTCACTGGGGGACAGGCAAGTTGTCAATAGCTTAATCGTGTTTTAAATACGGTTTACGAGAGAAATATATTAAAAAGAATTACAGAAATGGTATCAAATCAAAAATGTAAATGATATCAAAAAAGGTAATGAATACTTATTAAGGGTATTCGAGTGGTACCACGTGACTAAACAAATAAAACACGAAATTGGCCAAACTATTGCACATAAGAGGAAGATAATGTATCTAGTGGAGCGGTCGCTCCACCCAACCAAGTCGTACTATACACTCACAGTCACTCAACATACCGTAAATGCCTAATAAACTGAGGAGCAGACCAAACACTTTTACTGTAAGCAACAACATGGCATTTTCGGCCTACTGGATCTCAAAATTGGTAAATCTCACATTGTTGCGAAATATCTTAATTTCGAGCTATGGCCCACCCCACTACATATACCAAATTTGGGAACAATAGGTTATGCCATTTGCGCGCTAGAGGACCGAGAAAACAGTGAAATTACACCACTTTCTGATTCTGAAGATGATGATGATTCTGATGATATCACGAAACGTCGCTATCACCGCCACAGCCTAAACGGCTGAACCGATCGACCTGAAATTTTTACCACATGTGCACTTTTGGCGTCTGAGGTGCCTTTTTATAAAACCAACCGGAAGCCGCCATTTTGAAACCGGAAGGGACGTCATAACTCAAAAACGTCTGGACCGATTAGAACGAAATTAGCGCCATTCGATTTAGATGGTCATCTATATGAAGTATCAATAAAAAAAATATTATTTTCTTATTTTCTAAACCGGAAGTGACGTCATAAATACGCAATATTTAACTTATTTCAACAAATTATACTTAAAATACGTACATAATTAACTTACATTGTAACATAGACAATACAATTTATATATTCAAGGTAGCAGTGTTCTCGGCCGCCATTCCTGAAACCGGAAGTGACGTCATATATCTAAAACGCCTGTACCGATTGCAACTGAACTAGCTCCTGCGTATTCATTCTGCTATTTATTTGAAAAATCAATTGTGAAAAATGAATAAATAAATTAATGGTACCGGAAATGGCGGCAGGAACCACTAAATGAAACCGGAAGTGACGTCATATATTACAAACGGCATGACCGATTTTACGGAAATATAGGGATTAGGAATTCAGATGGTCGTTCATGAAGGTATCAACTAGATAAAACTAGATTGTTTTCTTATTACCTATACCGGAATTCGGCCGCTATTTCAAAACCGGAAGTGACGTCATGTATCGAAAACGGCTGGATCGATTATAACGAAACTTAAGCTATTCTTCTTGGATAATCATTTTCATCTTATACCAAACGCAACTTTTCATAGTAACCAAATCGGTTGAGGCGTATTTTTTTAAAGAAATTAGTCCCTGCTCGGACATGTGCTACAAGCTGTATGAATAAACTAACAAAAGAAGTGATATCCCAGAAAAAACACTCCGTGTAAAAATACCAGCCAAGTCTCTTTAACTATAAAAAAAAATAGAAGAAATCTAAAAATTCAGCACTGAAGAGGAGTGATATCAAAAAAGGAGCCAAGTCAACGAATTTTCCAAATTTTAATCGTACCATTGAAATAAAAATATCAACCCCCGAGAAATACTTAAAAAAAGGACTTGGCGCATCGTTTTTTTAAAGACATTTTTCTATTCTTAAGCTTATGCCACTCACATACTACGTAGTTCAGAAATGCCTAGAAAAATTGGGACAAAACTTTCAAATTAAATATTGAACATTCTGTAAAATATTTTAAATTTAAATATAAGTACGCAAAGAAACATAGCATTGTCTTACAAGCAATAAATACAGAACAGTTGTGTTTGTGATTGGTAGGTACCTATAGTTTTGTGGGTACATCAACATACCTACTACAGCATTATACTTTGAACCTTCTCGCCGTGTAATTAATTGCTATTAATTAACATTTTATACCAAAAAAATTCATAAATTACATAACGTATTACTTTAGATAAAAATCTAGTCAGTAATTATTTGAGCAGCATGGCTCAGTGCACTAGTCACTTATACAAATCTCATTGACGGCCTTCTTGTAATGAGCGCTTTCGCTATTTCCCTCAGTCACGATATTGAGAAGTATGATTGATTAATATGACCCAAGAAATAGTGGCAATAACGAATAGACTAGGCCGCTTCCGTTTATTCGTTATTCGTTTATCCGTTTATTTCCTCTGAATATTGACAAAATACCAAAACTGCCAGTAGGTAAGAGTACTAGTTATATTAAAACGTAGTATGATTCGTCGATAATGAATGTGATATACTCAGGAAAATATACTTGTAGAGTTCTTCCTATACTTTTAGGATAGAAAAGTGTCTTTAAAAAAACGATGCGCCAAGTCCTTTTTTTAAGTATTTCTCGGGGGTTGATATTTTTATTTCAATGGTACGATTAAAATTTGGAAAATTCGTTGACTTGGCTCCTTTTTTGATATCACTCCTTTTCAGTGCTGAATTTTTAGATTTCTTCTATTTTTTTTATAGTTAAAGAGACTTGGCTGGTATTTTTACACGGAGTGTTTTTTCTGGGATTTTCTTTTCCGCATTCTATAAGTGATTCTACAACCCACTTGACTTTTTTCGCCTCTAATATTTTTGTCCCGAATTTTTTGACGAAATATTGCTGTTACATTAAAAAATTGCAGGCTCGATGTATTGGAAATGAATAGGCGAAGAGGGCACTGAGTTTCTTTTTGTCAATAACTTGATATCTGACCTGGCCACAGGCACCAATAAATGTGGGGTTTCTCGAACGAAAAATCCGGTACCTACTGACTTCATTTTAGAAAAATGGCAATAAAAATGCTGGAAAACGACTGGCACAACTAAAATTGATCGTTCAATAAATCTGATTGACTGAAAAATGTTAGATTGCACCATCAGAAGTGAGTCCAAGCGATCTCCTTGTCTCAATCTAGTAGGTGACCTCACATTTCAATGATAATAAGAAACTTTGATTGCTATGGATCCACCCGCAGTCATTCAAAGTTGTTCAACGATCAATTTTTGTTGTGCCGAGTGTACATTGAAAATTGGCACTGGAAAACATTCATTTCGATACTTCATTCTGTGCGCTCCACAAATTAATTTTATTTTATATTGATAATCTTGTATTTAAGGACTTTATTACATACCATCGTGAGTACAAACATCTGCTACACATTTCAATATAAAAATACTGTTGAATCTTTACTTTGAAGACGAAGAAAGCCTTATATTGCATCGTTTTGTCAAACTATTTATATCAGAAGATTTGGTATAAAACAAAATTCTTGCTCACTGCATAAATTACTTGGAAAAATTAGATCTTCGCTCTTGTTGGCTACTACATACTTGTAGTGCCTGAATTTTCAGATACCGTACACATAATGTTTGTACATAACTCTGTCATGACATTTGGAAATTATAAAAATTGTAAAACATTGACACAAATTTAGACTATAGGAGTCAAGAGTTAGGAAGTAACATCAGCCAGTCTGCTGATTAGTGGATTTCCATGGTCTCCGAGTGCTGCGTAGAACGACTCTCTCTGATTTTCCATGACTTCGTGGAGATAGGCAAATCCTATATCTTGGTGTATGCTCTTCGTCCGGGTGAACATCGGAGTGCGCAGGGCGATCTTGAGGGCCCTGTTCTGCACCCTCTGCAGCATTGTTCTCGCTCCCGCTGAAGTCCTCTCGTACCACACTGGTGAGGCGTACGTCAGTGTGGGCACGATGACGCTCTGGATAAGAAGCAGCTTGCTGGTGAGCGGCATGGATTTGCTTTTGAGCAGTGGGAACAGCGCCGCCGTCTTCCCGTTGGCCTTGCTGGCAATCTTCTCAGCGTGGGCCTTCCAGGAGAGCTTGGCATCCAGGGTGACACCCAGGTAAACATTGCTGGGAGACCAGGAGACATCTGTACCAGAGATGTTTATGGTAGGGGGTTGAAATTTCCGTCGCTTGGTGAAGAGTGTTGCCTCTGTCTTAGATGAATTTAGGGCTATACGGTTCTCTGTATACCAGTGGCTGAGTACGTCTAATGCTTTTTGCAGAGGCGGGCCAAGTTGATTAGATGCCATAGATTGGCAGATGACTGCGGCATCGTCAGCATAGAAAGCTACTTCGGTGTCCGGAATGTTAGTTGGGATGTCATTGGTGAAGATGTTGAAGAGGATGGGGCTAATGATAGATCCCTGAGGAACTCCAGCCAGAATAGGCCTCGCTGAAGAACAGGCACCGTTGATGTGTACGGTGAAGGATCTTTGATTTAAATAGGAGTGGATGATATTGATTAAGTAGTTGGGGAATTGATATTTAATTAGTTTTTGTAGTAGGCCTTCATGCCAAACTCTATCAAATGCTTTAGCAACGTCCAGGAAAACTATACCAGTTCCTTTCAGCTTTTTAAATCCATCGTTTATCTTGTCAACCACACGTAGAAGCTGATGTGTTGTTGAATGCTTCTGTCGAAAGCCAAACTGCTCATTGATCAGCAGCTTTGTAGCGTTTGCGTGGCCTCTAATTCGAGCATGAAGGACCTTTTCAAAAAGCTTCGATAGTGATGAGAGGAGACTAATCGGCCGGTAATTTGCAGGGTCACGAAGATTCTTTCCCGCTTTCGGGAACACAATGACTTTGGCTACTTTCCATTGGGTGGGGAAGTGTTGAAGACGGAGACTGGCATTAAATATTTCAAGGATACGTTCACCGGCAGGTATAGGAAGTTCTTTAAGAATCGTGTTTGTGATCTCGTCAATACCAGGTGCCTTGCCATTTGCAAGTTCATTTAGATATATAATTACTTCGTCCATAGAGCAGAGAACGACTTCATCATCTTCAGCCTGCGCCTTGTGTATAGCAAGATGGGTTCTTACTTCAGCCTCGATATGTGCTGATGAATTAGTCGGCGGGTTTGGGGAAAACTGATTTTGAAGCGAATCTGCTAGAACTTCTGCCTTATCATGTGGGCTGCATGCAAGGTGTGTACTACCTTGAATGGGTGGATTTGGTTGTTTGCTTCTTGTCAGTCGTTTTGCCATGGACCAGAGTGGACGACTCCCTGGTTCTAGTGTGGCTACAGCATCTTCCCACCTCTCTCTCCTGTGGCGACGAATTAATTCCTTTACAGATCTGTCTAAGAGCTTATATTCTTCATGTAAATCAGGTGTTCTGAGCGCCTGCCATCTCCTACGTGCACGGTTTCGAGTGGCTATTGACAGTTTAATTCCACGTGGAAGATCAAATATTGTGCACCTTTTTGTATTACAAATGGGAACACTGATCGCTCTTGCTTCCATAATATTTTCCGTTAATTTATTTACTGCTAAATCTATATCCTGATGCGAATCAAGTGGTCCACTCTCCAACTTATTTGATAAATGCTCTCTGAACTTTTCCCAGTCTGCTTTTCTGTAATTGAATCGAATGATGGGATCAACGGTCTCGTATGAGTCCCCTACGCTCAAAAGTACAGGATTATGATCTGAAGACAATTCTAAAAGTGTTTCTAATTCAATGGAATGTCGCAGATTTTTCACCACCGCAATGTCAAGAACATCAGCTCTTCCTGTAGGGATATGAAGATGTGTCGCTTCTTGCGGTCCAGTCACAGTAAAGTCACTTATACGGGAGAGTGAAAGGAGAGTGCGGCCATTGGCGTTGACAACTCGCGAGTTCCAGGCTGTATGCTTAGCATTAAGGTCGCCACCGAGAATAGTCGGGTAATTCGAGTCCATTAATGCTTCTATATCTGCTGTGAGAAGCTTAGTTCGCGGAGGACAATACGTGGCTATAAGCCGTAGTGGACCCAGTTTAGTAAAAAGCAGGATAGCGGTAGCCTCTATTGATTTCGTTTCAGGTAAAACAATCTCGTAGTGACTTACTCGATTGTCAATGATGATTGCAGTCCCTCCTGCTCTCCTGTCTCCTGGACGATCAGTTCTATACACTGAGTGATTGGCAAGCTTAAGCTTGTCCTTAGGGTTAAGATGGGTCTCACAGACAAGGGCAGCCATTAAATTTCGTGATTCCATCAATAGAAGTAATTCGTCTTTACGAGAACTTATGCTATTAGCATTCCAAATGATTAGATTAATTGAATTAATCGCTGGCATTGCGATTTTGTACAGACAAAAGAAGAGTTGGCACAAAACTTGCCAGAGACGTAATGATGGGGTGAATGTTCATATTAACTATAAAAATTGCAATGCCGTTTATAAGGGCTATCCAATCAATAGTTGATTGTTGAGGTACTACCGGTTGTACGAGTTCAGGAAGAGCATTGGGTGGCCTCTCTGCTTCTTCTAAGGCAGTGGTGTTTGAGGACGAGGGTTGCTCTGGATTTATCTGAGTGTTCAAAACAGAAGCAAAAGTCCGTGGTTGCGCCAATGAGACTCGTGGCACGGGCGTGGGTTGCGTCTGAGTATTCCCTCGGTTATCATGCTGTGGAGAAGAGCCATCTTGCTGCTGTGGACGTCGGGCTCGAGTAGCATGACGAGTTGCTGCCTTGATGACATCACATCCTCGGTAGCAAGCGGCATGCTGCTGATTGCAGTTACAGCACTTTGCTGTTTCTGGTGACTCCTTACACTCCTTAACCTGATGCACACCTCCACATCGAACACATCGTGGCTGGCGATGACAAAATTTGGCCGTATGACCCACTCTTTGACAATTAAAACATTGTATGACATTAATCTTCTTGCTCCGTGGGGCCTCGGTGGAGACCACGCAGTAGAGGAGTCTCTTGATTTGGCTGAGGTCCACTGGAGCCTGACCACTCGTACTTACTAGCGTACATTCAAAAAGGGGCAAAAGACGTGTACTGTCTCCAGGCATCTTCATCTGCCGCACAGAGCGGACATTGAAGCCTTGCTGCTTCAGCTCCTCTTGAATGTCTTCTGTTTCAGCAGATTGTGGCAGACCTCTCAGAACAAAACGCTGTGATCTAGTGCGCTCAGTTGGAAACGTGTAGTACTCTATTCCCTCAGTCGAGTCTAGGGCGGAGGTAATTAGTTTGTACGAGGTAATATCTCTAATGATTACTCGAGAAACTTCGAGACCAGGTTTGATTATGAATGCCCCTTGTTCTGGACATACAGCGGAGAGCAACTCAACTAATGCCTTATGAGATTTCATATTTTGAATCACTATTGGTGGGATTTTATACTTCTTATCTGGCAAAGTCTCCGCCGTCATCGGGGTCGTGTCCATATCATTTGCACTTGCAAGCGGCTCAAATGAGTTCTGCGTACGCACAAGGTTGATCACTCTCTTGGATGATGGGCCTGAAGCATCTGACCCAGATGATCGTGTGCTGGGACGATCGTTACAATTACGACGCCTTTTATTTCCTGTCACCATCGTGAAACCATCGGGAACTATGTTCAAAGACATCTCATTGGTTGCAGACTCAACTTGCATTAGCTCCGTGTCCGATTCATCACTAGACGAAAAATCATTTATAGAAGCTCCTATGGGTTGACTAGAAATGTTTATGACATTGTCTACAGCTGAAGGGGCATCTAGCCGGTTTACTTCATCACTCCAAACTTTATATATTCCACTCATTGCTCACATTACTTCAAATCCAAATGAGCTACAAGCGTCTCTTGGTAGGTTTCGTAGACCTAGTATATAAAACTATTTTCTAATACTTTAAACAGATTCTGACGCGGAAAAATGGTTTGAATGGCTCCCAAAATATCTAATATCACCATTCAACACAACAAACATGCAAAACTAGCGATTAATCCACAAATATAAGCGAAAATACTGAGAATAATTCACAGAACTAACTTTCATTTATGAAGAAACAAATGAAGTCCCTGGAAAAATTAGAGCATATTTGAAAAATATCAGGGTCGAAAAGTGTAAAGATAGATCGCCTCCATTGGTGCACACGGATAACGCTGAATGATCTATCGAAACTGGAAGCCAAACAATCATTTGATCTCTTGGCCTCAAGTACAAAGAACAATTAAAAGTAGGTAACATGAATATTCAAGGAAATCAGAATAAGACGACTAGAAATATTGGACCTTCTGTCCGCATCTGTCAGTTGAACATTGAAGGTATCAGCCAAGCAAAGAGCAGTCACTTGTCTAGAATTCTAAGACAGAATAACGTGGATATAGTCGTGCTACAAGAGACGCACACTGCGAATGAATCCCAACTACTAAGCCGAGGTACCATAGACGGATATGATCCAGTTGGTGCCACGTATCATCCTCAGTATGGCACAGCTACCTACGCCAGAAGTAATATTGATAATGTGCAACTAGTGCATGTAAGCTCAAATGATGACATCTTCACAATCACCATTGAACTTGGAGGTACGAAAATTACGAACATTTACAAGCCTCCAGGCACACCTTGGCCTCCTGGAACGTTGAGTTGCTATGATCACCCAGCTGTCTTCGTTGGTGACTTTAATAGCCATCACACCCAGTGGAAGTATGAGAGTAACAATGCCAACGGCGAAGCACTTGTTGATTGGGGGGAATTACACAACCTGCACCTTGTATTTGATGCCAAACAGCGTGGGACCTTCCGATCGGCTAGGTGGCAAGCGGACTACAATCCTGATCTATGCTTTGTATCCAGTGATACGAATCTGCAGCCTCTACGAGCATCTAGGACTGTTCTGCAGGACTTCCCTCATAGTCAACATCGCCCGGTTGTAATTGAACTTGGATACCAAATCCCTGTCTTACGGTCCGTGCCACGTCCGCGGTGGAATTTTAGTAAAGCAGACTGGAAATCGTTTGCATCGAACCTAGATAAAACTATTCGCTGGATCCCTGCAAATGTTGACAGCTATGCCAGATTCGTGGGGGCAACCATCGCAACAGCCAAGAAGCACATCCCTAGAGGGTTCCGCAAGGAATATATTCCAGGATGGAGTGCTGAAAGTGACAGGCTGTACCAAGAATTTTTGCAAGGAGGTGATACTGATGTAGCTGATGAATTACTGCAAAGCTTGGATGATAACCGGAAAGCCAAATGGACAGAGACTGTAGAGAACATGAACTTCACACATTCCAGTCGTAGAGCTTGGAGCCTGCTCCGGAAACTGGATGCAAATACACAGCCCATCAAAAGCAAGTCAAATATAAGCCCCGATAGCATCGCAAAGCGGATTGTCTCGATGTCAAGAGTCCCGTCAGACAAACCTCATTCTCAATCCGTCCGTCAGGCGCTTGCTGAATTAAAACGCAACACTCCAGAAACATCACCGTACTCGGAGCCCTTTACAACTGGGGAACTTCAGCAAGCGCTTAGACAAGTAAAGTCAGGTAAAGCCGCGGGACTTGATGGCATATATCCAGAGTTCCTAAAACATTGTGGAAAAAATGCACAGCTCTGGTTAACCAGATTTTTCTCGGATGTATTAGTGACTGGTAAATTGCCCAAAGAATTTAAGGAAACTAAAATTGTGGCGTTGTTGAAGCCCGGCAAACCTAACGATCTTCCAGAAAGCTATCGCCCAATCGCCCTACTAAGCTGTTGCTATAAGCTTCTCGAAAGGCTTATATACAATCGGATAGCTCCTGAAATCATCGGACATATTCCACATGAACAAGCTGGTTTCAGACCAGGACGCAACTGTGAGGATCAAGTACTTGCGTTAACAACACACATTGAAGCCGGGTTTCAGCTTAAACAGAAGACATCAGTTGCATTCATTGACCTAACAGCTGCCTACGATACTGTGTGGAGAACAGGCTTGATATATAAGCTCATGAAAGTTATACCTTGTCAGAAAATCACAAGTCTTGTCAACAGCATGCTTAGCTACAGGTTATTCCGAGTTTACTTAGATGATAATAAGAGCAGGCAGCGTAAACTATCTAATGGTTTAGCACAGGGTTCAGTTCTAGCGCCACTGCTGTTTAATCTGTACATTAGTGATATACCAGCAACGGTATCTAGGAAATTTGCTTATGCTGACGATTTAGCCTTGGCTACCCAAAATCAGTCTATTCCAGTCACTGAATCAGTCCTTACAGAAGACCTATCGATACTCAGCGAGTATTTCAGGGTGTGGAGACTCTGTCCCAGTATGTCGAAAACTGAAGTCTCCTGCTTTCATCTCTCTAACTCACTGGCAAATGTCACGCTCTCTGTGAGTTTCAATGGCGTTGAGCTTCACCACAACCACAACCCCAAATATCTTGGAGTGATTTTAGATCGTTCTCTTACATTCCGTGAGCATCTCAAGAAGACTGCTGCCAAGCTGAGAACCCGCAACAACATCATCCAGAAACTGGCGGCCACGAGCTGGGGAGCTTCAGCAGACGTGCTTAGAACTGCGGCACTCGCTTTGGTTTACTCCACGGGAGAGTACTGTGCGTCGGTATGGTTGAACAGCGCCCATGTTCAGAAGGTAGACGTACAACTTAATATCGCAATGAGACTCATCTCCGGCACGATCAAGTCAACACCCCTGTATTGGCTTCCAACGCTTTCCAACATTGCTCCACCACACCTACGTCGCAGCAATGCTCTTGTCCGTGAGTTCCATAAAGCAGAGTCCAACCTCAACCTTCCCATCCATGCCGACATCGTTCAACACGGGCCAGAGCAGCAGAGACTGAAGTCAAGGAAACCCCCAATGACCGAAGCTCAAGCCCTCTCATCAAATAATTTTAACATGGAGATACAGTGGATAGAAGAATGGTTTTCACGTGCACCATCGGAGTGGGTTCCCATCATGACATGCCCTGGTACGCCGCCCGGCTTCGACTTGTCACGCCGTCTCTGGACAAGTCTCAACAGAGTCCGCACGAGTCACGGCAGATGTGCTGCATCTTTAGCACAATGGGGTTATTCAGAATCACCTGATTGCGATTGTGGAGCTGCCCTCCAGACGATCCGACACATTGTCCTTGAATGTCCTCTAAGGAAATACTCTGGGGATCTGAAGGACTTCATCTGCGTAACTCCAGATGCAATCGAGTGGCTGAAGAAACTAGACGTCCAGTTGTAATTTTTCTTATAATTATATTGTACACTACATATTAGCTTTTAGTCATGTAATCTTATTATTATTATCTTTGTACTTGAAAAAACCATACGATAAATAAAATAATTGTACATTATCTCCAAGGTCTATAAAACAGCACACTGCCACTTGGACTGTGACATATAACTGCCACAAAGTCACTTCCTTGTCACAGCTAACTCCCTCTAATATGCTAATGTTTGCAACCACCGCAGTACATTGTCGCTACTGTTGCTTTGTTAATTTCTACACACCTTGCCTCAGCCACGGCCCACGAGAAGCAATTTCAACGCGAATTAAAGTCACGCTGGAGAGAGGAAACATAAATAAAAGATGTGAACTTTTATTCAAATCCTTCCTGTCATAAAAAAATGAGAGAAAAAAAATACGACGAGTTTTTCTATGAATAATTAACAAAATGAGGATTCTCTTTTCGAACGTTAGTTTGTTGTTTTTAGGATCTAGTCTATTTTATTATTTGTTATTTCTAGTTTATGTGGGATGTTGGGACGATGCTGGATGTTATGGGCGGGATTAGGCCTGACGTGTTTATGTTGATATAAATTCGACGCAAGATTCACGGCGCATGTGCAAGCAGCATTACGATGCTAATGTGAGGCTTTTGTTCTGACAAATGGCGGCCCGAGGACGAGTTTTTTGTTTTAATAATAAGGACTAGTTGAATATATTTATAGTTAGGAATTAAATACGTAATTAACAACTAAAATTATTCAAGATATTCATCTTATTCAACGACTAGCAATATATATTTCCATGGGTTTATTTCAAATGAAAAAAAAATGTTTTATCTAAAATAAAACATAAACAAGTTAAGGGGGTTGGGCTGATCGGTCATTTCTTAGATTCTCATCCTACTTATTGATACATGCCATATATATACCTTCCCTTAGAAAAAATAAACACTTTTGTCTTTTTAGGCTAAACAGAAGATCTAATTTTTTATCGATGGATTTGAACAAAACACTTATTGTCTGGTAGATAGATGGACATACTATGAGAAAAAAAAATTAAAATAATAAAAAATGTGTGCTTTTTCAAAACTAAGAAACCAATATCAAAATGATTTTCCTTTCCTACGTATTGTAGCTACGTATCATACGTATCTTTCCTACGTATCATTTTTAGCTTTACCAAACTTCAAAGTGGTATTTATTTAACTATTGAAAAGTAACCCCAAGACATGGATCGCCTTTCTGTAGATTCTGTCCTCCTTCTACCGTGATAGTATCAAATTAAAATAAACATTGTCAGTGTTTTCTCTTTATTAAAACAAAAAGCGTCAATTACCTTGCTCACAGCGGGTACACAAGTACCAACCTTCCAGAGACGAAAGAAAATATAATTTAACAAATGCTGAGTTGTTCCCCAGGAGCAGTGGGTTGTAATAATTCAGGTGAAATAGCAAGAGTTCTGTCACAAATGCGGCTCTGAAGGTAAGAAATTAAGCCAAGAGAACGAGTGGATTACAACAATCTTAATTTGTTTTTTCTCCCGGCACTGTTATGAGATATCACCCCCCCCCCCCCCCTGCCCCCCACAGCTGTCTAGTAATCCCTTGAAAAAAGATAATTAACTTCTTAAAAATGTCCCCATTCTTCGGGACTAATTAACTCTGAATTAAAGGGGCACGTCTTTTATTCTCGCTTTTAAAGTGCCTTTTGTTATTCTAATTCTTCCCAGGGTGCAATTTTGCAAACGGGTTTCTCTTATAGCTTGGAATTAAAAATAGAAAACATACCAGCAACATTTTATAAACAACAACGGCGTGGAATATGAAAAGAATTTCACCAAAATTGTAGGCACAAATAAAATTATGTTAATTCTTAATTTGACATTCTTAAATACCTAAATTTAAATCACTTGATTAAGAAATAAAAAACAATATGAAGAATTATCCTAGCAAGATCTTGGAAATATCATCATACACTGTTAAAAATTTCAATGTTATTTTACATATACTGTATATGGCAGCCAGGTTCTCCAATACAATATATGTAAAATTGACACTACATTGAATTGTTAAAATTACACATGCATGTAGTGTTATTTTACTTTGACAGTTCATGAATTTTTAGTCAACCAGGTACATGTATTAAAACAACACTGACCCATATATTTGTCAAAACATCATTGGAATTATATCACTACATTGTATTGTTAAAATTACAAATGCATGTAGTGTTATATGTTAAAACCAAAAAAAATATTTGTATTGATTACTCAACCAGTTTTAATCAGATTTCATTTCTGTAAACGGAATTACATAGACAATTTTAGGTATGATCTATACACTAATACAAATTATTTTACCCCAACCGGCCTCGAACTCGCGATCTTGTGTGTTGAACCTCATAGCGCTAACCCCGGGACCACGGCGCCAAGTGAGGAACAGAGCGGTTGAAACTGTTCTCGATCAGTTGAGTTAGAAAGTTGTGTTTGTGGGCAAAATTTATTTTCATGAGTTATGAACATAATGATAATAGAGTTTATGAATTTCATAAGTCTGTAAGTTATGTCTCTTTATTACTTACCGTCATTTTAGATGTGCAATAAAATACCATACATTGGACTGTTAAAATTACAGCGGATGTATACCTGTGAAGTTATCTCCTGTCACTGTCTAATTGCCGGCTCAGCGGAGATGTCAGTTGACATCCGTGATCATTAGTAAGAGGGCTACCGCGTTCAGGTAGAAAAGCGCACATTGTATGATATTTTAGTTGCAACTGGACTATTATCTTTTACTCTTCTTAGCCTGTGTTTATTTAACACAACAATTTCGTTTAAAATGAACAACTTTCATGATAATTTAAATGTTACTTTGTAGCACTAAACTAAAATTACCTATATTGTCAGTGTAATTTGAAAAAACATATACACAATTGTATATTAAACGCTACAAAGTCTATGCAAAATTACAATATTTTACTACAGTGTAGGGTTTTGCTCATATCTGTACAGATCTTTCTAAAATATCGGTGTAATCTTCTAAAATTTGCCAAAAAAATAGGCATTTTAGGCAAATTTTTTAGCAATGACCCGATTGTAGTTAAATTTTTCTCTGCTAACGAGCAATTGAGGCAGAACTTTGACAAACTAAAAACCTTGCTTTATGATGTAACTACATCAAACTAGGAACTGCTGCATAAAATGTTAAGATTTGTAACTGCACACGGGCATCCTACGCAGACTTTCTTTGGGTCAAATCGACCAATTACCACTCCAATAACATTCGACAAGTGAAAACATCTCGCGTCAAAACGTTAAACTGACTCAACGATATAATTTATTCGATTTGAAAGTTCGTATTCGATCGTTGCGAGTTAATTGAATGTTTGAGATGTTGACCTGGCAGTTTGATTGTAGATACTCGACACAAGTAAACTTGTTGATTCATCATTTCAACATCTCAGCAGTTGATTGAGAGAACAGGTATCACGTGACTGCATGCAGGAAACATGGGCTACTTTGACTCAAGGGGGCTGTACACTGTATAGTTACCCTTTTTTAGTTGCGGTTTGGACCAATCAACGAGGAGGATACCGAAAAGTACGTTTTTGTAATTTATCACGATATCTTTATTTTATTTCTCTTCTGCCTAGCTTCTACAAGTAGGTACACTCCCCCAAATAATAAACGGTACTCGAAAGAAAATGAATTGACTGATTAAGGTTTGATGGCATCATCCCATGAAGTCAGTGCTAACGCATTATCTAACTCTTTTAGGTGAGCTCTGATTTCATTGATAATAACAAGGATTGATTGTCAAGGAACCGGCCCAGCAGCCAATACGTTTTGTACCAAGTACCGTTTATTATTTGGGGGAGTGTACATTACAAAATTAAAAACATTTTATGATCTAAAAAAACATCCTATCCGACTTTTTTTAAATTACAGTTTAAACTAAGTAACGGATCAGATTTTTTTTTCACAAAATAATAATTAATAATTAGTTATTACTATCCTGGTCGTTACCGTATTGATTTCTAGCAAGATCGTTTTCTTGGTTGCACCGAAAAATTGTTTACACTCCGCTTTACTGCTGGGTAATCTGAGAGAAGCTGTGTTCAAGGTCACGCATTTCCTATGCTCACTTATCAACGCGTTCCTCAGCGGAGTCCTAACTTAGTTCTAGTTTCGATTTAATCTGGTTCTTTTCGCCGCTTTTTATCCTACATTTCTCCTACCAACTTACCGCAACGAATTACCCTAACCCCGGCATAACGGCTACCTCAATGCGTTGCTATGAGAAGTAATTACCATCTCAAAGTCTCCGGGAGGGGGGGGGAGGGGGCAAAGCCTCCCAAGAGATGATTTACATTGAGAGAGTCGACTTTTACTTGAAACTTTCAACTTGATAATGTTTAAGATGAGCGACCGTTTTGCTGCTTTAATTTCCTGTCTTGTTGGCGAGATGGGGTTGAAAACTACGTGACCTTTGACATAGGAGGTCTGTTTAGTGTTTTCATTAAATAGGGGATGATGTTGTTGAAATAGCAAAATAAATGAAGAACGTGGAATTTGATAGCAAGATTCTGAAGAGACGTAGCAAAGGATGTGACCGAATTAACATTTGATTTAAGATCTTAATTTATGTAAAAATTGGCAAGATCTTTGTTATTTGAATTCTTTTCAAAATGTTGTTAATTTTGACAATTGTTTCAACCATGCTGTAAAATATAATCAGACTGTGCAAGATTTTGGCAAAATTAAAATTATATAATCGCAATAATTTTTCTGAAGGGTTTGACCTTTTTTCTTACAGAAAATGCACATTCTTAGCAAGATATTTGGCAAGTAAAAACGTTGTCAAGATTTTATAACCACAATCTGCAAGATCTTGCCAGGTTTTTTTAGCAGAAATTGCGAACTGAAATTCAATTGCGAACTGAAATGTAATTTTAAAATTACAAATGACAATTCATTGCAAACTTTTAAGAAGGTACTTAGATTAAATTTGTAATCCATAACTTATACTTAGACCATGTATACGAAGTTATCTTGGGTGGCCCAAGGTTTTAACACATCTCTTAAGGTGGATTCACACGGCCGTTCCAAACTTCGAGTTTGGAACTCAAGTTTGCCAAAGTTTCGAATCGCCGTTCCAAAAACTCCCGTGTGAACTATGAAAGTTTGAAACTCAATCCTCACAGTTCGAATCTTTTCATAGTTCACACGAAGGTTTTTGGAACGGTGATTCGGAACTTCGGCAAACTTGAGTTTCAAACTCGAAGTTTGGAACGGCCGTGTGAATCCACCTTTACAGTTTTGTTTTCAAAATCCACACAGTTCAAAATCCATCCAGATACTTTCTAAACTCGTGAAGTGTGATTTGCTGTTCAAAGTAAAAATAAAACTATTTGCGAACATCTGTAACCCATGAACAGCTTTCTTAGCTCAAGTGCCTCCTGCAAAGAAGTTAAAGTTTATTTATATTTGTCTTTGTAGGAGGCAGAAGGGCCTGTTTGTGGTTTAAACTCATCTTGGTTTGTACAAACATTTCTTTGCACTGGAATACGCTCTGTGTAACGCGTTGATAAGAAAGCATCGGCAGTGTGAGCTAATAATATGTTGTGAGAGTTGCGCTGATCTTTGGTTAGGTATAAAGAATGATTTGCAAATGATCAAGGTGTGGTGTATTTACAATCTCGATACTAGTAAAATTTGCAAAACGGTGGTCTTTATGATCGTGCAAAATTTCAACATCATCGGTTGAAAAAGTTTATTTTCATTTTTCAACCAATAGCAAACCAAGGAAGTCGCCTCAACATAAGGCAAAATTACAGCTTGATCAGTGAAAAAAATAACAAAATAACAGAGATTTTTTTTTCGGAATTTCCACTGCTTTCTCGGCTATTTAATCTAAATATTTATAGAATCGAAGCGAATGTTTATGTCAACGCGTAAAACAAGTTCATGCCGTTTATATCCTCATAGAATAAAACACAACTGACTTAATTTTTAAACCTGATATTGACAGTTTCAAGTACCTGACATCATCAACAAAATCAACCCCCGAACAACCTCAAAGCCCTTGAAACTTGCTAAATCAATACCTCACACAGCATCCCCCAACTGGCATCTTGCCACCGACTCCCAGCTAATAGAATAAGTAATCACCTTCTTATCGCCCAACTTGCCCCCACCTCCCCTATTCCTGTTCCACTATCGCCCCCTCAACCCTAATCGAAGTGCGATATCCGCCCAACAAAACCTGTAATTCAACTCCTAATTGAACTATCGATGCACCTAATTGATTTACAATATATCGATTACTCGCGACTCGATTTCCAGACGATAAATCAGTTTGAAATGGGATTGGGTTTAATAATTACAATATCAATACTGTCGGCGTTGCGTGCAAGAAGGGGTTATGTTCGCAGGGGATTGGATTTGAAAGGACAGTTTTCCATGAAGTGTCAGTTGTAGGCTCTGATCGGTAAAAGATGATAGGAATTTATTACTATGCATGAGTATTGTTATATAACGGAGTGTCAGTAATAAAGAGTCGTATCTTAATAGGGAATCAATGTAAGTTACGCCCATATTAGTGAGAATATTCTTCATGAAGATAAATTGAACGGTTGCTTGGAATTTGATTAGAGAGTTTTGGAAAATTACGTCTACTGAAGAATCTTATCCTGAATCGAAGATGATCTTGCCAACTTCTTGCATTAATCTTGCTGAAATCTTGACATCATCTTGGAATATCTTGGATCGCGTAAGGTAACTGAGTAGAGCTTTTTAATCGATTTTTATCAATATTCAATATGTTTTACCAAAGTACCCACCTATAATTGTTAATAAAATAAGGCTTTGTACGAGTCTTCACACAGTTCAATGAAAATAATTTCATATCTTGTAATGGTTTATTAGTTTAATTTTGTCCTACAGACGTTTAGTAACCGAAAATTAGTAAAAATATGGCACTAAACGTCTGTAGGACAAAATAAAACTAATAAACCATTCCAAGCTATGAAATTATTTTCATTGAACAGTTCTGAAGACGTACAAAGTCTTATTTTATCAACAATTACATTGTTAAAAGATATTGATAAAAATCGATTAAAAAAACTCTTCAAGGCCACCGTAAAACAAACGTATAATATCTACAAAATGATAAAACAGCATAACTTTGACGACATAAAAAGCCAGAGTCACCCGACTATTTCTGGAATGCTAAATGCACTCTACATCAAGTCGTCAACAACTAGGCCCGGTGGTGGGGGGGGGGGGGGGGGGGGGGATGCACACGACACCCCGTCACAAGCCCGCGCGGGGGTGAAAAACAGCGTGTATAATTAATTACTTTGTAACTCGCGCGTCACCGCCACGGTGGCTCAGCGAGGCAGAAGACTGTGATAAGAAGCTAATTGTCCCCCCCCCCCCCGTGTCACGTGGGCTGATAACAACAGCATTATCACGCGCCAGGGACGCCCAGGGACCCAGGGACGCCAGGGACAGCGGCGCTAATGTAGCGGGAACAATGCAGATGATAAAAACAAACGCTTAGGCGAGTTTTAAACATCAGAGCTTTTATTTTAAATGTGATGTAAACTTTGATGCTTTACGAGCATTTGACGTCATTGAATGTTTATCGGATTGATTGGAAGCATTTTAAAGGAATCGAAATGGAACTATCTTAAGAGTCTTGTTTATCTAAATCACGGCAAAACATTGATTCGCTAGAAATAAATGACCCGATTTTATTCAATAAATCGCAAGTATTATAACAAATATTTTGAGTAGGTAGGTATTTCATCTTTCATGGTTTTTCCTCAGTCGATAGACAAATGCTGGGAAGGTTCCCTACTCATATGCCACGTCCACCTCCTTCCCACCGTATCATCATCATTCATCCTAGTGTTGCAGAACAGTGCGACGTTAAAATCCAATAATTACTACATGACCCGATAGGTTAGAATTGAGATTACACCACAATTACTTCTTAATTCGTCCATTTTCATCCCCAGACCACATTTCCCCCTACAACCCTGGCGCCAGGAGGGTGGCAAGGGGGCCAATTGACCCCCCTGGCGTCCATACTCGTACCATCACAACATTATCCAAATTACCAAACATTCTCAATACCAACACCAAAACCGAATCGACGTATATAATTTTTATCCCTCCGCAATAAACGATCATCGGCCCCCGAGGGTCTGGTTTTAGGGGTGCGGTCGGGGGGTTAATTCAACCCTTGTAGTAATTGTCATCAGTTCTGAGGCCGCTTGATGGGAATTGTAATGGGCAATTATGCTTATAGGTAGTGTAATGGCGTGGTGGGTTAATATCGGACGATTATGAAGTCATTTACTATGCTATTGGAGATCAAATGCTGTGTGGAATCATGCGGACTCGATGGCGTGGAGCAAAACTCATGGCAAATCTTGTCGGAAATTCAAGTAATGTTGGTTTTACTCCTAATATTCTTCAATTTATGTTATTTAATATGGCAGACCAAAATCTAACTAGACGACAGATACTAAAATAAGTAGTAAATAGTAATTAATATATTATTTCTTGATATTATAATCCATATTATATTTGATACCATTTTTGCACTTCTTATTAGGTAATATCTCTTATAAATGCATTTCAAAATATGATTAAATTAGGTAGGTATTGGAAAATTGACTGTCCCCCAGCAAAAATAAACAACATTGAGTGAGGTATAGCAACAAGTTTGATGCAACTAGGTGCTACCCTAATAAACTATGTATTGATCTTTGATTCAGGATTAATATTGGTTCGTGGAATTCAAACTTCTGCTTGCTTCTCACACACTCAAATCTGTCGAAACACACTTCTCTCCAAAATCACTTAGAAAAAGCTTGTAATTTCAGTTAAAATTTATATTTGTGGGCTACTATTTGTCGATTACAATAGTAAACATAAGGGCGCCAATGTGAGTTACTCGACAGATAATATTTATTTTCATTGTAACCAGCCACATTGTGTTTTTTTAATTTTTTTAATACAGGTTAATGTTACGTCATGACTACATTATTGTCAAGAGCCTGGTATGAGATTCGAACAAGGACCCCAATGCACATGATCACCATGGTAATAACCAATAATGTGCAATTAGTATTACACGGGGGTCATCCCCGCCCCCCCCCCCCCCCCCCCCCCAATCAAAGCAATGAGGGCAGCGTGTTTCTCGGAGTGCGGTGTGCAAGGTACTGTGGGGGGGGGGGGGGGGGAGGATTAATTTGGTGGTTAATTCAAGTCGATAGCCCATGGGATTTCATGTTAATCGCAGAGGTCGATCGCTGATTGGTTGTTTTGATTGGGAGGGGGGGGAATCAAAGGGCGTATGATTTTGATTGATTTGAATCACAACATTGGGATTGATTTATAAGTAATTTAGTTAAGGATTTGATGGCTTTAGAAGCTATACTGAGTAAACGCGTTCCTTGACCTTAGCCTCTCGCTTAGATTATCCAGCATTAAAGATCAATTTTCAGGTGAAGCCAAGAAACCAATCTTGCTAGAAATCATTAAAAACTGATAGGATCTTCAGTACCTAAAAATATTGGCCTGATACGTTAGTTCGTTTGACCAGTTTGACCTGTATAATTAGAAAATAACACTCAACAAAAAGAGATTCGAGCCATATTAAGTTACAACTTGATGTTTTGTTATTTTTTGTATTTTTGTTTAACGTCGTACCTACTCTTCTGCAACTAGGATAATGGCGACGGATGAATGATGATGATAGGAAATGACGGGGGGAAGTCTCTTCTCAATAATCTTTCCAAGATCTTGCAAGTTCTTCATTATATTTTTCAGAAGGGTTTGACTCTTTTAGAAAACAAATGTCAATAACAAGATCTTGCAAACGAGAACCTTCCTAATCTGGAGGGCCTCTCGACCCGAAGTCTCCCTGACAATGTATAAAAAGAGTCGCAGGTTATTAGCCCGCCGATTGAAAGCGTAATGTCTGTTCCATCAACGCGTGTTGCAGACGACCTGATTGGCAATCCTCGTGATGCGTCGGGAAAGTCAACACACGGCTGATTGGATCCTTCGCTGCGACACAAGACGCCGTTTCCAGCAGGCAGTGACGCTGCATGCTTTGCTCGGCGGAATCGAGAGGGTTTTGAGGAGGCGCTGGGATTCATGCAAGTAGGCGAGATTTGACAGTCGGGGAGATTGTGGAAGAAGACGGCGGGTGAAATACAGTCCACTCCTCATATTAATAACATGGTTTTGGAAGTCAGCTCCCTTTCGCCGCGATTTCGCCTTTATGTTCCCCTATTTGCTTGTGAAATACATACAAATAGGTAGTACCTACTCACTATTGTAATTATTTTTGTTGATGTTTATAATTTTGTATTTTTAATACCTAATGCGTGGTCAAACAAAGTGTGTGACAGATTATTCGTACGTATTTTCCCTATGAATATACACTGCATTTTTCAAAATATCTATAGAAGTGGTGTTATTTGACGTGTCACTAAATTCTGTCAATGATTTTTCTTTTTCTTTTTATGATACTTTTGTTCATTTTAGTGGTGTTTTAACGTCGCACTGTTCTGCACCAGGCTAATGGCGACGAATGAAATGATGAAGAATAAGTCAGGATGGACGGTGGGAAGCGAGGCGGCAGTGGCATATTAGTATGGAACCTTCCCAACATTTTCCTCTCGACTGAGGAAAAATCCTCAGTCAACGAAGTCATCTAATTTAATTGAAAAATTATAGAGTTCTATTTTCTCTCCATTTGACAAATATTATGATCATGACATTGACTTTTTTTGTCTGGGGCTTAACGTCGCACTGTTCTGCAGCGAGGCTAATGGCGACGGATGAATGATTATGATAATGATTGGGAGATGATGTTGAAGAGTGGGTAAGGATGGAAGGTGGGAAGGAGGCGGTCGTGGCCTATTAGTAGGGTACCTTCCCAGCATTTGCCTGTCGACTGAGGGAATACCACGAAAAAACCCCAGTCAGTTAGGGCGGCCGCGGGAATCGAACCCAGGCCTCCGGAATACAAGTTCAGAGCGTTACCACTCAGCCAACCTGTTCCGTGTTCCGACATTGACTTTACGCGCAAACGTCGCAACATGAACAAACACGACTTATAAACTCGCATAGAGTCTCGTCTGTCTTATGTCTAAATCCACACGGGCATAAGCCGCACCGCTAATGCCACAGGTAATCCGAACTAGCCGAAGTTGGAACGCAACGCAAGCACAAGCGGAAGCACACAACGTAGCCGCAGCGCAACAGAAACTTCGTTTGTTTCCTTCCCAATGGCGCCGTCGACTGTGAAATTGAGTTCTAATCTCGGCAGGGAAATTATGCTGGAAAACTCTTGTGTTTTTGTGGAGAAAAGCGTGAGGGAAATGATGTTAGGTATGAAGACTGAGCGGTCAGCTGTTTAGTCCGAAAACCGTGATTTTACACAGCCATGTGGATATTTCGTGGAAACAAATTGTTACCGAATTCAATTATAACAATTTTTACATTTTTCTTATTTTATTCTACTTTTGACGAAAACTTTTAACAAATATTTGAAAAAATACGATTTTAAGGATGATGTCCGGAATTTCGATATTTGTTTTAGCTCTATATTACACAGATTGGGTTTCCAATATTGTTGGAAAACACCAAAGCATCAATTTTGAACAGTTGATTAAAACATTGCCAAGGCAACAACCAATGACATTCCTGGAATGACCTGGTTTTAATTGAGTTTTGAAAATCCGATCCAAATCAAATTGCATGTGATATTTTAGAAACGAAATTTCTGAATAAAAACGAAAACGCACGGGAAGAATCGTAACTCTGTCAATGAAAATGAAAATGCAACTTACCGGCAACAGATGAAAATAATCCCAAAACGTCAGGTACAATATTCCCGGGTTAAATCCAAGGGTATCGGTCCACACTGTCACACACTGTCACACTGTCACACTCACACTGTCGAACTACTTTGGCCCACACAAAATCTCACAAGTCTAAACTAAAAGACCCCCGCCGTTTCTCTTAAGTACATAGAAAACCTAACGCACAGTAGTATCTCTCACTATATGTTATGTTTGTCTTTCATTACAGTTCACACGCGGGGGGCCACAAGACAAAAAACACAACAGAAGTAACACAATGCTAATGCATACGATCGAGATGCACTGATTCGAACACTTATGCACGGGTGAGTTCAGAAAGACACGCGGGTTTGCGAACGCGGCCGGTGTTTGGTTTTCGAATGTTTTTGAACGACGCGAGCGTGTTACGAGCGGAGCGGAGCGCGGAGCGACATAGGTCTGCTCTCGGCGAGGACTCGGAGTCGACTGACGGCTGGAGTGGAGGGGATGGTCTTTATGTGAAGAGGCTTTGTCGGCGCTTCGCTCTTCTTCGGAGTTCGGCGGGGTCCAGTGACAGGGGTGGGGGGCAACACCAGAAGTAACACATACGAAGATTCATGTTTAAGAGATAACAATACCATTTACTTGTTTTTAAATAACAAGAATATAGGTAAATATTTAAAAAAAATAACAATGAAAGGAAAGTAGCGTCAGGCCCGGCCAGCAGGTTTCGAAGTAATTAGGCTCTTGGATTTTGGAGGGTACGACAGCCTATACCTCCTTGTACCCACTGTATTTGGAAATGAATAAAGATTATCATTATTCAACGAATATTGGTTTCCGCGTCCGTCCTTCCTGACTGGCGTACTATCGTGGCGTTCCCTCAGTCGACAGGCAAATGCTGGGAAGGTACACTACTAATAGGCCACGACCGCCTCCTTCCCACCTTCCATCCTAACCTACTCTTCACCATCATCTCCCAATCATCATCATAATCATTCATCCGTCGCCATTAGCCTCGCTGCAGAACAGTGCAAACAAAAATCTCATGTTAGTCGATTTTGACGTATTTTCCATCACTTATTATAAAAATATTAAATTTCACTAACAATTAATGTATGCATTTATAATTTGATTAGTATTTGATTTATACCCACAGAATTGGAATTTTTAAAATGCATGCTTCTGTGCTGTAGAACAAAACAATTGACAATAACATACTAATGTGCCATTCAAGGTCACGAAAGTACTTTCCAATTTGTCAATTTCTGTTTTTCTACTCGGCTATAACGATGTGAAATCCAATGACCACGAGGAAGCTACTGCCAAAATACAACCGTTTGATTTCACTATTGATTTCACCAAAATCACACAGGTAAAATAATGTGCAACATAATTATAAATAACATATCAATTTGGCTCAGGCACTTGCACTTCGGAAATGCGTTTTTTCTGACTGAGGTTTTACCTCAGTCTCTCGTTTTTATTTTTCTCTCGACTGAGGTAAAACCTCAGGTAAACCTCAGTCAAGAGAAAAATTATGGGCAGGTTCCTTACTAATAGACCACGACTTTCTCCTTCCCACCGTCCATCCTTATCAATATCTTCATCATCATCTCCCAATCAGCATCATCCTCATTCTAGTTGCAGAACAGGCCTACGGTAAAAACCATTCAAAATAAAAGATAAAAGATAGAAAGTATTCTTATTATTAAGTAATGCACTACAAAACACACTTCGGTCTAGATTGTGAAACATACTCTCCCGAAGTGTTCCGGATTCGCCAGTTTGTTGCACCACGCCGTTTACCTGGCATTATCACGACAATCGTCCCATTGAACTGTGTGTGACTCAACTTCTGAAACTCTTTTGTGAAATGATTGAATCCCCCCCCCCCCCCCCCCCCCCCCGTGACCCGGCGCTCTGCCCGGAAGTGGCGCTAGGCTCGAACACGCGACCCGCGGACAGGAGTATGACGTCACTTGCAGGTAGTGTCACGTGCAGGGGTGGGCAAAGTTGAGTTATCTCCATGCAAACTGTCAGGACTAAAAGCAAAGCTCGACCCTTCCAATTCAACAGCTTGTGTTTGTCTAGGAAGTATCCATGAATAATACTTGGAAAACGCTCTGTGTAACGCGTTGATGAGGGAACCTTCGTATTACATGCGAATTGATATGCGTTTGCAAGTTTCTACTCTAGAGACCTTGGAAAGAGCCGAAACGAAATGATTATTTCATTTAGAAATTTAAATTTTGAATATGTGTGAATAACTTTTGAAACAAACCTACAAGAAATTTGAAGTTGATCGGTCAAACGGTTCCAGATTTAATTTTCAAAAAAGCAGACGATCCTTTTTTAAGTATACTTATACTTGAAACTAGTAGGTATAGTACGTCCAGCGAGCGTGTAGCCTTTCCTTTCATAAGATGAGCAGTATTGTTCGACCCTTGTTCGACAGTTAAGCTCTGACAAGATACAACTCTTTTTATGACCTGCCACCCCTTCCACCTACACTGTTGCCATTTTAAACAACTTTCCTTGAATTTTAAAAGCCAACTGCATTGAAAGATATTTGGCACCACAACAAAACAACCCATTCCAGAACACCTGCAGTCGTTGAGAGATATTTACAAGCGCACACGCGTCAAAACACTCAGGATTACAAGCTAAAACCATTGTTGAATTTTACACAGCATTTTCTGAACTGGCTACACGCTCACTGGACGTACTGTAACCACTCTTATAGTAGTATATTTACATTTTGCACACCTAATAATGATATCTAAGTGCCATGATAACCCTAAACTTGTCTTTTATTTAATCCTGATTAAAATTTGAGATCAATTGGTTCACGGGCTTAGTCTCCAATCGTATCGGAAATTTCATAGTTTTGAGCGGTTTTGTTTAATAACCCGCGCCTAATAAACAAGGCACGAAGCAAATTAAAAAGTGCTACTAATATACAATCAGACTGATCATGTGAACATCCTATCAAAGCTACCTTATGAAACAATTCTTCTCTCTCAATTTTCTAAAATGGCCGAGCGCTTGCACCACCTCTAAAAATAGTAAATAAATCGAGTACTGCTATCGTCAACCCTTGCACTGGTCAGTACAGGTGTAGTTGGTTTTGTCCAAGGGTTTTGTCAGCCCTGTGAAGGGATGGTATTGAGTCACTAAAGTATTGAAGAAGCGATTGTTTCAACTCTGTGATGTATATAACTAGACAGTGTCTGAATGGAGGTCTCGACATTCGTGACAGACCCAACTAGAGGTGGGAGTTTGGAACAAGTGGCGTGAGGGCAAGAGTTTTTACATGACTTTATTGAGGAAATTCACGCCATAATTGCAGGTACATCAATCCCAGAACATACATGGAAAATACATGTGTTTGGTGGCTGAAAAGTTTAAATTGTCCAGACATTTTTTTTAGCTTTTTCAACCGTTGAGAATGATAACTAATGACACTGACACAACTAAATCTGGACAAAAAGATGATTGAGGATGACACATGGTCTAACACTTGTAACAAAACTATTCACAAGGGTTTACATTTAAAATATGAAAATTGAATATCATTATACACCAATAATTTTTTCTTCTTTATTATTATATTTTACTAGTTTTTAATTTTTATTTAAACTAGCTACTAAACCTTTATTTTATAGTTATAACAAATCATTAGTCTTAAAAATCAAGAAGGTTGAATAATTTTAAACCTCCTGTTATGAATATAGGATATTTAAAACGATTTGCTGGGATTTATTTTTATTTGATTTCTTTCCTTTCAGAATCAGAAAGAATCTCTTTTCTGAAAATATGCCCATTATATTATAGCAGATAGAAAGTCTTATATATCGAGTATAAAAATGTTATATGTCAAATTAATTGGGGTCTTAGACCCACAAGCTGCCTCGACTACATCCTATCCATCGCCCAATATAACATAATGGCGGACATTCCAATCTTTTCTCATCTTCCAAATTGCAATTCTCATTCTGTCCAGTTATTAATTACCTCCCCTCAGTGTCCAGCCCAAAGGTCCAGGGGGGGGGAGAGGAGGGAATCAATCAAATGATAAAGAAGCCAGGACTCTGACAGATATTGTGAGAGGCGATGAAAGAAAGCCATTTTCCTTCAGATGCTCAAAGAAAGAGGAGCGCAGAAAAGATTCTATTATTGGTAGTTTATGTGGAACGAGATTTGTCCAATTTCTTTTTTTCGCAGACATAAAAGCGAATTGAGGATTTTCAGTGTGGGTTGTGATTGACTGTGTGTCCGCAATAGTCGAGTCAGGTGGAGAATATGTTTGAACATGTACACTTGGCCAAAGTAAAAATGGTATTCGGAAGAAACTGGTTGACTGATAACGGTTTGATGACATCATCTGATGAAGTCTATGCTAATTGCTAGCGCGTCATTGATCTCTGAATTCATTGATAACAACTTCCAATCCGCAGACAGCCAATCCGTTTAGTTAAAATACCGTTTTTACTTTGGCTACGGGTGCCTATGTCTTGATGTTACTACTCCATGGGGGGAGAGACAGGGGTCACTTGCCACCCCTTGAATTAGTTTAGAATATTTGCAATTTATTTATTAAAATTCCCTAATAATTCAGTCAAGTATCCAATTCAAAATATTAGCACTGGAAGAATAATTCACGGAAATATCCAAGAATTGGCAATGTATTTTTTTAAATGCACCAATTTCACAAGTTTTCTAACCATATTTTAAAAGGACTGAGGTATATTTAGCGCACTATAAACACGATTTTTAAGTAAAAAATAAGAAAAACCTGAAGGGGCCCTTGAGTCCCCATTTCATTTTAACATTTTACCAATAAAATACAAGTCATTCACTTTTCTATACTTTGAGAAAAATCGACACACCGCTATTTTTCAAGATGGACGCTTCTGTTGATGTGATGACCAATTCTCTGACGTCACAAAGAAAAGTCCAGAAAGTAATCACAAAGCTGGAATTACATTTTCCGTCTATTGACAGTTGATTATTTTTATCCTGCCTATAACAAGTCTCCACGGACCAATCAGGATCCAGGCTCTCGGAGAACGCATCAGGACAAACACAAAGGTTCCAGAAGCATTTTGAAACTCTGCGAAAATAATCAAAATGTATTGTTGTATAGGGCAATCTCGTCTGACGTCACAGCTGACCAAAATCTAACTGGGGGGCAGACGCTTTCAGTAAATATGTAATTGAGCGAGCGTCACCACGGTACTCTTTTGACACTTTCACTCTGTGTGTGTGTTTTTTTCTTTTTTTGCCTGCACTGCCCAGGTCAAACCGCACAGCCAATCGATTTAAAATTTTGCACACATAATCTAAGCGGTTTCTGGTATCGTTTTTAAACGGGATCATGTGATTGGTTCCAACTAAAACAATCGATTGGTTGGTCCGATCAATTTGAAATTTTGCAAAGTCATTGCAACCAACATTGTCCACAATCTTACAAAGTTTCAGCCAAATCCTTTAATTGGTTTAAATTTAAAACCATCTTTCCTGTGATCTTTTGAAATTTAAACTAGAACCCGATCAACTTAAAACTTCGCATGGTCATTGGGACCAACATTTTAGGTATGTTTGCCAATTTGAAGACTAATCTGTAGTTATTTTCAAAAGCCATTGTCATTTAAGGACATTTTCTTTAAATATTTGAAAAATGTAAACTAAATATTCATCCCTGCCTTCTTGATGCTTTATTTCCAAGGCCTGTAGAGCAGCTGATACTTGCAAACGCATATCAAATCGGATGCAGTACGAAGGCTCGCTCATCAACGCGTTACACAAAGCGTTTTCCTAGAAGACAATCATTATCTTCCTTGATTTAATTAACTTGTTTCATTTGATACTATTTGTGTAATTATTTTTATATTTTTCTTTCAAAGCTGTATTTAAATTTTAAAATAGTTCAAACTATTGAAAAATTGCCTGTCCCCCAGAAAAAAAACAAGATTGGGGTCTGTTACCATAGCAACCAATGTGATGCAACTACCCTATAGCAAAACTATTTCAAGATGTTTCTCCCTCCCGCTCCCCCTTCTCGGTTGAGATGAGAAGTTGTCACGTGAGAACTCGAGTTGTCATTTACATGATCGTGTCTCACAGGTGCTCATGAGACAACGACATCGACAACGCTGCTAAAAGCTTCTCGTCGTTTGTGTCATGTGGACCATTCAGCAGATACTCTGTGGGAGAGGCGATCGTTAAACAGAGCTACCTACGTAGTTATAATTACACATCTCGATCGAGACGGCGACGTGTCTAGCGTACTAACCAGCGCCGTTCTAGTTCTACATCGCTTATTGGATCGAAGTTGGTCAGATTTGGTTGAAATATTGAAAATCATGAATATAAATGACGTGTTTTTATTTGTTTTACTAAGTACTTTTTATTTTGTTTTTGATCTTTACAACTATTTTTCATTCTTGACACCCAAGTTCTTTGGCAAATTGACAGACATATTCTTTGACTAATTGTCGATTGATAAATATAACACGTTTTTCGAGGTAATCACGATTATAACTGTAAAAAATATGTATTTTTCTAACCAATTCATAGCTTGCACGAACTTCTTTTGTTTTCAACAATGCAAAATCATTGAATTTTCCACCTGAGGACGGACATTTTGTTGGCACGTTGACGGGTCAGATTATAACTTTATTGAGGTAAATCGATGTATTTTTGTAATGTGAGTGATTCCTCTTCGTACTATAAAGATATCTCCGGAGCCTACAATTTCCCAGGTATCCATTAACTATAAAATATCATAAAAAAAGCAGAGAATCACAGCTATTCTGCGTGCCCTCAAGATGGCGACGGCAACAGTGAGATGACATCACGTGTGAATTGTTTCAAGAAAGCGTTCATCGAGTACGGAAATTATCTCGGTGCTCTTTATTTGACCTTCCACTAATAGCTCCGTATTGTTGTCAATTGGAAATCCAAACAACTGACGAATTTTTTAAAAACCAAAACAAACACGAAAATGTCTGAAGTTCTAAAACAATTCGGCGGAGTGCTTTTAAATAAATTGTTTTTAGAATTACTTTATCCCCAGCCATGATGATTAGTCCCACTTCATGAATCACATTTTACATATTAAAATGACTTGCGTCTCAGGTACAGAAATATGTGTGATGGAAATTGTTTCAATTAAGGTGGCTGAAAAAAGGTGGTTAAAATTCACGTGACTTTTTAACCAAAAAGCTACACATTTTCTATTGGAAGGGGTTAGTTTAGCAAAGACTTCTCACTCATCAGATAAGTTAGGACACATCTGTTGGAACTTATCTACGTAGAAAAGAACTGCGAAAATAACATATTAGATGATTTTACTTCCTTGCACCAAAATATTCTCAAATCAAGACCTGAAGTTGAAGGAAATTCTACGAGTTGCCAAGAACAGCAAACTTTACTCTAATAAAAAGGCATATGCATCACAAACCTGACGCAATGTCAGAATATATAACATGCGCTCTTTCTTCCTCTTTCCAACGAAATGTTGAGATATTAATTATATCCACTATTATGAATGTAATGTTTAAACGAACAGCACTTGGTTTTGACAGTCTTCACACGCGTACGTATACACGATATTTGTGTTGTTTTTATTATAAAACCACTGCAAAATTAAATAATATTGACTGCAAATATTGATAAGCTCCAGTATGCAGTGAATTTCCTTCATAAATCACCTTGGATTACTCAACATGAACGATGTAAGGTATGTACTCATAGGTAACTATTTCTTTTGATCGGATGTAGAGAAATAAAGTCACGTGATATACAGCCACCTTAAGGACCACTCTAATTATCTAATTAGCTCCAGTTTCATCACTTTCAAGCGACACAAATAATTGTGTAATAAAACCGAAATAACGACTCAGTGATTTACTACTGATAATTATAAATAACGACTTGATTATTTTAATGAGTAGTTAATTTAATTGGACCGGATTGGATTTAATTATACAAACAAACTATAAAGTAAACATTGATATTATAATTGAATTGCGTAAGAGGGAGGCAAGATTCTAGAGCAATTATAATGTTTTGGATGTTTTGAGAACAAAAGCGCTCATGTGGAGTAATTTTCATTTTCTAATCAAAATCAAAGGGCGTGACGTTTGTTTTAAAACTAATTAATTAGAAGTTCTGTGATGAGAGGAGATTGTTATTAAAATAGTGTCTCATTATGATGTGAATAATTCATATAAATAAGACGTCCAGTTGGACAGCGCTTGTGTGGCATTTGTTTTACCCCCGCCTGTACTTTAAGTGGCACACGTCACATATTTTAGTGCAACAGTTTGTCTAATATAGTGTTCTTTTTACCACTTGGGATAATATTTTAGAAAATTTATCCGATTTTCAGGCAAATCGGTCAAGACGATCTTAAAGATTCATTCATGTTTCCTCGAACTTCTTTTATTTTACTTCAGCAATGCAAAAGAAATGTATTTTCCCCCTATAGGGCGGACATTATGTTGGCACGTTGGTGGGTCAGAAAATCGATCTATTGTAAACTGATTCTTGTCGTTTTAAAGATTTCCCCTTAACCTGCAATTTCCCGAGTAATCATTCAAACTATCAAATATAGCCCAAAAGGAACACAATCACAGGTGCCAACAATAATTGTTGGCAAGGGGACATTTGCCCCCTCCCTCCCCCCCACTGGATGTCAGAAAAACTTTTAATGTTTGTGTGTTTTATGTATAGGTTGATTTCGTAAGTAAAATACTAAAAAATATTAATTTCAAAGTGTCAAAAAAAACAAAAAAATGCCTGCGGGTCAAAGTAAAACAACCTCAAACCCTGAAGTGTCAATTTGTTAAATTTTTTGAATAATTTGACAATGCACCTCATAACGTCTCAAAATTGACTTCAAAGTGTACAAAAACCAAACAACGCGTTGTGGGGCTGGGTGAGATGGGCCCCCCACACCCCCTTAGCCCGAGGCAAATTGTATTCCTTGCCTTGCCCCCCCCCCCCCCCCCCCGTCATAACTGCCAACGCCCATGATTCACATGCAATACTCCAGCTCGCTTATCAACGCGTTACACAGAGCGTTTTCCTATCGACCTCTAGTGCAGAGGTCGGCAACCTGTGGCTCCTTGGTTGTTCTTATTGGATCTTGATAATTTAAAATCTGGAATCGAAAAATTTGAAAATTCAAAAAAAACACCCTGCGGGGCAACAATTAAAAGATTATTTTAGAATCCCAAAATCACTTTTAAATTGTTGAAATTATAAAAAATACACCCTGCGGGGCAACAACTGGGAGAGTTCGTCAATATCAAAATAACTAATTTATTATTTTCGGTGTATTTGAGCGAGCGAAGCGAGCGTCTCCTTTTGGCTCTTTTGGCACGGACCTCTGTTTTTTTTTTTTTTTCTGTTACCTGACGATATAAAGATCAGAGTTTTTCTTCGATCGAGCTGAAATTTTGCACACATGTGGAGACAACCTTTTCTGTTTGCAGACCCTAAAATTTTTTGAAATCCATTCTTTGGCTAAAATTTAAATAAACATCTCCTGATGGTAGGTTGAAAAATGACCATGGTCTTCGATAAAACTGATCAAACTCATATTTTGGCTATACAGGTCAGTTTTTCTTCGATCGAGCTGAAATTTTGCAAACATGTAGAGACAACCTTTTCTGCTTCAAGAACCTAATTTTTTTGAAATCCATTCATTGGTTAAAATTTAAATAAATATCTCCTGATAGGCTGAAAAATGAAAACGGTCTTCGATAATTCTGATCAAACTCATATTTTGCATGATCATTAAGACTAACATTGTCTCTTATTTTACAAAATGTCATCCCAATCAGTTAAAGTAGTACCCTCATTAGTCCACGTAATTCAAGTCAGTGACTCACAAATTAAATTACAAATCAATGAAATAAATATTTTACAACTATATTTTGCATTGTTGATGAATATCATAATATTACTTTGTATAAATACGATATTTTATAAAGAATTTACAATTATTTTAATTAATTTCATGCAGTACGAATTAAGTATTTGATTTGATTTTAAGCAGTTTCTAGTAGAAACTGGCTAAATTAGGGTATTATTCTTGATTATCTCTTTATTTAATCCCGTACCCCCACATTTTTAAGCGGCTAAAATATTGAAAAAAAATCGGCCTTCTAAATGAAATCAAAAATTTTACTTTGTAGTTTATATTACGATTTCTACAGAAGATATAAGTGTAATTTTTAAGCTTCACCATGTTATCTTATGGGAAATTTAAAGATTTCCTTTTAAGATATCTCTTAAATTAATCCCGTGACACAAGTTTTTCTTTTCGTATTTGCAAATGGTATTGCTTGAGGCATATTTGAGGAAAATTTGAAGCATTTTTATTTAACACCGACTAATGAGGGTACTACTTTAAGAACGTATGAACTTATTGAAATTTTTAATATCTGTCAGTAATGATCAATGAAGTATCGAAATGAATGTTTTCCAGTGCCAATTGAAATAAATCATCTGATTTTACTATATGAACCAGGGTGCTTAGATGCTATTTTCAAGTTTCGATGAAAAGCATTAAATACTTTTATGTTGATTTAGTGATCATATTTCTATTCAATATGGATGTAGGTATATGTTTTCTGTGCGTTGTGTACGCATTTCCGGTTCGAGAATTTGCACGTACCCGTGCTCGCTCATCAACGCGTTACACTGAGCGTTTTCCTAGTATATTTGATTGCCTCTACTGCGGCTCCCATTATTAACTAATTTATTAATTTTTGGGAAATTGTCTCCTTGACCAAAAAAGATTGCCGACCCCTGGTGGCTCTCTTATGAATGCGTCACACATCGACCTCTGACGTCACAGCTGTGTCAAGCTCAACGATCGAGAAGTGGTTTTAAAACGTGCAACATCGGAGTTCGCGGTCACGTGATTGATCTACTCCGTATCGACAGTCGAGTGGAGATTTCGCCGGAAGAGTTGCTGTTCAGCCTCCGCTCTGGAGCTGATCTCTGAATGCAGGTTGCCATGGCGCCCCCCGGGGACCGAGTCAATACACCGGCGGGATGGAGGAGCAGTGAAACTTAAGGTGACACGATCACTGGAACAGGTACGACTTGGAATCAAGTGAAGTTGGTCCGATTAATTTGAAATTTTGCAAATTCATTGCATCCAACATTGTCCCCAATCTTACAAAGTTTCAACCAAATCCTCACATTGATTAAAATTTAAAACCATTTTTCCTGTGATTTTTGAAATTTAAACTAGAACCGATTGACCGATGAACATAAAACTTTGCCTGGTCATTGGGACTAACATTTGAGGTATTTTTGCTAATTTGAAGACTAATTTGTCGCTATTTTCAAAAGTTATTGTAATTTTAAGAATATTTGATTCTATAATCTTGAAATATTTGAAAAATATACTAAAATTTCATCCCTGCCTTCTTGATGCTTCAGTTCCAAGGCCTGTAGAGCAGCTGATACTTGCAAACATCAAATAGGATGCAGTACGAATGCTCGCTCATCAACGCGTTACACTGAGCGTTTGCCTAGTCTAGGAAAATAATATCAGGTATATGGTATATGCGTATAGTTGAGTTTTTCTCTCTATACCTATTTGAAAGTTTCCATTGATTTCCACTCAGAATTTGCACAATGGAGCTTGACTAGGTACAAGTGTTTGTTTTGGCAGGTTGTAAATTTATAGAGATGAGCCAGGTATCAAGTCAGGGGCAGGGAGGGCGATTTTTACAACTGTGCATTGATGCCAAATACCACACATTTGAGAGGTTTAGAAAAATGTCCTACCTCTTTCCATATTTTAAGAAACATTTGACCATATTTGACAACAGGGGAGGGTTGGGATTTGTAGATCATAAATGACGGCATGTAACCGAATCTGTAGCTTGTTAGAAAGTGTCATGTTTTTGAGCCATTGACAATGGATGAATGGCCTTTGACTGGATACCGCGTTTGCCGATATAGGTATAGAGAGAAAAACTCCACTATACTATTTTCGTATCATCGAGTTGAATATGGGTGGAAATGTGGCTCGTGGGAATTTTCTCGAGATAAACCACGGGCCACCGTATTTCGGACTCAATTTTAAATTCAGTGATGCATTTTCATTAATCTTTTGTGAACACTTCAGTACAAACCGAATTATTGTAACCACTAAAAGAAAGCCGGACTGGGATTCCTATTTTTCCCTGCAGAATAAAATGGCGCTTATCGCCAGTTTGCCTTGGTCAAGGACTGTCACGTGGTAGAGATCTACCTTAATGAAGCACCTTCTATGACACATACTTAACTCAAAACCAAAAGTGTGCTTTATCTTTAGTCATTCATTACCCATCATGGGATTATTTACTTTTCATAATCCTGTATTTATGGTTATTACTAATTACTTACCTTTCAAAACACACACAAAGAGCTGGACTTTTCCACATTTATAATTCAATCAACACAAATACAGTAATAAAAACCGCAAGAAATATCTTTTAAGTGCCACTTACAGAGAATTTTAAATGAAAGAAATAAAATCGATTCAATTTGTAATGATTAGTAATATTCCTGTGATGCACTTGTGCATGCGACTGTTGGAAATGGAATGTTTCACAGTTGTGTGGACGTCTGTTGGTAAGTGTAGTCGGATATTTCCTGTAAAGTAAACCCATAATATCACACCGTGTAAAAATATCAGCCAAGGTCTCTACAACTAAAAAGAAAGCAGAGGAAATTATTGTAAAGTAGTGATATCAAAAAATAGACCAAGTCAACACATTATTTTAAAAATCAAAAAATGATTGGCACATCGTGTATAAATAAAGAGTTGAGAAGTGTCGAGAAATCAAATATAGTACTCATAGTCGTAACTACCTATAGCTATAATATAATTTACTAAATAAACCATCCGCCAAATATTTTTTGACTTGATGAAATAAAGTGATGACCTCGCAAATTTTATGATATCACTACTGTTCAATACTGAATTTTTTGATTTCGTGTCTTATTTTTGGTGAAAGGACTTGGCCTTATTTCTACACGGGGTGTTTATTAAAGTTGTGTTTGTACTAAATATGCTTTAAATGACATTCAGTACAATAGCGAAAGATAATTCGTTCTGATCGGTCCAGTCGTTTGAACGACATATGATTATCACTTCTTGTTTTCATAATGACCTCATTGGCAGAAAATACATTTTTTTTATTTTGTTTTTCCGAAATTTCGGCATCGTCATTCAGTTTTATTTATCATACCTGATTCTAATTTCAACACTGACTCGAATACTATAAATAGGCGTAGTATTATAATTATGTATTACAGATTAGTATTTCTTTTCAGAATCGTTCTTTTAATTTGTCGATATATTTCACTCGCGAAGATGATCGCTGTAAAAAGCTTGCTAGTCGTTGTGTTGGTAGCTTATGCCAGTAAGTATTCACATTTGGTACCAGAAACACGTTATAAAGTGTGCATTCCACATTGTCCTGTCCACACACTCTTTGTTATCCTCGATTTACCTGCGCAGTTGAAACTGTAGAGGCAAGACGGTAAAACTGTGCAATTGCGCGAAAAGATGGAACGCAAAGTTGGAAAAATGAGCAAAATAGCTCAGGCCCATCATGGGCGTCCACAGGGGGTTGGGGGGAGGGGTGTTAAGGAGAGGGGCGCCCCTCACCCCCTTCGGATGTAAGGAAACATTAATTTTTGTGGTGTTTACCGTATAGTTTTATTTTGTAAACATTAAACTCATAAAAACTCATTTTCAAAGTGGCAAAAAAATGCACTGCGGGGCAAATTGGTGGCTTTTTTTCCACCACCCCAAAGTGTCATATTTTTACAAATATTGTGAATTTTTCAACAAAATACACCTCACAACGTCTCAAAATTGATTTCAAAGTGTCGAAAAACCAAAAAACCACCTGCGGGGCGGGCAGACATTCTGCGGACGCCCATGAAGTCAGGCCTCTGCGTATTTGTTCATTTTTCTACCGTTTTCCTATCCATTCTCTTGTTATCAATCAGTACTTCCTACTCCAATCCAAGATGGATGCTCATAGAGAGAATAAACTTCCAAAAGTAAAACGTTCCAAAGGGGAGTAAAAGGGAAGTGAAGTGAAGTTTAGATTTTAGAAATATAAATATTTTATGAAAGTTGAGATGTTGTTGAAGTCAGATGTGGTATTATTTTTGTTGTGTGATGAATAGTTTTCAAGGAACGAATTTACAAAGTTTGGTAGATTGTATCTGTCCATGTACAATCTGACGTATCTGACGTGTATCTGACGTCACACGCCGAGTCGGCCCGTATAGATAATGTTAGCCAGAGCCGGTTCTATGCATCCCGTAACACAGGGAACACGGCGTGTGACGTACAGCTTGTTTTTGCAGAGGAGTGAAATGTCGAAAACTAATAAATTAATTATGGGAAATATATGAATTAAAAAAATATAATAAAATTACACATTGCTCTTTGAGGCTATTCTGCATATACAAAATATAATCTCAACATTCATTCCCCATTACAGTGCAGCATCCCGGATACACGGCCATGGAAGTGATGTGGCGAGCTGACTTGGACCATGATGGCAGACTTAGTTTGGCTGAGAGCAGAGACTACATGAAGATGCTGGTTGCTACGGGGATGATGCCCAGAGAAGTCAGCGACGAAGTTCTGTTGCATGGAGATCTTAATCATGATGGATTCTTTGACTTGAATGAAGTGGCTGGAAATATTGATTTTATAAGAGAGCATTTAGCAAAACATAAGTGATTTGTCTGGTTCTAATCGACTTCATTAAGACTATTCAAAGTAATCGATCTGAAATTTTATGCCCATACTACGGTCATCATGTGGTCTCTTGTATAGTTTTTGAGCGCTGGCCTCTAATTGGTTGAAAAGTAGCTGTAGCACACACCGTTTGACTTCGAATCGAAGTTGTTCACATTTTTTGAGGTCATTCCTATAGTTTAAGGGATATAAATTTTAGACATATCCTTCAATTGGTAAAACTATAGGCCTAAATAGTGCCGCTTGAAATTCAAACTCTTTGTGATGCTTGAAAATGTTTTTGGTGCTTCTTATATGAGGCAAAATAAATGTAAAACTTTATTTCAATTTCATTTCTTCAAAAACTGCCTCATAGCGAAACTTTTAAATTTCATCCCTCGTAGAGAGGTTTAAGAATTTAATTTTTTCGTAAAAAGCTGAAAACTTATATGAAATAATTTTTTTAGGTTTGTAATAATATTATTTAGATTTGAATCATTATTTTCTGTTAATTTTACTGTGGTCCATTTATTAAATGCACGCAACACAACAGACATTCGTTTTTGTTCATTATCTCAATACAAACTCCATTGAACAAGTTGCGATTTCAAAGGAAGCTCCTCAATTCGCAAACAATACGAATGCTCGCTTATCAACGCGTTACACAGAGCATTTTACTCACATGACCATGCCACAGAGATAACCTCCTGCTGTTATCAAGAGATGTTATGCCCGTGGTCTCGATGACCTTGTAATGATGAGCTGAGACAAGCAGTGAAACAGTCTGGAGAGAACGAACTGCTGTTACTGACTTGTAAGTTGTGAGCAGCATCTTCTCGTTCTGAGGTGAGATTATATCAGTACCGTCTTCTCTTTCATGCATGCAATATAATGCAAGACGGGATTTGTTTTCTTTTAATGTTGAGCCACCACGAAAAATTATAAAACGTGGTCATTATAGTGGAAAACATTGGTTCTAAAAAGGTTAAACCTAAAAAAATGTGCTGTGAGCCACCAAGCTGTGGTGGCTCTCCCTGGAATCAAATACTACGTTGATCGAAAACTAAATATTTTGAAGATATTATTCAATATTATTTAATGTTTTGTAATAGCCATTATTTTTTTTAAACTTTCCTTTGTAATATGCCTCAAAATTGCACCAATATGAATGATCTTGAGAGATTTTTTTCGCGGGTTCGCTCTGACTCCCTTTCTCTAGATTTCTTTTCAAATAAGTAGCTCTATACCTATTACAGGCTGTTTAAAATTTATTATTAATTATTATGAATACTCTGAATGCTCAATATAAAACCCTGTATAGAGCCTGTGAAGCTATTTTCAATATATAAATTCGAAGGGTCAAAACTCTTATAATGCATCAAATTCACTCGAAAATCACGCATTTTTCCGGGGCTACGCGCCCCGGACCCACGTCTTTTAGGTGACCTTATATCCTTTGTCTTAATTCAGAGATTTGGCCCCACCGAATGATTCCTCCTGCGCAAACCAATGGTCAAAATGGCCAAAGTGTGACTTATGGACTTGATTTCAGGTCGCCTGGACTCGCCATGTCTCTCTCCCTCCTTCTACTTCTCAGTCTACTCTCTCTCTCCCACGCCGGCGTGCGCACCTCTCAGGATGGACCCCCTCGGACCGAGTCCTCATGCAAAGTGTCCGGCGTCGGCGACAGTCTCAGCCTCGAGTGCAGCGGCATCACGGCCTCCTCCGACTGCGCCAATCCGACGTTGCCATATCATCACAGCCACTTCAAGCCGATCGTGCATCGAGTCACATTCCTCAAGGTCACCGACAGTCCGGATCTCAAGGTCGCTCGAGGGGACATGAACAGGATGGTTCTGGACGAATGTATCGCTGTAGTAAACAGTGATCCTTCCAGTGGCCTCACTGATGTCATCGAAATCGTGCTGAGTCATAACAAACTAACTGAAATCCATTCCGATACGTTCTCAGGTTTCCAGAATATTAAGTACATCTATCTAAGTCGTAACGAAATAGCGACCATAGATGCCGCTGCCTTCAGGAACCTCCACAATCTGACCGAATTGTCGTTACAAGACAATAAGTTGACGTCTTTTGGTGACCAACTTCAGGCGCTAGGATTGACGAAGCTGAATTTAGAAAATAATTTACTAACTTCGGTTCATGACAGAATGTTTTCCGGGATGAGTAAATTGAAAGTACTTAATTTAGGCGAGAATAATTTTACAAGCTTTGACTTCGGCGCATTCAATTCCCTGACAAGTCTCAAAAAGCTCGAAGTGAGAAAATCTAAACTTGAATCTCTGGACAGTCGGGCATTCGAGAACAATATACATTTATACGTCCTTGACTTAACATCCACGGACATGCACGACATCCAGAACTTCTCACTCAACATCTCCACTCTTGAGTTCCTCTTCCTGCGTGACTGCAACATCAGCCGGATCACGGGCGCCTTCTTTCGCAACCTGCCGAGCCTCAAAGGCCTCAGTCTGGAGTCTAACCATCTCACCAGAGTCGACGACAACCTGTTCGCACATCTGCCGCAACTGCGCTTTGCGACGTTGATGAAGAACGAGTTGACGACTTTGAGTGTGATGAGCTTCAGACAGATGTACGAGGTGTTCAACAGGTCTCCCACTGTCGTTGCTGGAATGAATTATCGTATCAACAGGCCTGGAGTGATCCTGTGTACGAACCCGTGGGATTATGAGAGTCAGGAGATGCTGGAGCTGCGGGAATGGATGCTGGAGCGTACGTTGTCGTTCACTTTCATCTTTCAGTGTGTTTGAATCACTAGTTAGAAGCAGAAGGACCGAAGTACATTTTAATTTCAGTATATTCTTTGTTATAGGTAAACATTGGAGACAATTTCCTAAATATTGCTATAACTTTTGAACTATTCAAGTTATGAGAAATAAAATGATTAGAATAGCTAATTTTTTAGTCGATTTATGAACACCATCTTTAGATAAGATATATCATCTGCACATCGTAGTACATTATTTGTAGAGATTTTATTTCTGACCAAGAAACTTTAACATGGTTTTATACACAATAGACCACAAATTTTGGATTTTTTAGCAATGCTTTTTGAATTAACGAGTTACTTCGCATTATTTCCTTTTGCCACTTTTCAGTGCCGACTTTTAAAAAAAAAAAATCTGTAAATGAAATGAAATAAATCATTATGTTTTACATCTCATCTAAATCAGTCCTTGCGATTCAGACCCATTCTGTTGGTCGACGTCCAACAACTCTCTCCTGATTTTAACATCATTTCCGCGCTATGTTGTCTGAATGCTTTCAATGGCTCGCTTTTCACTGGGGCCAATTGAAAACCCCTCCATTGACGAAAAGTCTCTCATTTTCTCGGACGTCCGGAGCAGCTCCCCCCCCCCTCCCCCCCCCCCTCCCCCCCTTATACACAGTACTTGGCCTAAACGACTTCCTCTTCTTATACTTGCCCCCCCCCCCCCCCCCCCCTCCCCATTCACAGCACTGAATGACCTCTTATAAGAGCTTGAGCTACGCCGTTGAAGTAACAGCTAAAGGGTTTTTATACGTAGAGAGATCTACTTTAATCTGTTTTTAGTGTCCTTTGGATTGTTAATCGACGGAAAATACGTAGAAGAGAGCCATTTCTCTGCATGCTGTGCATTAGTTGCTGATCTATATCGAACCCCAATGAGTGCAACTGATAGTGATCAAGGTGCGGTGCATTTACCTTATTGATGTACTCTATCAAAATGTTGGTATAAACGGCTATGCAAAATTTTATCTTGATCGGAATCGGAAAATGGTAAATTGAAAGCAACATGTCAATAACTCGTAAAGCTCTTGATCGATTCCACAGAAAATTATTAGTTACAATAAAATTTTGGTCTAAATAACCATGCAAAATTTCATCTTGATCGAGCAAACGGTAAATTTTCACTTTAAAAGTTTAACCAATCAGAGGATTATGCTCGAAAGCATCTCTGTCTCTGCTGTCATTAGTGTAAGTTCAACATTCAGTACATTTAGTTCAAAATTTAGTAACGCTATCGCTCAGCTTCAATTTAAAAGTTAAGCAAAAGGAGCTGGTGATTGCAAACTTTTACGCTAGATATCTTAAAAACATTTTCGGTCTACTGGATCTCAAAAAAGTAAAATCTCACATTGTTGCGAAATAAAATTTGCAGCCACGACCTGCCCGACTACAAACAGCAAACTTGGCAACAATGTGTGATGCCGTTGCGAGCCCGAGGGCCGTGAAATATACGCATTACCTTGAGTTTCTGCAAGAGACTTGAATATGCTGAAAACAGATTCTGCGGCAAGAAAACGCCAAGTCAGCGGCATGTAAGTTTCCGTCTACACGCTCTAATAGAATCGTCTAACATCGAGGAAAGCGCTTAACTTTCTTTTGATCGCTTTTCTATTGGAATGGAAAGAGGAAAATGAATGTCCGTTCGGTTTTTCTCCGCTGGAAAAACACCCTGAATCTGCAGATCCGGTGATTTGCCAAGTTTTCCAGCAGCGAGAGGGAAAACAGCTTTCCATTAAGAGTCGTGGTTACTTTGTGACGATGTAAGATATGGTGGAGGAGAGTCGAAGAGGCGGGCCTTTTCAAACTTGAGGTCGCTGCTAGTCGCTGCTATCTTGATGACGGGGGAAGGGGAATTCAATCGAAACAAAGAGTTACTTCGGGTATTTATTAGTCTCGACAGATTTCAGTTGTCAAAAGTCAAAAATTATCCGTCATTTAAGTTTGTCTGACTTCAAAGAGGACTTGTGAAATTTTAATTTTTTTATAATATCTAATAATATCTCAATAAATGGAGCCTTTTTGTGTGGATTCTTTCGCTTTTCGTGGTTCAGACTAGTAGAGCAGCCTTAGGTTTCTGGGAGGCCCAAAAGAACTCTCTACCTTCGTTTGTTGTAATGAGATTTTCATAATTCGATAGGTAGATATAGGTAGGGTATACACATCATATTTTAAAATTTTATTACCATGGCTCATGGCATTTTATTCCCATTTCGTTAATATGTTATTATGCACAATGAAAGAAATGAAACCTAACGAAGCAATAGCTGAAACTCAGTCAAAATATGTTTTAAAAGAATGAATAAAAATATTTTGAGTATACCTTATTATAATACAGAGACTTTTTATGCATCTTTTGAAAGATCGTATTTCTTTGTTTGACAGTGAGGAAACAAGAAATTTTAGAAAATTGTTTATTTTCACAAAACTTTTAACTGTATTATGTGGTTGAAGTTATCAGTTAGGGGGGGAGGACATCCCCTAAAAGCGCCAACCAACCCCCAACTCTTCTCCCGCTATCTGTTGTTCGTATCTTCCTTCCCTCAGGATCAAGTGGGCAGTGTCTGGATGCTAGGCAGTTTGTTCTTTATGCTTGTAGTGAGGGGGAGTCATTTGGCGGAGTGATACCATGTGGTGCAGGAACTCTTTTATACTGCGCTTTCAATGCCGGCCGACAGTTACTTCTGACGAGTTGTAGAGCTTTTCTACTCGCTAGGAAATAGTCTCGGCTTTTCATGACGCATCGTGAATTTACACGTCACTTTGTTTTCAAAGACGTTTGACCTATGTTCATAGTCTGAACTATGTTCAGTTTATGTTGTTCAATTTACTGTTATCATTTTGTTTACGCTTGTCATGTTTTACTCCACATAAAAACAGATGCCATCATGAAAAGCCCATCTGATTAAAATATGTTAGTTCAGCTGATTATTAGTTAATAGTTATAATTACTGGATGCGGTACCGAAATTTGAAAACAAAATTACAAAATATTGTACACATTTTGGTAAAAATGAAACAAATTATCTTCCATCATGATGCATTCGAAATGGGACATGTACACTCTAAATTTGATTGAGTAAAAATCGCTCAAAAATGAGTGAAATCCACACAAAAATATTACAAAATTGTTTCTTTTTTGAGTGGATTTAACTCATTTTTTTTAACGATTTTCACTCAATCAAATTTAGAGTGAAGGACGAAATTATTTTAAAACTTCATTATTTTGTAGAAATAATATTTTACAACAAAAAAATAGTTTCCTATCTGGTTTTTACAAATAATTAGTCTAATTTGCTGAAGAATTTGATCTTTTTTAATAATTATAAAATTTAACATGTAAACTTTTACCAGAATGTAAACATTTATACTTGTACACAATATCTTCTTTCTTTTACCGGAAACAAAGATTTTCAGTTTTTTTTCAATGAGCAAATAATCTATTTTGATCCCCCCCCCCTCAACCATTAGCACCTGGTAACGCCCCCACCCCCTGGAACATGTGATTGTCAAAGTAAACATCCATCTTCCCGCATTCCCGCTAACTTCGCGCCACATCCTGTGAGCCCTACGAACCCTCCAGCTGTCCCTTAGAGGCCCTCTAATTGCTCCTTCCTCGGCAGAGATGCGCAGGCGCGAGGACTTGATGGAAACCAGAAGACCAGAGTGTAGAGAGACGGCCACTAGCAGAGAGGAGTCGTCATCACACAGGTATAAGTATAAAAGCGATGTAGAGAGGTACCAACTTGTAATACAGTACAGAGTAACACAGGTAACGGAACAGGTTGGCTGAGTGGTTAACGCTCTGAACTTGTATTCCGGAGGCCCGGGTTCAATTCCCGCGGCCGTCCTTCCTGACTGGGTTTTTTTCGTGGTATTCCCTCAGTCGACAGGCAAATGCTGGGAAGGTACCCTACTAATAGGCCACGACCGCCTCCTTCCCACCTTCCATCCTTACCTACTCTTCACCATCATCTCCCAATCATCATCACAATCATTCATCCGTCGCCATTAGCCTCGCTGCAGAACAGTGCGACGTTAAGCCCCAGACAAAAAAAACAGGTAAAGTATATAGGTAGTATTTCTCTGTCGTTTACATTGTTTTATTTCAAGGTACGATTAAATATTTGGAAATTTCAATGACTTGGCTACTTTTTTGATATCACTCCTTTTCAGTGCTGATTTTTTTTGTTTTCCTCAATTTTTTTTTAGTTGACAGAGACTTGTCTGCCTTTTTTACACGGAGTGTTTTTTCTGGGATCTCCTAATACGCACACGGCACAATCTTTAGTATTATCTTTCATTTAACATGGTGTTTTCGGTATTAAATAAAAAAGATAATACCTTTTATGAATCCAGCCTCCCCCCCCTTCCCCCAGGGTGATTTGGTGACCTGTACCGAAAGGCAAACCACTCTATTACACCTAAAAATGGGCATGTCAACATCCCAAAATCATTTCTTTGCTGTACAATAGAATCCAAAAAGTACCTTGCATGCCATTCTGACGCCCCTTAAAAACAAAGGGTGTTTCCTTTCAGCACTTCCTCTCTTTCATTCAATTTCCAATTGAATTTCTGAATTTATAGATTGAATCTAAAATTTCATATTTGTGAGATTATCTTTGTCGACAATTCTGGTGGTGTTTTCTAAAGTGTTTGTAACAGCCGTCTTCTACTCTCTGGTGGCCGTGAAAACGAAGTAAACTAAAAACACAAGGACTGAAACTTAAGGGGAAGGACCGGCTGACTGCTCCCAGAGAATCAGCTCTAATTGCTATTGTGGGCGGGGTTTTTAAAGGTAAATAAGGCGGGATCAGATTTGGCGACGAATTTGTTGTCATTACTGTGATTGGTCTAGCTGGGAACAATGTTTGATATGAATGTTTTCTTCCGACTTTAATTCCCATGCAAAAAATGTAAACAGAAGTGAGATCGGATACCCCGAGTATTGTTGTTATGATCGCTGGGTCCAGACTGGCTACCAACTCAAATGACATAATTGGCATCACTTTCACAACACGAACAAAATCATCGAGGATCAAGAATAATCACACGCAATAAAGTGTTCAACACTTATCTAATAGATTCAAAGATTGCAAATCCTTTTATTGATTTTTATTCCAACCATTATAACGGCGATATATGACACTGATCTTATTTCACCACCTGAGAGTATAAAGGCCATTGGACAAATTTGTTTACGAAAAGGTATAGGTAGTCTCATTTCTCTCTGGGTTCTTTACTAAGAGAATAATATTATCGCAATCAGAGCAAGAAAATCATTTTAGTTTTTTTGCATGTGGTTCTTGTAATAGAACGTAGACACTGTCTACTGTCTACTTCTTGTAAGTAGAGAGTAGAAAATACGAAAAATAATGAAATAAAGTAATAAAAATACACATGAATATTTCCAGCCTTTTCTCCGGACTATATAAGTGGTATGTTGTGAAATTTATAAATCAATGAATTAGGTAACACGATGTTGAAATTTTGAAATAATATCATATATTATTTCATTGCTCAAAACTAGTAGAAAAAATCAACAAAAAGTCACACACTTTATATTTTATATTTTGAAACCTTTGACACCTACATCGATTTTTTTTTTAAATGGAATGGTTGGAGTCATGATAACGGTCAATACAACAATTAAATAATTATTCGCCGTTTGTCTGACAAATCATTGCTATCGGTGACCTAAACCTGTGTTCGGGATTAACGTGTGAAATAACACGTAAAATGTATAATTATTATTCAATTGCTATGATACACATTGCAACCAAAAATATTTCTTTACCTTTATAACATACAGTTTTCAGTTATAAATAATAAAATAGTGCATACATTAGGGACACACATTGATGTGCTCTTAGCGAGCTTCGAAATTCATCAACCCAACCCAAGATGGCGTCGGGTGATGAAGAAGCGGACGAACACTCCGCAATAAATTCTATTTATAAGTGTAACAAGTGCAATAAAAAGGTTAAAGTAGGCATTCAATGTATCAGTTGTAGTGAAAGAATACATGTGAAATGCGCGAATATCATCATCCACAAAAAAGGTACTGTAAATTCAGTTGATAATATTGTCTGGACCTGCCGCGAATGTGGCGCTGAGAGATTGAGGTTAGCGTCCATGCTAATGCTGCCAGTAGACGATGACCTCGAGCTGCCCGTGCAACCTGTCATCACAGAGCTGAGTGTACAGATCAATATGTTAAAACGAGAGAACGCACTTCTCCTCCGTCTGGTGTCAAGCTTAACACGCGAATCCAACACTAAAGACGCGACTATCAAATCACTAAATGAAATTGTCAAGCAAAATTCCTCAAGTACTGAGCAAAGCCGCGACCAAGCTGAACCAAGAAAATCATATAGCCAGGCTGTTAAAAGAGCGGAAGTAATAATCGTCAAACCCAAGAACCAAAGCCAAACAAGTAAGACGACAAGAAGTGATGTAGAAAATGCCATCAATCCGTCAACACTGGCCCAACCAATCGGTGTTGTCAACGTCAAAAACATTTCAAATGGAGGCCTTGTGATTGGCTGTTCAAATGCTAAATCTGTTGCCGTTATGAAAAATTCAGTGGAATTAGCTCTAGGTGAGAAATATGAAGTAAAAATTCCAGATAGACTAAAACCCAGGTTAAAGATCATTGGCGTCACCTACGTGCACGAGACGAATGATCAGCTGATCGATGTCATTACTAAACAAAACGACCTACAAACAGGAAGTCCTATCTTCCATTTTCGCATCATCAAAGAGATACAAAACAAAACCGGGTCTACTGTCATAATAGAGACTGATCAACAAACTCGTTTATCCCTGTTGAAGGAGGGGTGGGTAAATATCGGCTGGCAGAGATCGAAAGTGTACGACCACGTCCACGTGACGCAGTGTTTTTGTTGTTGGGGGTTTAACCACCTGGCGAAGGAATGCAAATACAAACAGGTGTGTTTATTCTGCGCGGGAGAACATCTAGCGAAGGAATGCAAGGCTGCTACATATGAATGTATCAACTGCCTGAGCCTACACCCCACTTCGACACCTGAGCAGAGAAATCATTCCGCCAGTTACTGGAACTGCCCCGTACTAAAGGGTCGGCAGATCTCAAAGATGAAGAGAATTGAATATGAAGTTGGTGCAGCATAGCAACTAATCTCATTAGATGGTGTAGTTGGTCCCAACAAGTTACTCCAGCATACGGAACTAAACACCAAGACTCCATCACGACCGCATCATCGTGTAGTGCACGGAAACATCCAATGTTTGAGACACAAACTCCCCACCCTTCAATTGGCCCTTCAAGATCTCGCACCAGATGCCATCTGTCTGTCCGAGCATTGGCTGGCTGAAGAAGAACTGGGCAGCGCTTACTTAGCAGGTTACCAAATCGCCAGCTCTTTCTGCAGATCAGTCTTCATTCACGGAGGTGTGATCATCTACACTAAATCCAACCTTGCTTCTACTGACGTCACCGCCGCCCATACACTTAATGTCGAGAAACATTTCGAATCGGCAACTATCCTACTTGACACCCATGACGGAAGAAATGCAATTGCTTGCGTCTACAGGCCCCCGGGTGGTGATATTGACATATTTCTTAAGAATACGCACTGCCTGCTAGAAATAATTTCTTCTAAAAAGCCATCCAGTATTTTCCTATGTGGGGATTTCAATGTAAATTTCATGGAAGATAGTCGAATCAAAGACAAGCTGGAGGACTTGCTACTATCACACAACCTCCGTGAAATGGTGAAGGATCCAACGCGTGTCACAGCAACGTCTTGTACTAGAATTGACAACATATTCACGAATATCAGGGGTGGTAGCAATGCTCGCTGTTATGTGTTCGACCCGGAACTCTCTGACCACCTGTTTCAAGCATTAACAATAGAATTATTACCCCCCGCTACAGAGACTTTAGAAAACGAATCAAGAAGCTTCAAAAAGTGTCAGATTGAGTCCTTCATACTCGGGATCAGCGAAGTCACGTGGGACGCCGTCTACTCGAAAGCGTCGCTGGACGACAAATACGATGAGTTCCTACGCACGTTCCTTAGAGTGTTCAACGACGTATTTCCAAAAAAGATGATGAAACTTAATAGAAATCATAATAAACCAAATAATCCATGGTTCACCCAAGAGCTTCGCGACATGTCCCTGTCTGTAAAGAAGTCCTACCGTGCTACGAGAAGACCAGGTCATTCAGCTGAGGACAAGATCAACTATATTTCCCTTAAACGAACTTACATGAAGATGATAACGGAGGCGAAAAAAGCTACCAACGATTTAACTTTACAATCATCATCAAACAAAGCAAAGATTGCCTGGAGTATTGTAAATTCTAATCACTACGGTAAAAGCCATCGTTCTAACGTAGATATTCGACTTGAAGAAGGTGAAGAATTAATAACCTCGCAACAGGAAATAGCATCTCGTCTTAATAATCACTTCAAAAACGCAGCAGTGAAAATGCTTGAGTCGCGGGAAGCCATTACTCGACCATCCCCACCCCAATACCCAGTCTCCACTAGCCAGAATATCATATTTTTATATCCTTTGACACCTAAGGAATACTACTCAATCATTGAAAAAATAGGGTCTAAGACTTCAGCAGGTATTGATGAAATTCCTTGTTTCCTCGTCAAATATGCGGCACCCTTCATCATGGAACCACTTATTCACATAATAAATCACTCGTTCGAACAAGGATCCTTCCCTACATGTCTCAAAACTGCCAAGATAATTCCTGTCTTCAAATCCGGGGAGCGAATGAAAATTGAAAATTACAGGCCTATCGCTCTTTTATCAGTCTTCTCTAAACTCCTCGAATCGGCCTTCTGTCTAAGACTTTTGTCTTTCCTCAATAAATTTTTGCTTCTTAATACAAATCAACACGGTTTCATGAAAGGAAGGTCAACTATAACCGCTCTCGCCAGCTTCATAGACGACATTCTTCAATCTCTTGATAATAACAAAGGCACCGTTGGCATATTCTACGACTTCAGCAAAGCTTTCGACAGTGTCAATCACACACTCTTACTCCACAAACTCAACCTACTGGGAATTCGCGGAGTCGCCAACGATTGGATCAGATCTTACCTGTCGGACAGAGAGCAAAGAGTGTTCATATCGGGCAAGACCACTTCACACCTCTCGGACGGACTTACAACAAATGTCGGAATGCCGCAAGGGTCAATAATTTCTCCGTATTTATTCATCCTCTTCACCAATGACCTTCCCGGAATTATAACAGCAGGAACTTTGACACTGTTCGCCGACGACACGAATCAGCTGATCTCGACGGACACAAAGTATCTCGGCGACTTATCAAATGAGGCAGCACAGCAGATCGAGGCGTGGAGTAATGATAACTACATGATCTTAAATAAAAAGAAAACAGTATTTATGCAATTCAATACAAAATGGAAGAAGAAAGAAGAAAGTCTACTCATTCGGCTAGAAGGTACCAGCATCGCGGAGGCAGAGACAACGAAGTTCTTGGGAGTCCAGCTCAACGAAACACTAGACTGGAGCAACCATATTCAAATGATCAGTGCACGTGTCGCCTCAGGTTGCTTCTTGATAAGAAAACTAATGGACATAACAAATATCAGCACCGTAAAGATGGTATATTTCTCTTTTATCCAATCTCACTTAAATTACGGTATTATATTATGGGGCCATTCTTCTGGAGCTAAGAGACTTTTTACTTTACAAAAAAGGACCCTGCGGTACATAGCAAGAGCCAGCTTCAATCCTTGCGCTGACATTTATTTTAAAGACTCATGCAAACCCCTTTTTAAGCGTTTTAACATCCTGACTCTTCCTAGCCTTTATATTTTTAATTGTATTATGTTTGTTGTAGGCAATGACAAGAGATCTCCTGTAAATGCATTTGACCATCAATATGCAACAAGACACAAAGAGGACTTCAAACTTTTAAAACATAAACTTGCACTGTACGAGAAAAGTCCAACCTATCAAGGGTCTAAATTTTATAATGCTCTACCTCAACATTTAAAAGATAAAAATGGAGTTGATTTTAAAATGTCCTTAAAGTTGTTTTTAATTAGCTCTTGTTTTTATTCATTCAATGAATTGTATTCAGGTTAGGGAATGATTACCTTCATTGTTAACTTGTATTTGTGTACTACTTATCTTTGTCTATGTATCTTTGACTGTCATTATATCATGTATTTGATCAAATATGACAATAAATAAAACTAAAACTAAAACTAAAACTATTCTGCACTAGTAATTGTAGACGGGAAAACTGTTCGACATTGTTGTCACAATGAGAATAAATACACATCGTGACATAACCTTGCCGAGATTGACTCAAGAATAATAGATAGCCCGAGATGCTACTATTTACAGTGAATTATTATGGATGCTTAGAGAAGTGTTGCCGATTTCAACAGTTATTCAATTAGCAAAAATATATTTATATCTTCAAAAAACATAAATATTCAAATTAAAATTAAAAAAATAGCATAAAAAATAATATTAAGTGAAGTCTTTATTAATACAACAGCGAATTTTCTTATGATAAATTAAATTGTTGGGAAGATTTGAACATGGCTGTTTTGAATATCAACATTCTATGTTTCTGAAAATTTTCACTTACATTTTATCAACTTACAATAAAAATTTAATTTTAGGCCATTTCCAATCATTTTAGACGGTAAACACTTTATGATAGATAGATTTTTATAAATTAGGTAAGATGATTTAGACAACTCTGAGGTCCGTCTGTCTCCAGTCGTCGTTGATTGTGTAAATGCCGGGGAAACTGATGATTATTGTTGACATACAAACTCTCGCTATCAGTGCACTATTTTATTTCCATGCTGTCTCTTAGGACCCTCCCATCATCCCCTTCCACACCGTTACTGGAACTCCCAGAATGTTTACTTGCAACTTCAGTCGGTTTCAGTGCCCCTGGTTTTATGCAAAACTCATAACATTGATGGTGTGAGAAAGCAAATTGTGCCTCTACCGATCAAGTTAGAAAAAAAGTTTCAAGAGCCAAGTTGCTTGAAATTAAATCTAGTTTCAGCGTCGTTGAACCAATTTTTAAAATTATTAGTTTTATTTACTCAATAATTACGCAACATATAACTACTTATAACTTTAAGGTGATTAAAAATTTCAAATAAGTGGTCAACGCTGCACAATCTGCAATTCATTCTCCACAACTTTGTCGCTTTAACATCTAGTCTATCTTCAACGAGACGGGGCGATAACTGCTTTCCAGCCGAGGTCCTCATTCAGAGGCTCTTCCTTCCCCTTAAGTGGCATATAAATGACTGTGTGCATCTGAGAGAGATGGCAGATGCCCGACTGCATGTGTAAGAGAGAGAGGCAAGGATGTCGAGCTAAGTGCAGAGTCGAGTTTGTCACATGTCGCTGCGATATCTTCTTCGTGGGATTCTGTGGATCCTGAATACCAAGGTCTGTAGAACATTCATTGCATTCTCGTGCAAGATGCGAGTGGTAGGAGACATCTTGTTTACAGCATTACATCTGCCAGAATAAAGTACTAAAATGTTTGAAAATTATTTCCGAGTCACTATAATGACGGCACGCGATTATTTTTCTGGCCAAAAAATTGGAGAAACATAATATATTATTATGTACACACAGCAGACGCATTTAGCGCATAAATTAGCAGTAATTGAGAGAGCGTATCGTGCGTCACCACGGTACTCATATGGCACTTTATCTGAGTGTTTCTTTTTTTTTGTCTGAACTGCCCAGGTCAAACGGCACAACCAATCGATCTGAAACTTTGCACACATACTAACGTAATCTATGCGGGCTCTGGGATCGTATTTGAATGGGATCCTTTAATTGGTTCAAATTAAAAAATATGTATTTCGATTGGTTTGTACGATTAATATAAAATTTTGGAAAGTCATTGCAACCAACATTGTCCCCAATCTTACAAAGTTTCAGCCAAATATTTTTTTTTTTTTTTTTTTTTTTTTTTACTCCCATTGGTTAAAAATTTAAAACCACCTATCTTGTGATTTATTAAATTTCATCTAGAACCGTTTGACCGATCAACTAAAAACTTTGCACGGTCATTGGAACCAACATTTTAGGTAATTTTGCCAATTTTCAGACTAATCTGTTGTTATCTTGAAATATTTGCAAATTTATGCCAATAAGTTTAATCATTATATCAGTGCCATATCTTCAGTTCCAAGGCCTATAGAGCAGAGAAACATGCAACGTATATCAAATCACATACAATACGAATGCTCGCTTATCAACGCGGTACACAGAGCGAGTACTACGCCTTCTCTTTATAAACACTTTTAAGTCGTCAACAATGACACACACCTGCTTGGGAGCCACATGTAACTCACCTAAAATGAACTCTAATTAGTCATTTCACCTGATGGCTGCATCACACATGATTCACTAGAAGCCACAGTGCTGCCAACCTCTGCCATGTTGATGACTCACCGCCATCTTGTGTCCATCACCGCCATGTTGTGTTAGTCACGTGTCGTGTTCAACTAGAAGCCACAGTGCTGCCACCGCGTAGAGAACATCTATCTTCACACCATTAAGCTTACGGTGTGAACACTTCAATGATCTACCATTGGCTCCCGTGAATACGGACTACGGGTGGAATACGCAGAAAAAAATGCTATAAAATCGACCCTTGGTCAGTCTGCACCCTAGCCGATCGCAGCGCTAAGTTCGCTGGTGGCGATCCCGGAACTAATCTAGGCAATCATTTTATTTCTTGAGTGATAGTCAATGGCGCGAGCTGTCAAATGCCGTCTTGTAGGTTATTTGCTGTTTGGTGAATAATAAGTAAGTGAAAATGCTTGTATTACATGTTAATTATTACAATCAATAAACTAAACACATTTTTACACTGATATCAACCCTTTTAATTTCATCTGATCGTAATCCAAGTTGTTTAAGTTCTAATTTATACATTTGATTTTGAATTAACCCGCTAAAATTCAGATTAGTTCGATTTTCTAACACCAACCATGGTGCTTAGAGAGCGCTGCGAACGGCTGGTAGCTATATAGGCTCTCTACTGGTAGCCGCAGCCAATCCACTCTATAGACCTTGCCATATTTAGCATTGGAGCCTGTTTCACGTCTCAAGCCCATCTGATCTCACCTTAAATTTAATAGTGTGAAGATAGCTGTTCTCTACGCGGTGGTTTGCACGTGACATCATCTCATTGTTGTGCGACCATCTTGGTGTAACAAAATATGCTTTTTTACATTGTTGATGTAAAACAAAAGAATCTCGTGAAAACTATGAATTTTTCATCGGTTGCTATGGTAATAACTACTACCACCCTAGCAACCAAGAAAAGAATTCGAAGTCACTGCCACTACGATCATACATTCTCAGAGAAAATGTAGTAGTTAGTAGAAAACAGTAGAAAACAGTAGAAGGTAGTAGAAAACAGAAGTTAAAGTGGTCCCACTGCTCCAGCCAAGGTGCTTAGAATTTGCCGTAATTCATACAAATCTATGATGAAATAATACCTCAAACAACAGCATAAAACAATTATATCTTACCGTGTGCTACAATTATATGTTTAAAATTGAAGTTCCAATTAAACTATCCCAAAATAATTCATATTTGTAGTGCAATGTTGCCAGATTTATGGTAAATTTCACACATTGTACACATTTTCTTTCTTATTTGGCCCGTGACCCCATATTTTCAAACGGCAGTCTTATTCTAAAAATTATTATCTTTAATTTGAGACTATTTTCAATAATTTGTCATTCCTCTTGCGGTTTTAGGAGCAATTTAAGGCCAATTTTCCGGGACGATTTCATGTCTCCCTGTGTTATCTTATGGGGGAAAAGATGATCTTCAATCAAGAATATCTAATTATTTCATACCGTAAGGGGCAAATATTTTGTGCTAGTTGTATGTAATATGGTTTCATTAATCTTTGGTGTGAATTACAGCAAATTCTCATTCCTATGCTGTAACCGTGGAACCCCCTTAATTCTCGACTTCTGTTGTATTCGTACTCTGGAATATGTTTGGATCTCGATGTGAGTTCTTTGCTAAACTCGCCATACTTCTGCTGACGATCATCTTGGTATGTTTCCGCACCATTATCTTGCTGTCTGAGAACTCGTCTACGAACCAACAACTTGGTTCTCTCTCTCTCCGGACATCGCAAGTGAGTGACTTTTACATCCTCGTAGTTCATGGTTTGCAAGGACGTCTTTTGTTTACATCAACAATGTTTAAATGTGTATTTGTTTACAAACATGGTGAAAATGATACTTGTTTACAAGTCCGTTGATCTCATTATGGGTACCTAATCGAAAATATTTGGTAAATTAGGTGACCTATAAAACATATTCTAATATTACATACAAACTTGGAGATTACATCACGTGAAAAAATAACAAGGATGTGATATCAATAAATATATTGAATATTGATCGTCTTAATTTATGTTAGGAAGCATTCTTGTGTGTAAAAATCATCAATGAATCCTATAAAAACCACTAGGTGTAAAAATACCAGACAAGTCTCTTCAACAACAACAAAAAATCTCTAAAAATTAAGCACTAAAAAGTAGTAAAATTGTTATTCTCTGTTATAGGCAGAGTGTTTAGACAACAGATAGCGCTGCAAAAAGTACATACAGAGCCGCCTGGGCTGTGGTAAGGAAGCTTACCTTTGGCAAGGCGTCCAAGTCGCTGCAGTTATATGTTATGTTGCTGCACATATTACGCATTATCAATTCTTAAAATTTACACAAGTTTATCTAATGTTTATTCGCCTACAAAATATTAACAACAAAGTGTTCACAATTTCACTGAATCTGATCACAATATTAATTTGCGCGACTCAGTTCTGCTTCCAAATATTTTGAGTACATTTGTTGACATTTGATCGGTTGCTAGGTCACGGCCAATGAGAAATTAAGGTGCTGCAAGTGCGAGCGATTTTGCTGCTTTTTGTAGACATTTTTTGCGATACGATTGGAGACGAAATGGGAAGACCAAATTATTTGAAATTTAAATCGTGATTAGATAAAAGACAAACTTAGGGTTATCCCTTGGTACATTTTTAATTTTTGTTTCGTTAATTAGTAATAATTAGTGGATTTTTGGTGAAAAATTAGCTATTTTTGTGTCTCCCTGGGCGCCGTATAAAATTAAATTTGAAAAATGTGCCAAGGGATAACCTTAAGTTTGTCTTTCATCTAATCACGATTAAAATTTGAGATCAATTGGTTTACGGGTTTGGTCTCCAATCGTATCGCAAATTTCATAGTTTTGCGCTATCAATATTACAATTTTATTACAAATTACAATCAATAAACTAAACACATTTTTATACTGATATCAACCCTTTTAATTTCATCTGATCGTTATCCAAGTTGTTTAAGTTCTAATTTATACATTTGATTTTGAATTAACCCGCTAAAATTCAGGTTAGTTCGATTTTCTAACACCAACCATGGTGCTTAGAGAGCGCTGCGAACGGCTGGTAGCCGCAGCCAATCCACTCTATAGACCTGGCCATATTTAGCATTGGAGCCTGTTTCACGTCTCAAGCCCATCTGATCTCACCTTAAATTTAATAGTGTGAAGATAGCTGTTCTCTACGCGGTGGTGCTGCCAACCTCTGCCATGTTGATGACTCACCGCCATCTTGTGCCCATCACCGCCATGTTGTGTTAGTCACGTGTCGTGTTCAATCAGTGACACAGAGTACAGAGAAGCCACAGAATGCGTTAGAGGTAGAGGGGCGAAAGTCCATTTTCACGATTTTGCGTTGCACACTTTTGAAATGATGTAATCAATACAGTCAAAATAAAGTATTCTCTTACACAATGATACATGTCACCATTACAAACTATTGGATGGAGACAAAATTACTGGTTTTTGAGCTCACTTCAAGAATAATTGAAATAGACTTACTGCCCTGAAAGGGAATTTGCTGACCACGCAACAAAAATCTGTTTGCTTGTTTCTGGGATATAGAACATAATTTGCTAGAAAATGCTGTCTTCTAAACTGTATTTCAATTGATGTTTTGTAGCAGGATTTTGTAAAATTAGAACGATATTTTGTATTCGCTTTCTGAATAACATGATAATCGCCAAGGCAACAGAAAATGTATATGAAGAAGATAATCTGATCTAGAAACCTTGACTACAACAACTGTTCTTCTCTAAGCTACAACAAAGAAAATATGATTCAGTAACCTCTGTTGATGGAAAAGCTGATGGATAATCTGTTTCAACATTTACACGGTTGCCCAGATACTGCAACATAAGGAAGGTATATAACTGATAAGATTCCTTTTTTCTTCAGAAGCAGAGTGAATTTCGAAGCGGAAGGTTCTAAAGCAAGATTTATCCGGACAAAGTTAGATGGAAAAATTAATGATGTCGAGATATTAATGAATCGAGCCGAGTATTTACTTTAAAAAAACATCCAATGTTGCTTGTACCTATTTTATTGCATTTTGCAACGAATTATTTGAAACTTCTACACCTTACTGTTGGTTCATGCACGATGAGGAATTTTATTATTTCAGACGGGGTGGGGGATGGGGGAGGGGAGATCGAGGGAGGGTGTAATATTTTTAAATTGCATGTTGATTTGTTCCCATTTTTAAATTACTTCTTTTTGAACTGCACTATGTAGATTATACTTGTTTTCTCAGAAAATATAGACTGCTGTTTTATGGAGATGTTAATGTCCATATGTCCACTGAAACCAAAAAGATATTAAATGTAATTTTGCAAAATGTTAACAAAAGATCTCTAGTGAAGAATGCATACTTTCAATTATCCAATCATCGTTTACTTTTAATATCAATCAGCAATCACTAATCAGTCAATCTGCGATGCTCTAGAGAGTATTAATAAGCTCCCAGATAAATATTTTTTTGTTTAAAACCAAGCGCTCCCCAAATTTTAGTTCACTTTGATGTGTTAATGGGGGATAAGTAAATACCAGAATGCCAGTATTGTCTTTTGCTTCCAAGACATCTTCCCAACTATCCGCAGTAACCAACTTCTTGTCCTTGTCAACAGATATCCAGAAGGCAGCATCTTGGATCTTAGAAGAACAAGGAAGTAGCCCTTCCAGTTCAGATCTTGTACTACTGCTCAGCTAGAATCGCCGGTCGGCAGCAAGTCTATTGCCTGCATCAGAATGTTGAGTATGGTTTGGGCTGACTGCTGACCGGGGGTTGCAGGGTTGGCAATTGCGCTTAGTGACCTCCCTGAGAGCGAGAGAGAGCCAGTGTGATTGAAGTATTATTGGACCCTCGAGCTTAAGGTCCCTCTGCTTCATGTAGTGGCTTAATCAAAAAGTGCTCGAGGCCAGTGGTGACAGAGGGTTGCGCAGTGACACACATCCGTTAGATTAATGACCATTGGTGCTGATGACCTTTCAAAATTTCAAAGTTAAGAAGATTTTTTTTATTTTTTTTAGTATGAATGAATTTTGCTAAAATTTTGAGAATATTATAAAATTTGATCTATGACATTTCTATTGATCGGAAAAAAGTTTATTTTTGATACATAGTGAGACGATAATTTATTTTAATTTAACCTCTGCGACCGGAGAAACTGTTTGTTTTTTATATCGCCTGTATCATAAAAAAGTCAATTATCTAACTTGTAAACGCAAAATAGCTACCAGCACCATGAATAATACCTACTTCTGAATTTTGAAAATGTGTTTGATAAATAATCTGTACAAATCACCAAAACGAACTACCTTAGTGTCAATTTGAGTCTCCGTCGCAAATCCCTTCTCTTTAGTCTTTTCCTTGGACGTGTGTTTCTTGTCGCGTACCCAGAGATTCATTTCAAAGACAACGCCACTGGTCGGCCACCGGTCTGTTAGTACGTCTGGGTACTTATCCAGAATTCGAGCGTCCACGAGCGAGCGTACCGTCACATGACGGTCGACCATGTTCGACGCTCTAGGCTGAAATGGCGCGGCAGGCCACTGTACGCGGTGGTTGCAGGGAGGGTTACAGGCGCATGAGCAACATCCATGAGGCAGGGCAGAAACTACAAGATTGCCAGAGTTCTAAATATTATTTGGGTCAGGGGATTAGACAATTTATATATTACAGCTAGCCGGACCGGTTGATATTTATTTATCTTCTTCCTCATCACTTTTCATCTTCATAATTAAACCATTCCATATGTTCCTATCCTCCCACCAACGTTCCTCCTCAATTATCTTCCAGTCTTCTCCTCTTGACCTCACATCTTCTTCAATCAAACTCCTCCACTGTGCTCTAGGACTTCCAACAGTTGAAGAGCTCCCCGGAACAAGGCTGAATGTGACACATTTTTCAAAACGCGTTTTTTTGCTTTAAAAGGATGAATATCCATATATCCGTAAGCTGGCGCAATCTAAGTTCGAAATATTGAACCTTTCCCCTCTAAAAGAAGAATTGAAATCTCTGGTTAACATTGGTGGCTTATCTGGTGTTGGTTGGTTTTTATCTGTTAATGAACAATTTAAGAAATGTCACATTCACCCTTGTTCCGGGAAGCTCTTCAGTTCTCTTTCTTGTAATATTTAATGCTTCCAACTCTGTTCTGGCCATCCTTCCAATATCCATTCTCTTCATGTTACCAAACCACTCCCCAACTTGAATCCCAGTCTCTCCACATCCAATCCTTCCTAATCTTTGAACTTCTTATCGTGCCCCGGCGCTAGCGTCTTCTGGGGCTCTCCCCCAGACCCCATTTACCCCCGAATAATTTCTCCTGCTGACGCCTCAGTTTCAGATAAGTTATGCTCATCTGGACGCAACTGCTTGAGAAGCTGATGTCGAACCACTGTCTTCTCTTCTGCATGGTCTATTTCTCAGCTGACATCTGGATCTCCTGAATGGTGGGTTCAATTCTCTCTTTAGTAACTTGTAAGCGAACGGGAATCGCAATGTTCTTTAAAGATATTTTTAATTGTCTTCACTAACAGAATTTTAACAAAATCAGATAGTAGCGACATATTACAGCTTAATACCCTAACTAATGCCACACACTGAAGTACACTATGATCTCTGGTACGACCTCCAAAGTGTTAAATACGATATTTAGGTAAATAACAGTATTTAACAATAACACTTGAAGCCGTACTAGGTGCCATTAAGTACTCCAGTGTGTAGCACCATTTAGTAATATGTAACTTATTTTTATAAAAATTCTGTTAGTGTTAAGAATAAATTTAAAAAAAATTAGAACATTGCGCTTTCCCTTTTGCTTACCCAGACATCTTAATTTGCAAATCAATACTGGCATTTATGGTATTTCGTTGGTTAATTTTTATTCAATATATATTTGGAACTGTATAGGAAGTGTTGGAGACATCAGCTTCATAGATTTATGTTCGCAATGGTATTTCCGGAAATACAAACCACAACTATACACTCTTGATCCTACAATTGTTATAGTATTTTTTTAATTGAAGATGAACTTGGATTTACAACCGAGAATCAAAAGAGAAGTGACATGAGCATGAAATCTCGGGGCACCCGGTCGTCGCCAGCTGTCGTTGCATCACGCTCGGACGTCCGCAACCCCACACAATGTGGTTCACATTACGCGTTTGTCCTCAGCTATAGGTTGACAGCTCGGGACACCCGATCGTCGCAGCACGCTCGGGTGTCTCCGCGCGTGAACCTAGGCGTCTGGTGCTGTCTGGAGCAGGGAGATGATTAGCGAGATAATGATGGAGGAAACAGGCATGAATGCATGACTAGGGATGAGGTCCTCGGACACCCGGTCGATGCAGCACGCTCGGGTGTTCTAGGCATGAACCTATCAAGCGATTATCTAGGTCGAGAGATGCAATGTCTTATAGAAACTAAATTTTACAAGGGGGGAATAAAATTGCAAAATATCTTTAGCTACAAAGTCTTGTCTTGTCAAAGTCTAGTCTTGTCTTCGGCTACAAATACAATGGGGGGGGGGGGGGGGGGGGGCTTGCGGATCAAGATGCGGGTCCGGGGCACAAAGCCCCGGAAACGTTTTGAATTTCGGGCATGAATTTGGTCCAATCTACGCGATTTTAAAAACATTTTTTTACATTTATATAAATATAAGAACATGGGAAGGGGAATTAAATCAGAGAGGAGGGGCTTTCCGCCCAAGTTCCGATGTTATTATTGGAAATACCCAAGGAGAAGTACCATAACAAATATAAAAATATTGTACACACTTAATGGGGTTTATATTTAAACTAGGAAAACGCTCTGTGAAACGCGTTGATGAGCGAGCAAGGATACGCGCAACACCTCGAACCGAAATTCTGCGTCTATCAAAAATATCATTAAAAGCCAATAATTCTTGAATTTTTCACAGACTTGTTTAAAAATCTCCAAATATCACTCAAATATTAGTTTAAACTACGTTACCAGTAAATATTCAAAAATCACAGAATCTCTTTCAAAAAATATACCTGGGACCACTCATATGATATTAGTGTGTGTACACAATATCAGATCGATCTGTTGAATGGTCATTATTAGTTTCATATGCGTTTAAAAGTTTTAGCTCAACTACCTTGGATTAGAACTGAAGAGTCGAAGTAGCCGTGATCAACATTTTCGAGAAATGTGACAGCCAACACGCAAAATGTCCGGAAAATGTCAATTACTTTTGGATTTAAACACAGAATAGTCTGAAAGTAGTCAAAAATACAGATAATGTTGGTCCCAATGACCATGCAAAGTTTTAAGTTGATCGGTCATACGGTTCTAGTTTAAATTTAATAAAACACATTAAATATTTTTTTTAATTTTAACCAATGGGAGGTTTTGGATGAAATTTTGTTTGATTGGGCAAAATGTTGGTCGTAATGACTTAACAAAATTTCAAATTGAACGGGCCAACCAATCGAAAGATAATTTTTTTTAAATTTGAACCAATCACAGGATCCCTTTCAAAAACGATCCCAGAGACCGCATAGAGTACGTTAGTACGTGTGCAAAATTTCAGATCGATTGGTTGTGCGGTTTGACCTGGGCAGTGAACAAAAAAAAAAAAAAAAAACACAGAGAAAGTGCCGTAAGAGTACCGTGGAGACGCTCGCTACGCTCGCTCAATTACTCGTTTGTTCGTAATAACATTATCTAGTACGTTTTGAATAAAGTTTGAACATAATTTAGTTATTTGAGTTTAATTGATCATCCAATTTTCTCCTTTACAAAATTAACTGGCATTTCTGAACACAACAGGATTTGTCAAATTTGTCCTAAAAAGCGAAAACGTTTTTTAATTTTTGATATAAAACACATATTTTTTACATTATACTTGGACAGTTTCTCCTCCAAGGCCACGAAATAATGTGAAATCTTGAAACAATGGCGTCGACATTTGGGGCGGATTGCTGATAAGAATGACTCACATTTACTAGATTCAACTCCGACTTTATTATCTCCGTTTTACTGGTCAAAGTTCAGACGACGACATTAATCAGACATAACTCAGCTCGCGATCAAGAAGTCGGATGTTGCTGGAAATTCAGAGGAGATCTGAATCGAATGTTTCCTGTTTTCTTTACAACTTCCCTGATTACACACATAAAGCCGATGGATTTGGAAACTGTAGAATCATTTCGCTCGGATGTGTTTTTAGGATATAAAAATGAAGCAGTGGCGTACAGGGGGTGGCTTTGGGGGCGCTCACCCCACTTATATTCTTTCAAGGTGGGGTTGCCCTCAACAACTTAATGGTAAAACATAGGACCGTTAACCCGAAGGATCTGGGTTCGGATTCCAGTCAGGGTGCGCGTTTTCATTTCGCAAATAAATATTATTTCGTTTTTATTTATTTTTATAATTATTTTTTATAATTTGTATTTTGAGGATTCTGAGTACAAAAATCTTTCCTAGAGTAGGGTACCAGCCTTCTGCTATAGGTAAGTCGAGTAGTGGGGCTGCCACCTCAAGGTCCCTCGGCGAACCTGATTTTCTGTCAGAGTTGTCTCTCTTATTATTTATCTCTTTTTATTATTACTAGGAAAACGCTCGGTGTAACGCGTTGATAAGCGAGCACCGGTGTGCAGCACATCGAACCATGATCTAACCGAAATTCCGTAAATAATCCACAAATAATCACTTGCAGAATCACATCAGAGTTCAAATTTTCTTCAGAAACTGGGAAGATTGCCACAAAACCTTGCATTTAATATAGATCCAAGAGAAGCAAAAGACTTTCCCATCACTCCCAGGATCACAGAAATGTTACAATTTTCTACAGAAAATAGCTAGACCACAAAACCTTACGTTTACTAAAAAACTGTCAATGTCAAAATATTTGTGAAAACATAATGTCACTGCCAACTGATATACAGAAATGCAGTAATCATGGTCCATAAGTATTTTTTATGAACATTTCGCAGAAGATTTCGTTGCTACGATACAAAAATCAATTTTCCGATGAAACCAATGGAGCAAACTTGCTGAAAATCATTTTGTCCCCAACCAGAATAGTATTATAAGTTTTGTGAAAAAATTGGCCTGATCCCTTACTTCGTTTGGCAGGAGACGCCAAATGCACAAATAAACACACAAAAAAACAGAGATTCGAGCCATAAGTTTCAAGTGGAGACGCTCGCTGCGCTCGCTTGATTAATTATTTAAAAAAAAAATTATATCATGGTTTTGATACTTTATAAAATTTATTATATTATTTCAATAACTACTAGATATTTTTGGTATGGGGTAAACATTTACAACAGTCAAAAGCAACAATTTGAGGATTTCAATTAGAAACAATTTTTAAGCTTGCCTAAAATAAAATAAAATTGAATTAAAATTTTCTCAAACCAGACGAAAAAAATCTCCTACCTCCCAAATAATCACAATATAATGGAGCAAGTTGGCTCAGTCACCCCATCGGACGTCCGGAGTTCGAATCCCGAGCCGTCCTTACTGACTGAGGTTTAATTGTATTTCCCTCAGTCGAGATGTAAATGATGGGTAAGTTCCGCTAATAAACCACGACCGCCTCCTCCCCACCGTCAATCTAACCTACTCTTCACCATCATCTCCCAATCATCATCATAATCATCATCCATCACCATCAGCCAGTTGCGGTTCCTCCACTGGATTTCGCCAGTCAACTACCCGATCATTTGCTACTTGTTTTTCGTATGAAACTGATATTAAGCGGCGCCCGAGCGTCTTGCCAAGCCGACGTCGGCGTCGCCTCCCCGGCGTCGGCGTCGCCTGATTTACGACGCGTCGCGACGGCGCAACAATGAGACGACGCCGAGGAATGCGGCAACAATGCGATGATCACGTGACAGTATTCCAGGGGGGCGGGGGGGGGGGGATAAGTTGAAGTTGATTAACATGTGATGAAGAGATGACAGTTGCGGCTTCGGAGCTTTCTTACACTTGGTGATTTATTACTTCGCATTAAAATCAGAAACTGGGTTGTTACTTTTTACAGTGCTGTTACTGATGGCGTCGGATGAATGATTATGATGATGATGATTAAGATTTGCTGTAATTCACACCAAAGATTAATGAAACCATATTACATACAACTAGCAAAATATATTTGCCCCTTACGGTATGATATAATTAGATATTCTTGATTGAAGATCATCTTTTCCCCCATAAGATAACACAGTGAGACATGAAATCGTCCCGGAAAATTGGCCTTGAATTGCTCCTAAAACCGCAAGAGGAATGACAAATTATTGAAAATAGTCTCAAATTAAAGATAATAATTTTTAGAATAAGACTGCCGTTTGAAAATATGGGGTCACGGGCCAAATAAGAAAGAAAATGTGTACCTACAATGTGTGAAATTTACCATAAATCTGGCAACATTGCACTACAAATATGAATTATTTTGGGATAGTTAAATTGGAACTTCAATTAAAACCATATAATTGGAGCACACTGTAAGATATAATTGTTTATGCTGTTGTTTGAGGTATTATTTCAACAGAGATTTGTATGAATTACGGCGAATTCTAAGCACCATGGCTGGAGCATTGGGACCACTTTAACTCGGAAAATTTTCAGTGTAGCGCGTTGATGAGCGAGCACCGGTACGTGCCAATTCTCCATCCGGAATTGCGTACGATAAGTAATGATTTCCATTAGCCAGGTGCGGTGCAGAACGCGTCCTTTATAAAATAAGTTACGGTAATATGTCAAACTCTTCTGAACGTTGCTAACCTATGGCTGAACATGTTTAAAAACATTATAAAAATGTTGGTCAAAATGCTAATTTCAAAATTTCAACTTGATCGGACAAAGGGTTAATTTTTACTTTTGCTCAGAGATTTGCTCAAAAACTATGCTACACCGCTCATATGACATTAGAGTAAGTTTAAAATTTCAGATATAATAGTAAAGTCTCCTTAAAATTATATTTATTTCGGAATAAAAGTTAGGTATTTTATGAAAGGAAAGATGTTGCTGAACACAGATTTGGTATTATTTTTGTTGTGAGATGAATAGTTTTCAAGGAATTAATGTACAAAGATTTATATTTTTCTTACAATTTTAAAACAGGAAAATATAGAATGACATCACAATCCTCTATATTGCCATAGCAACAAAGGAATCACCATGGTAACACATTGTTGGATACTTGGAAATGACATCACAATCCTGATTCTCACAGCCTGCCCTTTTTCCCGCCAAAATATCTAATGACATTTGAATTGATTTTTATGAATTAAAATTTAAAATTTTGCTGATGATAAGTGTGTATATCATTGTTATTTATGTTGATATTCACTAAAATTTCACGAGACTACCCTATTGGATGAACTGGGCGGCGCCAGCAAAGAGCATTGACAGTAGCATGTAACATGAGCCCAGCGCCCAGCGTACTGCTAGGGGGTGTACGTACCCCCCCCCCCCCCCCCATGCAGCTCACGTGCAGTGATCGTCCCGACTATTGACACTATGATTAAGCGCATCCATTAGCCTCATCAGCAGTGTCAACAGGGGGGGGGGGGAGTAAACATGCAAGACTCAATGCAACATGAGACGTGCATGCTACTTCAACCCGGTGTTTGCATGGGGGGGGGGGGACTTCTTAGTCATACTGAAGTACCATACAATCTCAGAATAACTGAAATATGAGGATTATGGCTGTTATTTTTGGGACTTCCAAACCTGTCAGTTTTCATGGTTTTTCTCACTCGAGAGGCAAATGCTGGGAGGGTTCCCTACTAATAGGCCACGACCGCCAACTTCCCGCCGTCCATCTTTACCCATTCTTCATCATAATCATTCATCCGGTGCCATTAGTCTAGTTGCAGATCAGTGCGACGTTAAACACCACTGGAAAGTAATTTCTCACCAATACAATATCACAAAATAACATTTTTCTAACAAAACTAAATCATTTTGGTCTGAAATCATTTTCACGGCCATTCGAGAAAATAAGGAACACGACTGACCTCTGGTGGATTCTTTGGTACTATCCATAATGGAGGATATAAAGGGTTTATTTATGTTAATAACTCAATCTAAATTTCATTTGTTTCTCCTTTTTCACTGCCCTATGGAAACACGAACATCAAAATAAAAAAGTGCATCTAAAAAGTTTCCTGCCAGAAGTGGCTCCATCACGTATCGCTTATTTGTTCGAATGGATCTGAAACGATTTCCAGACTGTAATCATTTCATTTTTGTTAATATGATTGATTTTTGATTGATTAGTTTGGTTTAACGGCGCGTCAACGACGAGGTTATATTGCGCACATCAATTTTATATTTAACTTTGTTGAACATAATTGGAGGACATGGGGAGGGGTCGACCTAACTGGCCCGATCCGGGGGAGTCCAGCACTGGTGGGAAGGCCAGGCCGGAATGGGGACGGACCGGTGGGAGGGAGGGGGAGGCTTCGGGCCGGTGGGACTCGATTTCAGGGGGATCACCATCTCGAGGGGGGAAGCTGGCCCGAGGGGACCGCAAATTCAAGGGAGGGCATGGGACTAGGCCGACCCTGGACTGCACTTGGTTGGGACCAACTCGCTATGCGAGCCGGTCCCTTAAGCCCCACCACCGCGTCAAGGTGGCAGTCCATTGGTGAGGTTTGTTAATATGGAACCAGGACGAACTTGTTCATTTTGACTGGGAAGTAGGTAATTACACGACGTATAGGTAGATGAAGAAATAGTTAGTTGGTTTTAAAACAAAACGTTGGTTGAATAGTGGATGTAGGGTTAGTAATTAAACATTAGTTGAAAGCATCAAAGCTGCCTTTTCAAATAACTGTTCATTTCATCTGCCACGTTGCTCATTACTTGTAACATCTGAATCTACTCTGCGTCGGGGAAATGTTCTATGTGGTTTGCAATCAGCCAGAAGGTAGCCGTGTGTGATTACATATCCATCTCACTGGGTCAATCACATTAGCACAACTCCCTGTAGCAGCTGGCAGATGTAGTGTCGTCCTTGTCTGATACACGCTGTCTGATCATGTTCCCTCCTTGTCTAGGACAGGGTCGGCAACCTTTTTGGTGCAGGAGCCATTTTCACAAAAATTTATATATTACTTAGATAATAATGCATGAGCCGCAGAAAAGGCAATTACACCAAAAATAATAAAATGGATTGCTAGTTTATTTTGATATTTCGACGAAGCCCCCCAGTTGTTACCGCAGGGCGTTTTTTTTAGAATTTCAATAATTTAAGTGATTCTGGGACTCTAAAATGAACAAATTGAATCAAATAACATTCCAATTCTTGCCCCGCAGGGCGTCTTTTTAACATTTCAAAAATTTAAAAGTGATTCTGGGACTCTAAAATGAACAAACTCAATTAAATAACTTTCCCATTGTTGCCGCAGGACGTTTTTTTCCGAATTTTCAAATTCTTCTATTCCAGATCTGTATTTAAATTCTAAATAGCCATTTAGAACCACCAAGGAGCCGCAGGTTGCCGACCCCTGGTCTAGGAGGAAGGGTTGAGAGTCACTCTCCTTGTCTAATGCACGGGTTGTAGGATAGCGGCGTCTCTCTTACTCTAATTGCTCGCAAGGAAGAAGCCAATCAGGAGATTAGAGTGTCCAGGATAATTACCAAGAAGCATTCGTTGTCTTCGTTGACTCGATTACGTGGTTATTTGCTGTCTTTGTTGCACTTACTTAGATGGAAAGAAACAAATTAGGTGGTCAATATAAGAATATAATTAGTTTATCCCTACATTTGTTTTTTAGACCTTCTTCTGATGTGATTGGTCCACTTGACAAAAGTAAACACTGTATTCGAAAAAAACAGATTGGATGATAAATATCTGATGGTATCAATGCGATGGAGTCTATGCTAACTTATCACCTAAAGGCTGAATTACACAATCCAAGTTTCAACCCTTTCAAGGGGGTTGAATTCAAGACTTGGATCGTCTAAATGAAAACATTGAAGCATTGAAGTTTTTAAGTCTTGAATTCAAGACATCTCTTCAACGAACATGTCCTATATTCCTTCAAGTCTTGAAATACTTCAACCAATTGTTAATTTCTCCGCAACTTCAATCAACAATATTCATTTAATCGTCTAATTTATCTTTCAAGTTTCCTTAAATTCAACCCCTTCAAGGAAACTTGAACCGTGTAATTCAGTCTTAACTCTGGTAAGGTGAGCGCTTATTTCTTTGATAATAACAAGGATTGATTGTCAATGAATCTGACCGGCAGCCAATCCGTTTCGTTCAAATATCGATTTTACTTTGGCCAAGTCTAAACTATAATCGAGACAGGCAAGTGATAATCTGTACACATGTGGACACTTGCTGCCAATTGGTCTGCATTATGTTTCCAATGGCTGACTCACCTACATTGTGAATGACTGCTGAATGGTTTATCTCTGTGAGATCTCATCTCTGAACCCTTTCACGATGATTGCCAGCAGTTCTTGTGATTGCCGCCACAACACATGGCTTGCATCTCTCATCTTGTCACATCTCGCTGGACAATTGGTCCTGTGCTGATGCTGTGACAATGCAAGCAGGGGGGGGGGGAGGGGATACACGACACTTGCTGATAACATATGATCTTATGTAGAGATAGCTATTTGAAGGGTATACAGAGAGAGAACGCTATGATGAGTCAATTAAAAAAAAAATTAAGGTGCATGCAGTGATTTTTATGAGCTTTCAGAATATACCCTCGGTTTTTAGAAAATATTGCCACAAAGTCTTCAAAAACGCAATTGAAATATCGATTTGAATGGAATAGATACAAGTTTCAACATAAAACCTGGGTTATATCAGTTTCATCCGAATGTGATTTTAAATGATTTTATGTGTTTTTTCCCCTAAAATTTCGATATAAAGGACAATGTACGCAATAAAACAACTCTCCAAGGGTGGGGGGGGGGGGGGGGAAGATAAGTTTTCTTTGCACTTTACATTGTAAGAAGATAGAGAATTAAAAACTCTAAACTGCTAACTCAAAAATTATGTTTTTGAGATGGCTAGAGAGAATAGAAAGAGATAGAGACAAATGGCATGAAACACTTACGACTGATGGATTATAATCTCAGATTTGGCGATGTATTGTTGCTGTCCACTTGCGATGGTCCAGTGCAGCTAATGGACAGTCATCTGTGTCATCTCACCTCATGCTGATTTTATCTCTACACAACACAATGCAAGGGAGAAGGGTTGACGAGATTACTCGGACAATGTCAACACTGACCACTAGAGATGTCACAGCTGCACGTTGTCAAGGCGACTCTGTACCGCAGAGGTAGAAGGCCGGAAGAACATAACAGTAATCCAGGGTCTGGATTCACAAAGAAGTATAATTTTATGACCAAAAGATGTAATATAAATATTAGCTATTACCATGTTTTACCGGCATCTTTATGAATTTAGTAAATACTAAGTTTTAACACGGTAATAGAGTTATTGGGAGTTCTAATGCTATATTGGCATAAGGTCATACTGGAATAAGTCTTAAAACCTTTTTTAATCCAGCTCCAGTTAATCTGTCTTCATACAATCATATTGCAATGGTGACAGTCATTGTAAGATGATTCTTCAATATAACTGTATTGTTGACATCAATCAAATATCAATTGATAGAGCTTAATTACATCATTTTAAAAGTGCGCAACGCAAAGTCGAGAAAATGGACTTCCGGCCTTCTACCTCTGAGGTACAGAACTATAGACGATTGATGAATGATTTTGATGCTGAAGAATATAGATAATGATGGACTGTAGGGAGGAGGCGATCATGGCCTATTAACATTCCAATCATTTGCCAATTCGGATTTACCAAGATTGACTAAAAAATCATATCAACAACGAGCGATTGACAGATCATTGAATACCCTCTTCTAAAGAGACTAAACCTACACTTCCCCCGCCCCACCACTGGGAAGAGCGTCAACTTCCAATGCTGCCAATGCTAATTCTTGAAGCACAAAACAGTCATCTGAGATACTACCACAAGCGCCATCATCTTCGACGTGACAATGAAAGTAAATGAACAGTCGATGGCTCAGTCGATACATTATCGTCAATATCCGGATAGTAAATGCATTAAATACGTAAAATGTAATTAAAAATACATTTGTTATGCATTTGTATATTTATTGATAAATATATACGTATTTATTTATAAAAATATTTACATATTTAGATTATTATATACATAACGAATAGTTCTCTCAGTTCCCACCACCACAGCATTTCAGGAGCGCTGCGGTTCGTAACTCAGATTTTTCAATTTTAGAACGATTCGTATTGGCCATTTTTAGACCGCGAAAATATGGAAGTTGACGCTCTTTACGTGTGGTGGGGCGGGGGAAGTGTAGGTCTAGTCTCTTTACCCTCTTCTAAGCTATGAACTATTGGAACAATGAAACTGCCGTCGGTTTTGACAGCGCGTTGAAATATTGATGATGCAATGAGGACTGTTTCTCCGACCGAGCCGCCGCGACTGTAAAGCTGCTACCAACTCCACTTGAGTAAAGAGAAGGTAGGTCGACTCAGACGAGTGTAATTATCCATTCCGATTGTCAACCACGTGCCGTTCCATCGCATCCACCACCCTCTCGTCACCGATACAGCATGGAAGCATGGCCAGTAGGGGCTCTTGCCTAGCCCCGTGGAATACCGCATTTTGAAACTAAATCCAACTGGGTTGCGATTCTATAACTGCAAAGCGGTAGCAAATCCGTTAGCAATGAGATTTTGTCATAAGCTTTCTACAGATTGCAATTCCACCAGCAAACAAAAATAGTTGCAGAAACGCAACCCCAGATCTAAATTTTACATACGTTATTTCTTAAATAAAAAAATATAAAAATTCGTATGCAGTTTAAGTTGTAAATCAAGTCAGCAGTTCAAGTAAGGAAATAACTTTTCGCCAGTCAAAAGCAATAAAAATTAGTCAAAAAGTGGACATTTCACCACCCATTTTAATGTGCCAGGGAGAAATGATGAGGGGTTGAAGGCAGCTAGAGAAGTTTTTTCATAAACGTTCGTGGCAGTTGGCATCAAGAACGTTCTTTGCAATTCCCATGCTCAGATAGTATCAGTTGAGCAGCTCCTTACATCTTGATACACTTTTCCATTCAGTACTGTTTACAAGAATAAGTGCCCCCCCCCCAACTTTTGCTAGCAAAGATAAGCATTGAAACAAAAACGTATAGAAAGGCTCATGTGGTAAAAATTTCGGACAAACCGTACGCAGAAGAAGAAGAAGAAGAAGGAGGAAGAGAAAGAGGAAGATAAAGAGATAGAGAAGGGAAGGGATTGACTCGTGCTAGTGGCTGTCCTGCTACTCTCTGACCACGCGCCAGCTGTCAGCTTCCCATCGGAATGTTTTATTCACCGGGTTGTCATTACATCCAGCAGTAAGTATATAGCTGAGTGATCGCAACGGCGAGGATTGACTCATGAATAAGTTACGAGACACGCGATGCGATGCACACGATGAGTTCATATTCATTGTTTAAACCGCGGCAACAGTGTTGAAACATTTCATAGGAAGTCAGGAGATGGGTCGACCTAGGGGCACCGGTCCGTGGGGGTCCGTCCTGGTAGGCAAGGTCTAGTCGGTTCTGTCCGGCATGGGATGACCTTACTGAACCACTAATATACAAACCTTGGCCCTTATACATGAGCATATGCTCGCCGGCTTAGCTGCAGTGGATCACTGGTCAACACAAACCCCACCAAAGCGCTAAGGTGGCAGCCGTCGGGGGTCATCCAGAGCTCTTTAGACTCGAGACAGTTCCAAGTAGTAGAATTGACGAATGCGATTAGCCTCATGTTCAAAACAATTTCCAGATTTATCTCTGCAAGAACCCAGCCAGAGTTTACTAGATTCCATCCATTAGATTATTAGCATTGTCTTGTGTTGAGGACTGACATCCGCAAATATCTACTTGCGGGCGCAACTTTTGCAGAGCATGAGGCTGTAAATCTCACCAGAGAAATATAAACCCAACAATTTTCCCGGAAAACAAAAACCAAAACGATCACAATGCTTCTCTTTATTCATAATATCCACACACATCAGGAAGTATCATGTACTGAAGTCGCTTAGGAGCTTGGAACTTGTCCCGACTTGTTCTCTGCTCGCTGCTTCAAGTCTTGCGTGATGTCCCACAGCGTCTGCAGATGCAACTCGTTGAGATGACACGGACCGAAGAGGAACTTCTTGGGCGTGACCTTGAGCATCTTCATCTGCAGGCGTGTGAGTTTCATCGCGCCGGCGTTCCGGTGTCGCAGGATGTTGTTAGTCTGCAGGAAGACCAGTTAGTTACTAGCACTCGTCATTCCAGAACTAGGCAATTCACAATTCTGATAGTTTAGCCATGCATTGCTAAAACTTATGGCCATGAGCCGGATTCCATCAGAATAGAATTGGGAAAACGTCTAGAATAGTCATATTGTAGCAGACTTGATATGTAATCTGGTGCACAATTTTCAAAAAAAAATATGATAAGCTATTTTAAATTGTAACCAACCAGAGGATTAAAGGATTAAGAGGTGTTAATGACATTGAAATATTTCAAAATCATCCAGGATCCTTATAATTATACTTTATACTTTAAAGTATTAAAAAGTATTAATACTTTAAAGTACTATTATACTTTATTATACTTTATAAGTATTATGTATCACTAAGACAGGGCTACAGCAGCGATACGGTCGAGCTATAGTTGCTATGGTAACAATTTTAAATACGAAAAACTTTTTAAATCAAAATACAGATTTTCGTCCGATTTCGAACCGGTCAAGAGTGGTGTTAGCGTGAAAAATCACGGTATAACGTAGGTAAGGGTCACGAAAATTTTTGAGTTTCTACCACTCAGACGCATTTATTTTAATTGAACCACATTTTGTAAAAATGTCCGTTTGCATGCCACCCCTTTCCCCATGAAGTCCCTTTCGATGTGTGCAAAATCGGAAAAAAAAATACGGCCTGAATGGCGGAAAGAGCTGACAAATAGACAAGAAAAAGAGAGATACTTGCCAAAAGAACAAAAATATAAATATATTTGTACAGACCTTGTTATTGATTCTGGCGACAACCGTGCCGGTGACGTGCACATCCTCTATCCAGAAGAACGGGGTCCTCTGCGCCTCCAGATACAACAGCGTGACGACATCGGCAGAGTACAGCACGGCACACCCGGCGCAGTAGCTGGGATATCTCTCCTCGGGGTACTCCGCCACACTCACGCTCCACTTGCTGTTGTCACGATACACCAGCGGGTTGACGTGCACCTTGCACAGCATCAGCCGCCGCGGGGGGACGCCGTCGTGGAGGTGCGCGAGGAGGGTGGCCATGTTGACGAACACGTCGTCGTCCATCTTGAACAAGTAGCGCGCTTGCGGACAGAAGTACGTCGTCCACTTGAGAGCCATGACGTGCTTGTAGGTGAGGTTGTGGTATGTGTCAGTGAAGCTGCCTTGGATGATGTCGCGATGCAAGTTGTTCTCCACGTCGATCAGCTTCTGTGTCTGTGAGAGTGAGAGAGTGAGTCAACAACAGGGACAGAAGTGTGTCGTCCACTTGAGAGCCATGACGTGCTTGTAGGTGAGGTTGTGGTATGTGTCAGTGAAGCTGCCTTGGATGATGTCGCGATGCAAGTTGTTCTCCGCGTCGATCAGCTTCTGTGTCTGTGAGAGAGAGAGAGTTAACAACAGGGACAGAAGTGTGTCGTCCACTTGAGAGCCATGACGTGCTTGTAGGTGAGGTTGTGGTATGTGTCAGTGAAGCTGCCTTGGATGATGTCGCGATGCAAGTTGTTCTCCGCGTCGATCAGCTTCTGTGTCTGTGAGAGAGAGAGAGTGAGTCAACAACAGGGACAGAAGCGTGTCGTCCACTTGAGAGCCATGACGTGCTTGTAGGTGAGGTTGTGGTATGTGTCAGTGAAGCTGCCTTGGATGATGTCGCGATGCAAGTTGTTCTCCACGTCGATCAGCTTCTGTGTCTGTGAGAGTGAGAGAGTGAGTCAACAACAGGGACAGAAGTGTGTCGTCCACTTGAGAGCCATGACGTGCTTGTAGGTGAGGTTGTGGTATGTGTCAGTGAAGCTGCCTTGGATGATGTCGCGATGCAAGTTGTTCTCCGCGTCGATCAGCTTCTGTGTCTGTGAGAGAGAGAGAGTTAACAACAGGGACAGAAGTGTGTCGTCCACTTGAGAGCCATGACGTGCTTGTAGGTGAGGTTGTGGTATGTGTCAGTGAAGCTGCCTTGGATGATGTCGCGATGCAAGTTGTTCTCCACGTCGATCAGCTTCTGTGTCTGTAAACAACAACAAAGTGAGTAAACAACAAGAAAAATGCAATGTAAAGCATAACGTTACGCGTTCAGACTTATATATTTTTAAAAAATCAAGAAGTAACGCTCATTTCAAGCTCACGCTACTAAATAATGTCTCACACTGGAGTATACAGTAATGGAAATATATTCGGTAAACCCTCATTCACCCCACTCCACGTTCAAACACTTTCCAGTGTTACGGTTCGAGGGGAGGGCCATAAACTAACGTTAATTCATGGATAGGATAAGGAGGGTTTACCGAATATATTTCTATGACTGTATAGGTACATTACGGCCTCTGGTACAACCTCGAAGATAAGATAAATGCAAAGATGAAAGTCAGTTTGCAGTTCGCCGTTGACGCATTGACGTTCGGCGCTCAGCGCTGAAAAAATTAACATGGTTTATCTTTGACCTTGAACCATCTTTGAGCCATCTGCTTGGCCAACGCAGAAGCGCTGAACGTCTGTTGTCGAACTGTTTGATTTACCTCGGGATGGCTTACGTCGTCGCCTAGGAGGAACGCAACTCGATGTCTCTCGTCGTACCGACCCCAGGTGCGTCTGATCGTCGCCCTGCGGTTCTGATGGTTCGGCGCCGAGACCACCAGGACGAGCAGCACCAGGGAGGCGGTGTGGTTACACAGTAGGTTGTTGATGATGTAGTGGAAGTCCGGCAGGTCGATCAGAGTCGATGCGTCAGAACCAGCGGTATCCTAGAGGAGGAGGCGGTGTGGTTACACAGTAGGTTGTTGATCACGTAGTGGAAGTCCGGGAGGTCGATCAGAGTCGATGAGTCAGAACCAGCGGTATCCTATAGAGGAGGAGGCGGTGTGGTTACACAGTAGGTTGTTGATCACGTAGTGGAAGTCCGGGAGGTCGATCAGAGTCGATGAGTCAGAACCAGTGGTATCCTATAGAGGAGGAGGCGGTGTGGTTACACAGTAGGTTGTTGATCACGTAGTGGAAGTCCGGGAGGTCGATCAGAGTCGATGAGTCAGAACCAGCGGTATCCTATAGAGGAGGAGGCGGTGTGGTTACACAGTAGGTTGTTGATCACGTAGTGGAAGTCCGGCAGGTCGATCAGAGTCGATGCGTCAGAACCAGCGGTATCCTTTAAGTAACGTGATGCATAATTGAATTCTGTCACAGTGCATTCATACCCCTAGATCGAGAACTTTTATTTTCATCAGTGAAATTTTGTACCTACACTTCATTACAACTATAGGCACCGAGTGTTCAAACCCCCAGCGCCACGAGTGAAAGAAATAAGCAACATTTGTGGGAATGATCTTCAACTGTTTAAGGTGATAGTAGCGCTCGGCCGTTTTAGAAAATTGAGAGAGAAAAATTGTTTCATAAGTGAGTGTAACTTTTACAGGATATTCACATGATCAGTCTGATTGTATATTAGTAGCACTTATTCATTTTTGCTTATTGCATTGTTAATTAGGCGCCGGTTATTCAAAAAAACAGCGCAAAACTATGAAATTTGCGATACGATTGGAGACCAAACCCGTAAACCAATCGATCTCAAATTTTAATCGTGATTAGATGAAAGACAAACTTAGGCTTATCCCTTGGCACATTTTTCAAATTTAATTTTATACGGCGCCCAGGGAGACACGAAAATAGCTTATTTTTCACCAAAAATCCACTAATTATTACTAATTAACGTAAACAAAAAATTTAAACTGTACAAAGGGATAACCCTAAGTTTGTATTTTATCTATAATCACGATTAAAATTTCAAATAATTTGGTCTACCCATTTCGTCTCCAATCGTATCGCAAAAAATGTCTACAAAAAGCAGCAAAATCGCTCGCGCTTGCAGCACCTTAATTTCTCATTGGCCGTGACCTAGCAACCGATCAAATATCAACAAATGTACTCAAAATATTTGGAAGCAGAAGCAAGTCACGCAAATTACTATTGTGATCAGATTCAGTGAAATTGTGAACACTTTATTATTAATATTTTGTAGGCGAATAAAAATTCGATAAACTTGTGTAAATTTTAAGAAGTGATAATGCGTAATATGTGCAGAAACATAACGTATAACTGCAGCGAATTGGACGCCTTGCCAAAGGTAAGCTTCCTTCCCACAGCTTAGGTGGCTCTGTATGTACTTTTTGCAGCGCTATCTGTAGTCTAAACACTCTGCCTATAACAGAGAAATAAAATTTTACTACTTTTTAGTGCTTATTTTTTTAGAGAGTTTTTGTTGTTGTTGTTGAAGAGACTTGTCTGATATTTTTACACCAAGTGGTTTTTATAGGATACATTGATGATTTTTACACACAAGAATGCTTCCTAATATAAATTAAGACGATCAATATTCAATATATTTATTGATATCAAATCCTTGTTATTTTTTCACGTGATGTAATCTCCATGTTTGTATGTAATATCAGAATATGTTTTATAGGTCACCTAATTTACCAAATATTTTCGATTACCCATAATGAGATCAACGGACTTGTAAACAAGTATCATTTTCACCATGTTTGTAAACAAATACACATTTTAACATTGTTGATGTAAACAAAAGACGTCCTTGCAAACCATGAAAGAGTATGTAAACGGCACTCACTTGCGATGTCCGGAGAGAGAGAGAACCAAGTTGTTGGTTTGAAGACGAGTTCTCAGACAGCAAGATAATGGTGCGGAAACATACCAAGATGATCGTCAGCAGCAGTATGGCGAGTTTAGCAAAGAACTCACATCGCGGTCCAAACATATTCCAGCTAAATAGTACGAATACAACAGAAGTCGAGAAGTAACAATCAAACTTCGTCAGCACTTGCAATTCAGTTTGTTTCTTTGTTCAATTGTTTTTTATTTTCTCTGAGAATGTATGATCGTAGTGGCAGTGACTTCGAATTCTTTTCTTGGTTGCTGGGTGGTAGTTATTACCATAGCAACCGATGAAAAATGGATAGTTTTCTCGAGCTTCTTTTGTTTTACATCAACAATGTAAAAAAGCATATTTTGTTACACCAAGAAGGCCGCGCAACAATGAGATGATGTCACGTGCAAACTATGAATAGAAGTAAATTTACGCATATCTTGGCGTACCTACAGTAAGCGACAGGGCAAGTTGGACCCCAGGTATAATTTCCACCCCTACTGAACCTTCCCCCACCAATCACCATGCTACCACGCTGGCGACCTGCAATCTCGCCGAACAACAAGACCTGCCAAAACAAATTGACACGGGTCGATATCCAACCACCTCATTAGTTACAAATATTATTTTGTTGCGTTTTTGCTCAAAATGATTTAGTTTTTGGCAGATTATTATCCTGCCTTAAAATTGAATGTCATACCTCTTTTAAATTTAAAAAACGGTCAATATTTGACTAAACTACGGAAAAAGGTGTATCACTGCAAATACAGTTGGAAATTCGATTTGTCGCGGTTTATAGCCCATAATAAAGTTGCGTTTGTTTGTTTGTTTGTTTCATGAAGTTATATAAACGATCGACCAGGCAGTGAATAATTGCAAAATTGTATGACGCAACTCCAATTGCATTCATTCAATATTATTGGACAAACATTGATTCTTCAAATCAATAGTTGTGCATGAATAATTCAAATTATAGTCGCAAATTTTAACAACGAATGAAGATGAATGAATCGCCGTGTTTCCAAGCAGTTTGTGTGCAGCGTCTGATGATTTTATTGAGCGAGCGAAGCGAGCGTCTCCTTTTAACTCTTTTGGCACGGACCTCTGTTTTTTTTTTTTTTTTTTTTTTTCTGTTACTGACGATATACAGGTCAGAGTTTTTTTTCGATTGAGCTGAAATTTTGCACACATGTACGTAACATTTCTGATTGTTGCAGACCCTAATTTTTTTTAAATCCCCTGATTGGTTCAAATTTAAAAAAAAATTATCTTTCGATTGGTTGGTTCGATCAATTTGAAATTTAGCAAAGTCATTGCAACTAACATTGTACCCAATCATAATAAATTTCAGCCAAATCCTCCCATTAGTTCAAATTTGAAATCATTTTTCCTGTGATTTTTGAATTTTAAACTAGAACCGATTGACCGACCAACTAAAAACTTTGCATGGTCATTGGTACCAACATTTAAGGTATTTTTGCCAATTTTCAGTCAAATCTGTCGTTATTTTCAAAAGTTTTTGTAATTTTAGGGACATTTTGCGTGTTGGCTGTCAAATTCACGGCGACTTCGAATCTTCAGTTCAAGGCAAGGTAGTTAGAGCAGAAAGTTTCAAACGAAATGATACTAATCAACAGATTGATCTGATATTGTGTACACTGCACACATATCATATGATTTGAGTGGTCCCAGGTATATTTTTTTTAAAGAGGTCCTGTGATTTTTGAATATTATCAAGGAACAGTTCAATCATAAAGGTTGATAATAACATTTTAGGAATATATAGAGATTTTTATTCAAGTCTGACGAAATTCAAGAATTATTGGCTTTTAATGATATTTTCGATAGACAGAATTTCGGTTCGAGGTGTTCCGCGTATCCGTGCTCGCTCATCAACGCGTTACTCAGAGCGTTTTCCTAGTGTTACAATACACAATTTGAATATCATGATGTTCAAATAAATACATCATCAAAGAAACGTAATAATTTGACAGCTGATTTATTAGTTTCTTTGGGGTAAATAAAGTTTTATCTTGCAAGATGGTCTAATATCTGATCATTGCTAAGGAATGAGGATATGACGGCGGATCTTGAATGACTCAATAGTTATAGCGATATTTAGGTAATATTATCACCAATGTTTATCTTTTAGTATACAGCTGACTCTTATTGACTGTCATTAAATTTGGGGGTTGAGATTCTACTCGAGGACGATATTGTCGACAATAATTTGCATCAGTGGGTGTTTTTCACTCGCCATGGCTCGTGACCAATCGCCCGACAAATATTTGAGTGCTCGATCGAAAGGGAAGCCAGTGTCAAGCCAAGAGCGTCGTTTATTTTTGACAGTGTATGCAAACTTGCGTAAGCAGAATCCTGGACTTGGTGTGAAAGACGTGATAGTGAAGGCAGCCGCGTTGTGCGGCATTGAAATTCGACATGATATTCAAAGTGTGTATTGTAACATAAAATAATCAGACGCTGCACACAAACTGCTTGGAAACACGGCGATTCATTCATCTTCATTCGTTGTTAAAATTTGCGACTATAATTTGAATTATTCATGCACAACTATTGATTTGAAGAATCAATGTTTGTCCAATAATATTGAATAAATGCAATTGGAGTTGCGTCATACAATCTTGCAATTATTCACTGCCTTGTCGATCGTTTATATAACTTCATGAAACAAACAAACAAACAAACAAACAAACAAACAAACGCAACTTTATTATGGGCTATAAACCGCGACAAATCGAATTTCCAACTCTATTTGCAGTGATACACCTTTTTCCGTAGTTTAGTCAAATATTGACAATTTTTTAAATTTAAAAGAGGTATGACATTCAATTTTAAGGCAGGATAATAATCTGCCAAAAACTAAATCATTTTGAGCAAAAACGCAACAAAATAATATTTGTAACTAATGAGGTGGTTGGATATCGACCCATGTCAATTTGTTTTGACAGGTCTTGTTGTTCGGCGAGATTGCAGGTCGCCAGCGTGGTAGCATGGTGGGGGAAGGTTCAGTAGGGGTGGAAATTATACCTGGGGTCCAACTTGCCCTGTCGCTTACTGTACCTTGTACTTTTGAAGTGATTATATACAAACCTTTATGTTTTTAATTTGTTGAGAATAAGAATTTAATTAAATGCTAAAGAAAAGTAAGCTGAAGATACCAGTAAAAGAAACATGAGTGTTACCGTGTATGGTAACACTAGGAAAACGCTCTGTGTAACGCGTTGATGAGCGAGCATAATTGATATCAAGTTTCTGCTCTACAGATCTTGGAAAGAGACGAAACAAAATGTTTCAAAGGTCCAGTAAAAAAATATCTGAAATATTCATTCCAGCAGGATGCAGAAAGTATCTGAAAATGCATTCAAGATGTGTGAGAAATATTTCCAAACACGCATAAAATGTTCGCAAAATTACCAATAACTTGTTAGTCCGAAAATTAACAAAATCAAATAACTTGTTGCTGTCCCGATGACTATGCAAAATTTGAAGTTGATCAGCCAAACTCTCTAGATTTTTTTTCAAAAAGAAAGGATTATGTTCAAAAACTAAACACGAGGTCCCTCTTGTGATGTGATATTAGTGGGTGTCTCGGTGAGTGCACAAAATTTCATATATATTATGGTTGTACAGTTTGACCATAGAGATATATACTGAACTTTTAACCTGGGCAGTGCTTACAAAAACATAAACTAAAAACAAACAAACACATATCTACAGATGAAATTTCTAGCAGCACTCTTGGTGTCTAACTAGGCATCCCCCCCCCCCCCCCCCCCCACCAACGTCCACTAGTTCTCGCGTACCTCGACCCACAGCTGAACGTATAGGTACACGAGTATTCGGAATCCTCCCCTGCATTTTATTTCCTTCTCCTGTAATAAAAGTCCTGATGTAACCTCGGGAAAAGCGAGCTTTGCATTTCAATCTACTTTCAATCCTTTTGCCCGAGCGAAGCAGAACTAGAGAAATAATACTCAAAATTTACGACGTATCAAAGAAGTTACTGCCGCTGGGCTTTTTGAAGTTGAAATGTATGGATAATAAATCATGTGATGTGCGATTAAAACAAATCTATGTCAATTTATTTTATACTGAATGAGCAAAAATAAAAACTTAGATTTGCATGGCAATAAAATGTTGAACACCGATTGAGTGGGAGGGGGGGGGGGGGGGGGGGGGGGGGGGGGAGTTTTAGTGTTCCATTGGTGCACCATTGATTTCTAATGTTTTGAGAACTCAATGATTTGTAAGCGATCAAGGTGCAGTGACTTAAAATTTATCGCCAGATCAATTTTACAAATTTGACGAAGTTGTTTTGACAATTTCGTCGATTTAATAATTTAAATTCTTTTAATTATTACGATTTTCACCTACTTCAACTATCGGTTTCTTTTTGTTTTTATGGTATTCATTCAATCAAAATTTTCGCCCCCCCCCCCCTCCCCCCCCCCCCCCCGCTAGTGAGGCAGTGCAATATACGAATATGTACCTACGTAGAAAATTTTATCTAACAATTTCTCTCTAGCACTATGGTTAAAACACTTTTGCTTCCCAGTCTTGTACTCTCTAAAATGACTTCCAACTGCACGATGCAAATGATTTATGTGACAATATGCAGCGGCAACATCGCTTGGGCTGTCACGTGACCCAGTCCTACGCGCCTGAGTTCCACATACACGTGAACCACACGTGCAGGTCGTAAAGCCGAGGTAACTCTACTTAATGAAAATCCAAGATTCATCGGTGCATCAATGTTTCATCGGTTCCAGTGCCTGGTGGAGGTAGAGAGCAGAGTGTCCAGTGCCTGCTTGATACTGAGATATAGATTCGCAGCCACTGCATGTAGCGCCTCAATTCGAGAAAATAAGGAACACAACTGACCTCTGGTGGATTTTGTGGTACTAGGTAAATGGCGGCTATCAAGGGCACATTTGCATAAATATAAATACAAATAGTTGATATAGTTGTTTGTTATGGCCAAAAAAGTAAATTTATAACTAAATATCAATTTAATTTGTTTTTTGTTTTTTCACTGCTTTATGGAAACACGAAATGTAAAAACAAACAAATTAATATGTGGACCTAAAAGTAGCCATCTTGCCGGAAGTGGCTCCATCACGTATCACTTATTTGTGGGAATAGGCATCCTGCGTGAGAAAAGGTTGCCATAGTAACCTATACAAAGGTATAGGGAATAAACAAATATGACAGCGGCTATCCAAAGTTCATATTTAGAGTGATTATTTAAGAAAGAAAGAATATTTAAGTAAGTACATAGTTAATAATGATACGAAATACATATTCTTACACATTTTTAAGTTAAATATTCATCTGGGAAATATTATTTCTCTTTTATTTATAGCTTTGACACATATCCCCTACCAGAGCAGCCTCAATTTTTCTACCTTTGTGAAGTCACGAGCAGGATTCCTGACAAGAGCGAAAGGCAATTTGAGCGAAATACATAAAGTGCGAAGGAACTATAATCTAGAGGCAAATAGAGCAACGTGAATATCAAAATCTTTTATATAAATACATTTAAATGTATGTTTATTTTAATACAATAAAATTATCTTAATTTTATTATGATATTTTATAGAAATAGAGATAAATCAAATTGTATCTTATTTTACTAAAGGGCCTGTCCACAAAACTGTCTGAACCGTTTTTGTGTTTTTAAAAATAATTTTTATTTATTTTCCATATTTTTAGTAAATACGTTTTATAGTGACAATACTCAAATACCTATCATATTACTTATCATTTGTCTTAATAAATATTGTTTGAAAAATATTGACAATTGAAAACACTGAGCCAGTGTGGATTAAATTTCATCTTGAATTGCCTCGTAATTTAAAAGTACCTACTAAAACCTAGTTCTAGTAGGTACTACCAAAGATATTTTTGGTACTACATTAAATATCATATTGTCGCTTAAATATACTACCTTTCGCTATTATGGGTTTCACACAAATAGAATATCGCTCATTTGGTATTTATTCGCTCTTTTAGCGGCGCTCTTATTGGATGGAACCAGAGAGCACGTGCCAGTGCCTGCTTGAAGGCGGCGGAGGAATACATTGATACAAATAGTGCAGTTAACATTAGCCCCCCCCCCCCCCCCCTTCTCACACGTACTGCCAGGCTCTTTGTCTTGAAGTGAAGTGCTTGAGGTGAATTATTTAAAATGAATGGGATCAGAACGTTATCGAAAGACACTGCAGTTAAAATAATGATCCAAAAAATAAACTTGGGGATTATGGCTACCTACAAGTACAAAATTAACGAAAAATTAAATATCACGAAATAATGGAAATCTTATATTTAATATTTTCTTCATTTTCTCCCGAAAAATAGAAAACCTTATAAAAAAGCGAAGAATTTATCAAATGAATAAAAATACAAACAGAAATTAAAGAAGAAAAATATCTTAAAGTGGAATGTTTGTGTATCCCTTGCTTCTTTTATAATCAAGTTCCGTTTATACAAAATATGTAAAGCATTGTTGCAAAAGTGGCCAAATTTTCGTTAAAATGTCATTAAAAACTCGTCCATCAATAAGAATCAGGTGAAAATGTATTTCTTTCTTTAATTGAACTGCATTTCCAATACTTTTTGATCTGGAGATGTGATGTAATGTAATATAATTCAATTTCACATCTTGGATTGAAATGCGACTGCCCCCCCCCCCCCCCCCCCCACCCCGCCGCCCTTCGTCTCCAAATATCTGACCCCATCTCTACCAATGTGTAATGCAATTCTATTCATTTTCTTATGAAGAAATGACGAATTCAACGTAACATTTCCTGCTAAATACCAGGAAAGTGTCGTGAAATCACAGTGTTCAACCCCGAGTATCAGATAACACAGGTCGCATGTTTGTAAGAACTTATCTCGACTTCCATCTCTCACGCCATCTGTCTTTCCCTTGCGTTGACATGTCGTGCTGGTCACTCGGGTACCTGTTGCATCAGTCATGCATCATAGCGTCACGACACGGGGACACCCGGGCGACAGTGCTTGCGTGTGTCTTACCGGCTGTCCCGAGTACTTCAACCCTTGATGTAAATCATAGCGTCAAGACACGGGGACACCCGATCGTTAATGATGACATGTGTACGATCGAGTGTCCCGGGAGTCTTCAACCCTCGATGTAAATCATAGCGTCAAGACATGGGGACACCCGATCGTTAATGATGACATGTGTACGATCGAGTGTCCCGGAGCCTTCAACCCTCGATGTAAATCATAGTGTCCCGACACGGGACACCCGATCGTTAATGATGACATGTGTACGATCGAGTGTCCCGATGACTTCAACCCTTGATGCAACTCATTGGGACACCCGCGCGATAATGATGACATGCGCACGACCGGATGTCCGATGAAATACGTGAATACGTGCCACATGGATTGAGTTCTCAACGTCATGGGTGGGCGATGTCACGGCTAACTGGATACATCTTGGTCCTTGGTGGACAGTTGCATAGATAATGTCGATGTCGATGACTGATGACTGATGACTGAGTTGTCTACTGATAAGTCTCCCACACATGTTGCCAGTCTTATCAACATCATGTTGGTGTCAAGGGGAAGGAAAGGGGAAGACTTGCCTTTGTAGATACAACCCAGAAACTGATTATTGCTTTTCTTCTCCTCGCTACATTTTCTGGTGATTTGTAATGTTTTATTATTTTTAGATAGCCCGCCCACAAGAATTTTCTTTCTGATGAGGGATTCTCAACTATAATTTGTATTTCCTAAGGGAATGTAGGTAATGAAGGTATAAAAAGAATACAAGAAAATTCAAAACATGTTCAGAAAACACGATTTTTTTGTCTGTTTTTGGACAAATCGTAAGTACATTTTTTTTTAATAAAATATAAACGAATTTGGAAGGTTGAAAGGCACTTAGAATAACAAGTAAAATGTGAGTTTTGTGAAAATTATCAGTTATATCTTCTTTATGAAGTGCGGTGTATTTAAGAAAATATAAAAAAGAGAGCAAACTTTTAATTTCTTTAAACAATCTGGCTTATAGATTTTGATTCTGTTAATGACCTCAATGTCCTCGTCTATAAAATGTCAAGTAACTTAATTCCCAAGCAATTAGCAAGTTTCTGAACATGTCGTGACTCGAGCTTGGCAGCGAAGTTCAGTGTTGGAAGAAAGAAGTAGTTTTTAATCTGTGTTTGACTTGAGACTGGGAGGAGGCTGGGGAATAGGGGTTGTTGTTTGTTTGTGTTATCTCCAACATCTCAACTTCTTCACTTCTTCTTCGTCTTGTTTTATTTGCGATGTTAGAAACCAGACCCCGAGATTCTCAGAAGATGTTTATTCAAACTCATCAAGAAGATTGTGCAGTAGTTTTGTGGGAAATAATGTGGATACTCATTCATACGATTATATTATTTATTAACCAATTACAATTGACTTGACATTGTTTATAATCATAATATTCGCGTAAATATTTTTTAAATATTTTTTGTTTATTTCAATGTACACATGGCCAAACTAAAAACGGTAAGTATTCGATAGAAACGGATTGACTGAACAAGATTTGATGGCATGGCATATCCGGTGAAGTCTAACTCTAAGTAGTAGGTGAGCTCTAATTTCATTGATAATATCAAAGATTGATTGCCAAGGAACCTGACAAGCAGCCAATCCGTTTCGATCAAATGCCGTTTTTAGTTGTGCCAAGTGTACATGTAGAAAAAGTTTTGTTACGTGCCAAATATCTTGTTACAGATTGATACAGATTAAAGTCTGAATTCCAATGATCAATGTTTAGAATCAAGACTGAAGATCAAGCATAATTTAACAAATTGTTACAAAGCAACTAAGTGGAAAGAATATTTCTTGAGTTGCTTTGAGTCTGTGATTACTGAATGATGTTCTGGAACAACTGTGAAGCAACATGGCTGCCACCCACATCGCTATGCTGTCAAGTACAGTCAGAACAACCCTCTTGTCGGGAACATCTTCCACCCTGCCATTCCACAGCATCTTCGCACTCATTATTCCTCAGTGTAATGCATTTTTATCACCAAGCTATTTTATACATTTATATAATTTTTATTATTATTTTTTTTAACTGGGTTAATAATTCTTTTGATTTGGTGTATCTATTTTACTCTTTACTACACGTCTTCTAAATACCCAATATATCTTAGAGTTGAGTAATACTGCAAAGAAAATCATGAGCAAAGTCCGAAAAATTTCAGTAAAATATTAATCCAAGAAAAAAATATAATTAAGTCTCAATATTTTGTAATTAATTTTCAAGACTGTATTGACATCTTCAGAATCAAACAGAATATTCAAGGTGTACTTGCAAATGTGTGTAAACAAAGAGCCTTGCTATTTAACCCTGAAGAGTCTGAAAGTCAGACAAGAGGAAAGAAGCAGACAAAGAACAGTTCCTAATGCACAAGAGCAATAAAAACCTGGCGGCTTGCATTCTTCTAGAGGGTTGAAACATTAGGGTTGTTTACTCTCTCACTCGTCTCTCTCTTGCACGTGGTGGTCTCTATGTCTGTCTCTCTCTTGCTTGTGGTGATCTCTATGTCTGTCTCTCTCCCCCGGGGGTAGCGCTGTCTCTTACAGAGTCAAAGGAAGACATTAGGCGGCGCTCATTTAGACTGCATTAAAAGCGGCTTCGTGGAGTTAAGACCATTGGATACGGCGAGGTTGAGAGAAAAGAGACATTATAAGTAATATGTAAAATAAAGTTGTTTCTATAAATAAAGTATTTACTAGCGATTATGCCCATTTCTCTGTGATTTTTTAAAACTAATATAAAATAATATAATATACGTAATATAGCAAGACTAATTTTATAGTCCCTTTCACGTATAGTATTGATACATATATTTGTTTTTAAATTACCAGAATTTGAATGAATGTTTTCTCCAAAATTAAGAATAACGAAAGTCCTGTTCTATTGCTTCATTTTAAAGTGAAGGTCATAGATGAATCAAAACAAATGAAGTGCACAGGGAAAGAACGCTATAAGTCACATTAGGATGAAACTGAGATATACGATATTTTATTTTGAATCTTGTATCGATCTTTCATACAAATCAATATTTCAATTGCATTTTCAAAATTTTGTGGCAATATTTTCAAAAAACCGAGTGTATATTCTAAAAGCTCATAAAAAATCACTGCAAGATGACACAAAACTATTTTTTTCAAACAATTGACGTATAGCGTTCTTTTTCTGTACCGTTGTCTCAGGATCAAACGGTCTCATATTACCCCAGAGGTCCCAGGTTCGATTTCCGGTGCGGCCTTCCGGACTGAGGATTTCCCTTAACTTTCCTCAGTCGATAGGCAAATGCTGGGAAGGTTCCCTAACAAAGACACAAACTCCTCCTTCCCACCGTCCATCCTTATTTACTCTTCATCATCATCTCCCAATCATCATTCATTCGTCGCCATTAGCCTAGCTTCAGATCAGTATCCCCTGACAAGAGCTGTATTCCACCCTCTTAATCCCTTGTCTCTCTCCCCGTTATCACCGCCGCAGCTAATGACTCGCAAATCGTCGTGGAGTTGTTTGCGAGTTAAGGGCGGCGCACCCCCTCAAGCCATGTCTCGCCAGGTAGGGTGGGAAGTGGTTTGCTGTGTTCAAGACTTGGCCAGGTAAGTTTTACAGCCAGACGTGGCAAGGAATAGTAGCAAAGAGATTAGAGGGTGTTGTAAAACATCAACATTGTAAGAGAATAGTTTTCTCTTTTGAAATTCGGATTTGGTCACATTTTGCGAATAGTTTGGGGAGTTACCTGGGATATGAAAGAAACTCAGGTGTTTTTGCTCAAAAACGTATATTTGTAACGTTATAATGGCGAAAAGAATATCATGGAAAACGATACATTTGGTTATTTTCGTTGTGATCGCAAATGATTACCTGGAAGTAAAATCAACATTTCTGTACCTCATAGGTAGAAGGGCGGAGGTCCATTTTATAGAATTTGCATCGCACACTTTTAGAATGGTGCATAATCAAGCTATCTGTTATTTATTCTCTTACACAATCAGGCGCGTAGGAATAGGGGGGGAAAGGGGGGAACGGACCCCCCTGTCTGGAGCCTGACCCCCCCCCTGCCAGAGATCCTGACCCCCCCCTGCTAGAGAATCTGACCCCCTCTGCTAGAGATCCTGAACACATCCAGATATTCACAAATGTTGATTAATGTTGCACAGAATGCACAGATTTGCTCCATTATGAGGTTGAATTCTCAAAATTTTCTCAAGTTTTGCAAAACTAATTGAACAGAGGTATTATCCAATGAGACAACTCATTTACTCATTTGTCCAACATGATCATCCTCATGAATCAAATTAAATAATTACACGTTACACTAAAAGATTCCAAAAGTTCAAAACACACAGATTTTTCTTATTGATTGCTTATGGCTGTTGCTCTTGCAACCTTTTTCAAAGGTCGATTCCAAAATCAATTCATAATCGATTCTCTTTCACTAGAATTCAAGTATTTCCCTGCGGGGCCATTTAGGATTTTGTCAAATATCAAAATTTTATTTTGTCTCTTCTCTTGTATCCCCAAGAATATTGCATAGGACACACATTTTAAATTTCTTTAAAAAAGATGCCAAAAAAGCGTCGAATTCGATTTTAAGTTCCCACAGAATATTGCATATCACACATTTTACATTTATTTGAGAAGAAATTCGATTGTTTTGTATCAAAAATTCAAAAAGGCCCTGAGGGGCTAACTGGGGGGTGAGTCCCCCAGACCCCTTGTAGCAGTGAACCACCTTTTCCTGACATACATCGATCCCCTATAATTTTGACCCCCCCTGTCAAAACAAAGTTCCTACGCGCCTGTACACAATGACTGACTCATGTCATCACATGTCATCATATTTTTAATGTTACAAAATATGATTGGATTGAAGGTAGAATTACTGGATTATCAGCTCACCTAAAGAAAAATGATAGTGAATGTATACAAAAAATGGAAACTAGATATAGACCTTTTCTTCGACAGATTTCCTTGGAAAATAATTATTCTCAAATTTTCAAGAATAATTTAAATTTGTGTGTTGTTTCCACTCCTGATCTGATTCTATAGATAAGCAACTTATGTATAGTCATGGAAATATATTCGGTAAACGCTCCTTCCCTTTCCATGCAAAATTTACGTTTGTTTACGCTTCTCCCTCTCGACCCGTAACACTGTCAAATTTGTTTGAACATGTTGAGGGGTGAACGGAGCGTTTACCGAATATATTTCCATGTCTATGTACAGCCTATGCATATTCGTGTATCAACACGCAACAAAATGTGAAGTTGGTTTTGCATTCCTTGATTAAAGTGTCCACATATTCGGTTGGTTTTCTTGTGCAGTGGATTGACACACTTGGAAGCCGTGTAAAAACTCTTCCTTCCTGTTAGCGAAGTGTTGCAGATTCTCTTGCGATGTCCAGATGTGAGGGAAGTGCTGGCGCTATGAGACCAAGGTGCCTGGATGGCGGCTTCCTGTGGCGGCGTACACAGACCTTGCCTGGCGACGCACAGTCATATTTACATGGAGCCGGGTGTGTCCCTGGTCCCGCAGGACATTTGTTGAGTTGTTACACTGTGAAAATCATTTTTGAGACGTTTTGAGGTGCATTTTGTTGAAATATTCTACAATTTTCAATATATATAATTGATTTAATATTCAATAATTATAGTTTTTTACGTTTTCTTGTTTACAAAATACAACAAACACACCACAAAAATTTCTTCTGGGCTGGAATTCTATAACTGCAAAACTCTGCAATGTTCATGGCTCGGTCTTCATTTATAATAATGTACTTTTGATGATTTTTTTGCCTTTAATTGAAAATAAAACCAGTTTATCTTCTTACTTTACACTTATTTATTGTAAATATTTTATATTATTGATTTTTTGACAACTATCCCGATCCAAACAAAATATGTGTAACTGTAAGCTAAGTGTTTCCCAACTATGATATTTCTAGAATCAGTTGCCACTTTCATTGATTTTTTTCGATTTCCAAGAGTCTGTTTCTGTTGTTTTCATGCAGATGTATAGATCTTGATTTTGTTTCGAAGTCGAACTGATTAGTTTATTTCACGCAAGAATACCAGGACTTCTCTGCGACTGCTGAAGACGAACAAACATCTTGAGCTGATCTTCGCAGGTCATCAATTAGCTTCAAGAAGATGTCTGGCGGACCGAGTTGATGTCTGGTGGTCCAGGAGGCGGTGGTCTGGCAGGGAGGCTGGGATGCACCCCCGCTGCTAGAGACAGAACAGATAAACAAGTCAAGTGCAGAGCCATCAGCTGAGATCACTTCGCATTCCACAAGGATTTCGTACAGATGACAGAGCCAATGCATTTGACGCTGTTTTAAAATGGTCTCAATATTTGCTATGTTGGGGGGGGGGGGGGGGGGGGGGCGCCAACAAGGGGCGCTTGACACCCCTACACCCCAACCCCTTGGAACCAGATTGTACGCAATACAGCACACAAAATGAATGCACTATAAGTAGGTAGAAATAAGAACATGAAACCTGCGGGATTTGGCTCAGAGGGTAGAACACAAAGAATCAGCAATATTATAATCTGTTTATTATAAAGAAAATAAATGTTCATTGATGTGAAAAGAGCAATCAAAAATTATGAAAACAATATTACGTTCGATACGTCGGCAGTAGTGATGATGTCGTCTGGTTTGTTTACTTCCGCGTAAACAAGTGGATGGCGTTGACTCTTGCGTAGTGTGTCCCGTGAACTCCAGTCCACCAGCAGAATGAAATGACTGGATATGTCACCTCCTTCAGCTGCGATGCGATGATGTTGTCTAATAACCCCTTGGTTACCAGGACGTCCAGCAGTCCGTGCACAAGGAGTGACCTCCTCGAGCAGTTGTATCAAGTTGGCTCAGGCTGATGACGTTCGTGGCTGCAGACTCGTCGGTTTCTCCCGGAGTTGCAATTCACTAACTTTTATACTTTAACATTTACTGACTTTAATGTTGAAACTGTTCAGTTGATCACTTGTAACTTGAAATTGTCTTAATGCGATATTATTTGCCTCAGCACTAGGCTTGAAGTTTGAATTTACTGGGTTGACGTTTATACAAAAATGTTATTTTAATGTTTACCTTCGATCACATCGGCACTGTCTCGCTGAAATTATACTATGTTGCGTGCACAAGGCTTCACGGTTCGCGAGGCAGGTCTCACTGCTCTGAGAAAACTCCGACTGATGATGTTTGGCTGGTAGCCTGACGTTTTATACCCTCTGACATCGTTTTCCCTCCAAAGAATCTGATTGGTTGGTTTCGTACACGTGATAGCTAATTTTAGACATTCTGTCATTTCTAAAGCCCGCGAAACGACTTTCTTTCTGCACGTAGGCCCATGCTTTTCTAGGAATCACTGAAAACTAGTCTGGCTGACTGGTTTTGTAGCGTTATCACAATGACTGGTTCACTTGTTATTACGTGGTGACATCACAATTTAGGTAAGGTCACATACTTTTTATATGGATTCACTCACTTTCTTGATATAATTGCACATTGTTAAACTTATTTGATTGCTCGTTATATTTTTGTCTATATTTTGATTGCTGTTGAATTTTAAGATTGTAAGTTTACATAATGATTCTAATTAATTACTTTGTGTTCAGTTAACCTTGACTCTAAGAATGCCATGCTACAAGCTTGTTCATTCTTTAAACCTATTTCAAGCAAACATTATTATTTTTAAAGTTAATTTTCTAACCTAGATAGGCCAACTTGTTACAGAGCCCCCTGAATTCTTGTTGTTCACCTTTTGACTGAAGTCAAATTTGAAACACATTGAAATTTTGAAATGAGAAAATGGTGATAAAACAAGGATTCACATAGAGACTGGACTATCTAGCAGGAATAATCTCTTCCTTTTGACAAACAAAAAGTTTCCTTGAACAGATGCAAGTTTATTTCCCCTTACAGCTGTCTAATCTAAACCTAAATGAATGAACTCACCCCTCCACCTACCAAAACAAAAACAAACCTCATCCTACTTCCCGGAAACGATGCTCAACTCAACCCTCTCTCTTATCACAGTCCCGTTATTGGCCTAGTGACCTACTTTTGCTGGGTCATCATACCAAACATCAACATTGGTGTTGTCATCAGTAAGTATCAGCTGATCGACGTTGTTCCTTCCGTCCACGATCATATGGAAATGAAATCGTACTGTCTTCTCCACCGCCTTGAGTTGTCACTCTTGAAATATCTTCAAGTAGCTGTTTCCAAGTAGAATCTTCCTTGTTATCTTGAGCAGTGGTCGATGTGTAGTTTTCATTTTCGTCAGCTTTCTTCTTCAGTTCTCGTACGTTCATTTGCAGTCCATCTTGCAAGCAAACATTTTCGTCTTCTTCTCTCAAATCATTATTCAACCCTTTCTTCAAAACATCATCGTTTTCATTCATAACCACCTTGTCATTTTTCTCGTCGTGAAACTTTTCACCATTACTTTTAAAGTCGCCTATAGACTTCAAAACATCGCCAATTTCTTCAACTGTTCGAACTCTGTCGAAATCATCTTGATTCGCAATCGGAATCTGTAATTCTTCCTTCTCGCTCACTTGTGGCAATACTACCTCGCAATTGTCTTCAAAATTCTTCCTTCGAAATACATTTTCATCTTTCTTCATCTCAGTAAATTCACGCCTACTTTCATCAACTTCTTCTTTGTCTGGTCCATCCAAACTTTCAATTTTATTCTGGACAATTTCTTCTGGCACACAGCCCCCCTCTGTACTCTCTTGTGATTGCAACGTCTTGCAAGCAGCAGCGTCTTCAATCCCTTTCTTGAAAAGCAAAAAATCTATTTGAAGTTGCTTTTCTATTGCAGAAACCTCTGCTTCTCTGGCAGCTTCTCGCTCATCCATCTCTTTCTTCCACCGTCTTGAAGATCTGCGTATATACTCTTTAAGATCCTCACGCTCTTTCTTCTGCATTCTCCTAATTTCTTCTTTTCTCTCTTTGAAACGTGTTTTCTCGGTCGACGCAAAATCTTGTCCCTTCTCTACTTTCCATTCTGTGCCGACCTCTGTTCGTTTCCCGAATTTTCATTTTTCGTTTCCTTCGTATCGGACTCTGGTGGACGATTATTATTATTCCCGTTACCATTCCCGTTACCATTCCCATTTCTGTTATGACTGTTTCTCCCGTTGTTATTGTTATTGCAATTCCTGTCATAACTATTCCTGTTATTGTAGCCGTTCCTATTGTCATTGTAACCGTTCCCGTTACGAATTGGCTCATATTGCTTGGGATCTCTGATTAGTTTTTCAGTGAATTCATCATGCTCTAAGTCAGTCAGCTCTTTTATCAACTCATCTTTAGTTTTGACTTTGCCACGCACTATCACCCTGATGTTTGGTGGTAAGTGATTAATCAATATGCCAACCAAAACTTGTTCCGTCATATTGACCAATTCTGTCACATATTTTGCCTTGTTGATAATCCGATTGACATAGGTCACCATGTTTAGGTTCGAACTAATTTTGTATTCTCCAGCATAGATTGATCTGATTAGCTGATGCTGTACAGTTTGCGACCAATATTTATCTTTAAAAGCCTCTTCAAATTTATCAATATTCTCAACGGGATTATTTACATACCAGTCTGCTGCTTTTCCATGTAAACACTTGACAATGATTCCCAGCTTCTGATTATTATTCACATTGAATGTTGAAAAACGCTCTTTGATTAGCTTCAAAAATTGCATTGCGTTTATTGGGCAACTCTCTTCCCCATTAAATCTTATTGCCTCTTGTATCAGCGACTCAGTACAATGTTTTGCAAATTGCAACTCGTTATTTGCATGACACATGATATTTGATGTTGTTCCAGTCTTCTTTGCATTTTCATCTACTTTCTTACTTACGTCCTCTATTTTCTCCTTCATAGCTGAAATGCTTTCATTCTTTTCTTTATCCTTTCTTTCAAATCGCGAGCTTAATGAAAATATCTCCAGGCTGAGTTTCTTGTCACGCTCATCGATCTCAGTGTTTATCTTTACCAATCCGGTATTTACTTTTTCCTCAACACTGCTCGTCTGTGCTCCGATTGATTCTACGTAAGACTTAATGACCTCCAACTCTGTGTCGACTTTATCATTTACTTGTTGTACTCTTTCCTCTACATTTGTGACCCTAGTTTCAACCTTTTTCAATCCAGCTTCAAATTTACTCGCGATCTCCCTGAATTCATTTTTTGTTTCTAATAGCAACTCCCGTATTTCCTTTCCTCTCTCTTCGTCTTTCTTATCCCTTTCTTCTTTTTCCTTCTGTTTTTCGTTTTTACTTTCCTCCTTTTCCTTCTGTTTTTCTAGTTTCCTATTCATTTCCTTGATAGTTTCTTTCTCTTGTTGTTCTCGCTTTTCCTTCATTAGGAATTCCATAATTGAATTATTGAATTCTTTCTCACCGAATTGTGAATATATACTGTCAGCTCTGGCTTCTTTTTGTCTCTCTTCAAAGATTGGCATTTCAACATGAGGTAGCGAGTCATCGTGTTCGTCCTCCCCTATCACCTGGCTCCTAGTTACCTCGAGTTCACTAACCACTGACTGGTCCCCCGCCCCCTCTACAGTCTCATCTAAATCTACAGTTGACGCTAAACTTGCATCTCGATCTGCCATCGTAACAGATGTAATGAACTAACATGCACAAATCTACAGTTGGCTTTATCTTTACGTTAACGGGTTGATTCTATGTAAAATTTCCAAATACATGAAAATTTTACGCAATGCCTGTGTCCACAAGTTTCAGAACAACTGAGTGACTCTTTCACAATCAAGAAAACAATTATTTCTTTCAAAACAATTGCTCCCAGGAATGTTATTCGAGCCCCACACGTTGAGCGCCACTGAAACCTGCCGGATTTGGCTCAGAGGGTAGAACACAAAGAATCAGCAATATTATAATCTGTTTATTATAAAGAAAATAAATGTTCATTGATGTGAAAAGAGCAATCAAAAATTATGAAAACAATATTACGTTCGATACGTCGGCAGTAGTGATGATGTCGTCTGGTTTGTTTACTTCCGCGTAAACAAGTGGATGGCGTTGACTCTTGCGTAGTGTGTCCCGTGAACTCCAGTCCACCAGCAGAATGAAATGACTGGATATGTCACCTCCTTCAGCTGCGATGCGATGATGTTGTCTAATAACCCCTTGGTTACCAGGACGTCCAGCAGTCCGTGCACAAGGAGTGACCTCCTCGAGCAGTTGTATCAAGTTGGCTCAGGCTGATGACGTTCGTGGCTGCAGACTCGTCGGTTTCTCCCGGAGTTGCAATTCACTAACTTTTATACTTTAACATTTACTGACTTTAATGTTGAAACTGTTCAGTTGATCACTTGTAACTTGAAATTGTCTTAATGCGATATTATTTGCCTCAGCACTAGGCTTGAAGTTTGAATTTACTGGGTTGACGTTTATACAAAAATGTTATTTTAATGTTTACCTTCGATCACATCGGCACTGTCTCGCTGAAATTATACTATGTTGCGTGCACAAGGCTTCACGGTTCGCGAGGCAGGTCTCACTGCTCTGAGAAAACTCCGACTGATGATGTTTGGCTGGTAGCCTGACGTTTTATACCCTCTGACATCGTTTTCCCTCCAAAGAATCTGATTGGTTGGTTTCGTACACGTGATAGCTAATTTTAGACATTCTGTCATTTCTAAAGCCCGCGAAACGACTTTCTTTCTGCACGTAGGCCCATGCTTTTCTAGGAATCACTGAAAACTAGTCTGGCTGACTGGTTTTGTAGCGTTATCACAATGACTGGTTCACTTGTTATTACGTGGTGACATCACAATTTAGGTAAGGTCACATACTTTTTATATGGATTCACTCACTTTCTTGATATAATTGCACATTGTTAAACTTATTTGATTGCTCGTTATATTTTTGTCTATATTTTGATTGCTGTTGAATTTTAAGATTGTAAGTTTACATAATGATTCTAATTAATTACTTTGTGTTCAGTTAACCTTGACTCTAAGAATGCCATGCTACAAGCTTGTTCATTCTTTAAACCTATTTCAAGCAAACATTATTATTTTTAAAGTTAATTTTCTAACCTAGATAGGCCAACTTGTTACAAACAATAAATAAACCATGTAAATTAGTCGATTTTCATAATTAAATGTTGCCCTAAATACTGTTTTTATACAACACAAATAGCAATTTCTGATTTAAAATTAGTCTTTTATTGTGTGAAAAATAAAAATTGTTCTTTTTGGAGAGCGTTCTGCAACATGACGTCACAGCTGACCAAATTCTAACTGGGGGACAGCATTCAGTAAATATGTAATCATCATCTTTCTTGAATTAATTTCCTTATTTTATTTCATACCATATTATACATCTGTATTTAAATTTAAACTATACCTATTGAAATATTGCCTGTCCCCCAGCAAAATGAACCAGATTGAGATATGTTACCTTAGCAACCACCCTATACCAATTCCTATTTCAGAATTATATATAAAATTACATATTTTGGATATCCTGGATACTTCAAAGTTATAGTTTTTTTTTCTCAGTTTAACATTGCAACTATAAGGAAAAAGTTATGCTGATATTTCAAAAATAGCTGCTTTACCAAGTATTGAATGAAAAAAAACTACTATAGCGTGTATCAGATGCAATATTTTATTATAACATTTTTAAATGTATTGGCGTTTAAAACCTGGTTAGGTAGCAGCACTTGTCCTGTGTAGGATAGACAAGGTGTATAGAAGTAATGTGTAGTGTTTTCGGCTTAGAGCAGCCTTCATTGACGATTCATGAACTTATTTCAGATATATCAAAACAATATAATACAAGTCTTACCAGAGTAAAAGAAGTTCTCTGCTTTGAAATGTTCCCCACACACTAACATCATAGAATAATAAAGCTAACATGCATTTTGGAAACCCTCTTGCCAATCTTCAAAGCAGATTGCAGATGATTGTTTCTCCCGCACAGCGTCCTTCGGGAATAAATGAAATGAGAGTCCATCTGCAGCTGTTGATTCTTTGTTTGAACTTTGAGGAACACTACAGTATCGATTTGCTGCTTTTAGTTTATTTAAATAGGTAAATTCACCGGTTGAATATCCATTGACAGATGAAAACAATTGAAAAACAAAAGATTTTTCACCTAGATAGGTTAGTTGGCGAAGCAGCCTCCAGATGTCGACTCCTTTGATTTTAAACGCGAATACCTTCGTGGACGTTTTACCGAGCTATAAGGGTTTTAGTGCTTTATTTTTAGGTTTTCCATCTGAAAAGTGCAGTTTTACATGTAAAATTGTGTTGTCATGGCGAAACGGCCTTCTAGGAATTCGAGTTTCTTTGCAAATTTGTAGTAATTTCCAGAAGACCGTGATTATATCAATAGAAATCGTCATTTTAGCTCAATTTTAATCAAACCCGGACTCTTCCAGTAGATAATTTCGAGCCAAATAAAGTGCACACAATTTCAATCGAATCCGTTGAATATTTCGAGAGATATTACATGGAATGCACAATTTCATGAAAAAACATACTTTTTTCGAAACTTTGAAACTTCAGGGAGCCGTGAATCCATTGGCAGTGAAGAAAATACAATTTAACTCTGTGGACCTTGACTCAATAGAACCACATGAAAAGCAACATTTAAATGTAATTAGATGTTACTTTGGGGGTTGAGAATGTTGTGTGGGTTGGGGGGAGGGGGGCGCAAGATAACTTTTCTGATATTGGAAATTTTTCTCGAGTATACCTCCTTACGTCACATTGCATTTTGACAATGATTTGAGTATATTGAAAACTGACAGTACCATTTAGGAATCAAAATTGTATTGTTGTGATTTCTGCAGAGATTTCTGTTGAATCTTATTATGTGGAGACCTGAATAAAATCGCAATAAATTCTACTACTCAGTCTTGACCATGGGCTTCAAGTATACTTTGTGCTTTTTCGATCATGACCAAATAGCTGTGAGGAAAGTAAAGTCACGTGAGAGTAGTCAGACAACGACAGAAATGCTCTTCACTCTGCTTTCATATTATAAACTTGATAGTGTGTCCCGTGTTTTCTTAGCATATATTTTTTAATGTTGGAAATCTTTGATTGTGCTGTAATTTTTTATATTGCGTATTTGTTTCGTATAATTAACTCATTTGGGTATGATTTCGGATTCAGAATTTGGATTCGTTTAGATTCGTTCATAAATTTTTCAGTTGCTGTTTTCAATATTCTAAGTATATTAATTTAGAAATTGCCACTTTGGGTCAATTCTTCACTAAACAGATTCCATTCATATTTAATTATTGTTTCGGTTTGTTTTGAAAAAAAAAATAAGATTTAGAATTGAGTTGCCATAGAGATCGGTAGTTCCGCGAGGGTATAGTCAATTGTCACGATCAGTCAATCCGTCAGCAAGAGTGGTTCGAGGATTGCGCCATCTATTATACCTTGATCAGAAAAGATTGTGATTAGGTCATGTGTTACATGGCGGGGATCTCTAGTTTCCTATGAAATCCCTACAAGACTGTGTTTGTAGCCAACATATTGGGCTACAAGGAGTGCTGTCTCGGTTGAGTCGCTGCATCTCGGAGGCTGTAATCTCGCACTCGAGGCGCTGTGGAGATGAAACAGATGCTGGAGCGCAGTCCAACAGAAGCCGCATGAGCCACTTGGAGTCGACAAGCAGCCGTCCATCAATCAAACAGGATCCCACTTGACCGACATGGAGGCAGAGGCGTTAGGAGACGGAAAGCACATTTACATTAGAAACTTAGCGCTCTGTGTAACGCGTTGATGAGCGAGACTTCGTATTGCATGCTAGTTCATATGCATTTGCTCTACAGGCCTTGGAAGAAGAAGCAGTGAAAAAATATCTGACATGTATGTGAAGAAATTTGACAAATATTTCAAAACCCGCAATAAAATATCCGTAAAGTGTCAATCACTAATGAAAAAACGAACAGATTAGTCGGAAAATTTTCTAAATTATCTAAAATTTTAAGGGACTGGTACCAAAATGAATATTGGTTCCGGTTCCATTTCGGTTCTATAAGGGTTCCAATCGGTTCCATCAAACCGAGCAGATAATAGTTCAAATAATTTTTATAAAGCGTCTTTTGGGAACTTACATGCTCAGAAATGTCTAACATTAATTTGACTCGGTGATAATTTATTTGGAAAACTGTAAATGGTAGTAAATTATATATTTTCATATTTGAAAGGCAATGCAGTAAAAATTCAATGGAATTAATTATTTAAAGAACCCTTCGGAACGTTATGGAACCCAAATAATGTTTATTATTGATAAAGGTTCCGGTTCGGGTTCCGGTTCCACCTAAAAAATTAATATAAGTTCCGATTCCGGTTCCTGAAAATTTTGATTCCGATTGCAAAGTTTTAAATTCATCAATGAAACGGTTATATTTTTAATTTAAAAAAATCACAGGATCTCGTTCCAAGAACTAATACGAGACCACTCAAATGACATTAGTGTGTGCGCCAAATTTCATATCTCTGTTGAACGGTTTGGCCTGGGTTTGAATCGTGGTGCAAACAGCAAGCGATGAAGAACAGATCTGTTGGTCTCGGATAGCAAAACACAATACGATGTCTGAGCTACTTTCACATTGATTCGAACAGTTCAATGATCGATTCGACTCAATTACCCTCATTGATAGGTCTTTTATCACAGAGTGTGGAGCCAATGGTCAGTAAATGACCATTAAATGACCAGCTTTGATCATACAAGTTAATTACGAGTGCTAATCAAGCACCAATTCAATTGTTACAACAGCTCTTTGTTTTTAGAGGACTTTTGGCGAACTCTTTTGCTATAATGTTGATGGTGACTTGTTAGGATGATTGTACGATGATGAGATGATGATTCGAAAAGAGTCGAAGAGAAAAGAGGAGATTGACGCATATTCCAGCCCAGCAATACAAAAGTGATTTTCAATTTAACCGCCGCAACATTAACATAGCAAGTTGGTTCAGTCTAAACTTTATAGACTTGCATTTTGTTTTCCGTCAGTCGGAAGCCAAATGATGGGATGGTTCCATACGTATAGTCCGCGACCGCCTCCTTCCCATCGTCCATCCTTACCTTTTCTTCATCACCATCACAATCGATCATCCATCTCCATTAGTCAAGTTGTAGAACAGTGCGACGTTAACCCTGGCTCGTTTTATTCTCAATGGAATGCTTTCTTCGTTCTTTCAACATCAATTCCAGCCAACAATCAAACAACCAACTAGAATTAAAAGCACAAAGAAACAATCATAAAAAAACACTTGGTTCATTTGGGTTTGCTAAGAATTTAATTACATCGTAATTAAAAATAAATCTTTGCTTTTTATTCAAAGTTAGATTCAGTTTTAATGGCGTTTCACGAATGGAAAGAGTTTCAATGCTGGTTGTTATTTTTTGTAATCTGAAATAAATTAAAGGACTGGTTTGAGAACAAATGACTTGGGTTTAGAATCGCGAACATTTGCATCTGGTCAAGGCGCGATTACACTAGGACGACACTGTTTCTTGCATCTGGTCAAGGCAATGTTAGACTATAATAGGAACACTTCGTAGAGCGCTTCACCACTTTTTCATTGTTACTTGCAGAATTTTCCGATTCGGGATGCACAAAACTGTACTTTGTTTTTGTGTTAATTCTATTCTTGATAATTCTCGTTTATTGTACCTTCATTATGTACCTTTATGATATTGGTTCTGCTACTAATTTGAAATCGTAACTCTTTATTCGGCTAAAGAGGGGACTTTTGTCACACACTAGACAACCATCCTGTTTTTACAGTAAAAATATTCAATATAGAAAACCATAAAACGTCGGCTAATAAATTTTTGAAGACGGTTTGACGGATCGACGTCAAATTTTCACAAATTAGTAATAACATTTCTGTCTCTAGTGTTTCAAAAAATAAAAATATATTTTTTTGCTTGTTGAAGATGGGCTAGCAATTTTTGACATTTTGGCACCATTGCCACGAAATAACGAACGAAAAAATAATATATTATCACTGTATATTTTTTATACATTTCCGTCAGTAGAGTTTATATACAGTACAATTTTGAAGACTTTAATAGAAATCATAAAAGAAACTTTGAGTTTTGTTTTACATCCTCTTTAAAACTTTCAGAATAAAGGAAAGAATATCCGAGGGAAAGTGTTGTATGTAAATGTTTAACGATCGTCATTTGTTCCACTGCATTAAGTAATGACTTTTGCTTTGCGAGCGAGTCTGGCGGGAAACAATAACTCTGAATCAACGAATTAAAACGCGCTAAACGTTTCGGTTGCGACAGATGAGGGTCGTCGAGGGAAGGGTGACGCGACCCTCTCGTGCAGGGTGCAACAACCACTTCACTTTTCATTTCATTCAGTCAGAGATTTAGGGCATGATCTAACAAAAAATCAGTAACATTTTCCATGGCCCAGAAGTATGATATAATTCTGTGTCTTATAGAGACAAAAAAACGGAAGGCCATTTTCTCTAATTTCACACAGACTTTTGGAACCATGAAATGAATCTTCTATCAACTTCTATTTGACAGATGTCAACAATTGAAGTATACTCAAACATAATGACTCATGTCATCATTAAAGATAATTGGATGCTTAAAGAATTAGATACTGGATTTTATGAAGACTTTCCACTGGAGTCATGATAATATTACAGAGGACCTCTCACTTGATGGGCGAGAGCTCTACCAACTTAGCTACCCAGCCGGCCGGACATTAATTCACTAAAAATACACATGGAGAGTCAGAGATCTCCGTTCAGTCAGGTAGTTCAGTTGGTAGATCGCTCGCCCGTCAAGGAGAGTCCCGGGTTCAAGCCTAGTTTCGTCCGGATACTTTCACTTCACAGAGGATCTGGGTTCGAATCCCAGTCGGGTGAGCGGGATTAACTAATTTCCATCATTATCACTCCCTTCATATTGCAGTAAATCCATAGGCGTGCGCACGGAGGGGCCGGGGGGGCCTTGGCCCCCCCTAATGGGTCAGCCTCAACTACAAAATTATAAAATGTGGTCCTCATAGTGTCAAAATTTTGATTTAAATGGGTTTAAACAAAAAAATCTCCCTGCGGGGCAGACTGGAGTTGCTCAAATCACTGGACTCAAGTACTGGGTTGATCAAAAACACAAAATTTTGGAAAACAATGCCTATAAAGTACCTTCCAAAAACACGATTTTTCATGAATTTCTAGGTTTTTCCCATACAATTTTTTTTTTATTATGTCTCAAAATTGCTCTAATATATGTGACCTTCAAGAATATTTTCTAGGGGGCTTCGCCCCCGAACACCCTTTCATATCAATTTATATTTTTATGTCGTGAAAAAATTAAGTTTTGGGAACAAAATGCACCTTAAAACGTCTCAAATTCATTTTGAAGTGCCCAAAATACTAAAACGCTCTGCCGGACCAGGTTTTGGGATTGTAGTGAAAAGGTGTGTAAAATTAAAAAAATGTAAAGAAAGTGCTCCTCAGAATGTCTCAAAATTGATTTCAAATTGTCAAAAAACAAAAAAAAACCTGCGGGGCAAGGTGGGGGGCGCGCCCCCCACACCCCCCTTAACCCGTGTCCATTTTTTTCCTTGGACTTTACCCCCCTATCATTAATCCTGCCGGCGCCCATGTTGGCCCCCCTAATGATTTCTCCTGCGCACGCCTATGAGTAAATCAAGTTGATCGTTGATTGCAACAATCATTTGAAACACTTATATCAGGGGTCTGCAACCTGCGGCTCCTTGGTGGTTCTTGAATGGCTCTTTATAATTTAAATAAAGATCTGGAATCGAAAAATTTGAAAATTCAAAATGAAAGCCCTGCGGGGCATCAATTGGAAGGTTATTTGAATCAGGTTGTTCATTTTAGGCTGCATTTCTAAACCAGGTTTACCGCCTCTAACCCGGGTTTAGAATCTTGGTGAAATGCAGCCTTACAAAGTCCCAGAATCACTTTTAAGTTGTTGAAATTCTAAAATACGACATGCGGGGCAAAAATTGGAAGTTTATTTGATTCAATTTGTTCATTTTTGAGTCCCAGAATCACTTCAAATTGTTGAAATTAAAAAAACTCCCTGCGGGGCAACAACTGGGGGACTTCATCAAAATAACAAAATAAACTATTAATACAATTTATTATTTTCGGTGTATTATATTTGATTGCCTCTACTGCGGCTCACAATATTATATAATTATTAATTTTTGGGAAATTGGCTCCTCCACCAAAAATGTACCCGACCCCTGCCTTACATTATTGTCAACACACGAAGCCGCTAATTCAGCTCGAATCACGTGCAACCACGAGCAAGACAGCCACGCACGACGTCGAACCCGGTGCTACGTGATCGCCACGTATGCTCGTACGTGCCCGTGGCGTATGTTCGAGAGGGTTGGAAACCACTCTACAAGATTAATACAACGCGGCCATTGCTCACCCCCTTCCCTCATCCCCTCCACAACACACCCAGAGGAAGTTATCATTAATTTAAACCTATTTCTTCTTTAGCTTGTTTACGCTCGTGCAATCTTCACCATCGCGCGCAATCGTCTCACAGATTTGTCATGAAAACTGCGTTAGATAAAGAATCATTAGGGAAGAACATAGCTGTTTGTTGACTGTGAAGGGTAGTTTTTTAGATTGTGTTTAGATGATGTATTTTTTATGTTCTTCTGAGATACATACATACAATTTTCATGATTGAATTTGCGAAAGGGTGGAAGTATAGTAACATCCCTCCCCTCCCCCACCTGGCGCCCCAAGATAGTTTTTATGATTCAGAAATTTTAGATTTCTTGTGTTTGTGTGTTTATTGTGATTTATTTTTCGTTTTAGAAATTCTTCCACCATTTTCAGGTGATTAGTGTTGTAATTTGAGTGTTCGATTTCCGTCGCCGTTATGACTGAGGTTTATCCCTCAGTCGAGAGGAAAATACTGGGAGGGTCCCTTGCTCTAGGCCATAGCCGCCTCCTTCACACCGTCCATGCTTATTCCTTAGCCTTTCTAGATGTAATATTCGTATTTGTTTGATATTATTTCTGTATTTCTTGTAATATCTTTCTTTCACAACTATATTTATTTCCTGTCCCCAAGGGCGTATTCAGAGGAGGGGGGACCGCCTCCTCCCCCCCCCCCCCCCCCCCCCCCCGAAATCAGGGTTTCATCTAAGAAAATAAGCTCATTTAAAATAATATGTGAAAAAAACACTTATGATTAGACCGATCATGTCAAAAACGTTCCAAAATGGTAAAATTGAGTTAAAATTCCAACAAATTTTAAATTTTTTGATATTTTGTAATTTATAATTTTTTAAAATAGCTAAGTATGAACTGCGATTCAAAATTGCACCTAAATGAATGACCTTGATCCAAAATATTCTCAGGGGCTGCGCCCCCGAACCCCTTGTTTTCCACAGTGATTTTTCAAAATATTAGTAACGTCCGCCCCCCCCCCCCCCCCCGAAATTTAATCCTGGATACGCGCTTGATCCCCAGCAAAATAACCAAGATGGAGGTCTGTTACCATAGCAACCAGAACATCACATGCTTCTACTAATCATCATTGAACATCGCCGCTGGCACACGAAGCAACTACAACAATTGACTAATAAAGACATCAAACAATAAACCAATTTCAATTCGGCCCCACTAAATTATAATTGAATAACCGGCATTCCAATTGACGAGCGAATTAACCTCTTCAAATGGATAATTATTTAGGAGTTGAATTGTTTGTGTCGACCTCTTAGCGGTTCGAACCCGGGTCAAGTGACAGCTCGAGGAAACCCGACACTTGCAGCTGGCTGAAGATGGCGGGAAATACGATCTGAATGATTCGTTCCATTCAGACATCATTGAAACAATTTACTGTCACATGTTTCAATTATTTATCAACGCAATTATGCGACTTACAAATGAAATTTAGTGGTGTTTAGCGTCGCATTGTTCTGATTGTGAAAAGAGGAGTTCATGGTTTATTAGGGAACCTTTCCAGATATGAATCACGACTGAGGGAAACATTCAATAACCTCAGTCAAAAAGGATGCGGGAATCTAAAAGGATGTGCCAAAGGATATCGAATGTTTAAATACGTTTTTCATTAATTTTTAATCCTAGATTGGTAATTTGTACATTGAATGAATGCGACAGGGATACATAAAATATTTGTATATAATCTGTACTGCAGAGGTAGAGGGGCGGAAGTCCATTCCAGTGATTCTTGATGTGAGCTCTCTAATCATATTTGACATGTGCGATTGTGTAAGAGAATACGTCAAATATTAAGGTATTTGTTGACAATTCAGTTAAATGGCAATTGATACAGCTTGATTATATCATTCCAAAAGTGTGCAACACAAAATCGAGATCATGGACATCGGGCCTCCCCCTTCTGAGGTGCAGATATTAAAAATACGTTGTTTTTTTGAAGTTTTAAGCCCCATTTACACGGTAAAATTTCCGATAAAATCTTTACTTCAAAGATATTATTGAGCGAGCGAAGCGAGCGACTCCATTTGGCTCTTTTAGCACGGACCTCTGTTTTTTTTTTTTGTTTTTTTTTTGTTTTTGTTTTTGTATGCTAAAGGAAGCAATAGAAGTCGCACCGTTTCACCGATCGACCTGAAATTTTGCACACATGTAAAGACAACCTTCTCTGTTTGCAGACCCATTTTTTTTTTGAAATCCATCCATTGGTTCATTGTTAAAATAAGTATCTCCTGATAGCCTAAAAAATGAAAATGGTCTTCGAGAAATGTGATCAAACTCATATTTAGCATGGTCAGTAAGACCAACAATGTCACTTATTTTACCAATTTTCAGCCGAATCTGTCAAGAAAGTATGCACTTATTGACATTTTTAATAGCTGTCAGAAATGAAACATTGAAAATGAATGTCTTTCCAATGCAACTGAATCTGATTTGCTTTAGGTACAAGAGTGTTTTGATGGTATGTACACTTTTTTAGTGAAAAGCAGATATTTTTATGTGTATTGAGTTGATCAAATTTGAATAATTCAATTTGGATCATAGTTTCCAACAAATCATTTCGAGTTTTTAAGGACCTTGATTGTCTTTTCGTCAATTCGTAGTTCTGATGGCCGTGCCTCCCGTGTTTCTACTTGGCTGATTTTGCAACCAGGAGGGATTAGAAACATAAGCTCACATTTCAATAATATCATTGAGTGGCGTTTGTTCTCTTCTAGCGTTCACACGTCATTCCAAATCTCTCCTGCATTGTGCTTCTTTTCGTTGATAATTTTGGCAATTTGGTGTACTTTGTGAAGGTATTAGGTAGTAAAATTGAATCGCTTTTAAAGCATAGATATTAGGTATCTTCAGTTTTTGTCCAGGGGATTGATTATTTCAAATTATTTTCTTCTTGGAAACGTTGGATTTATTCCGTTTCTGAGCTTCTGTCTAGCCTGACATTTCCTTGAAGGTTAGGTATATCTCGGATTACACATTAATGGTGGTCATACAATGACACATTGTTTTATATTGATTCAGTGGATCGTAGTTTGCTTTCAGTTTGACTTAAAATAATGTTTTCTGTGTGTTAACGAACGCATATTCGGTTAATGTTTGCGCACGTGTCGTGCTCGCTCATTCAACGCGTTACACAGAGCGTTTTCCTAGTTATTTGAACATGTAACAAGACAATTTGATGGTAAAATATTCTGTCAAAGGGTTTTGTAAAATATTTTATCATATAAAGCACGTTCTATTTCTGTAAAAGATTTGACAATGATTTTATAAAGATTTGATTGGATATCATATCTTATAAATTGGGCTTCAGACCAAATATTTTTCTTGTTTTCTTGCAAACAAAATTGAAACGCACACTGGATTTGTCTGAATTGAATGTTTCTCTGGTACTGCACAGGATGATGTGACGGCAGGGTGAAGGGTGAACTCAACCCGTATGCAACATGATCCATGTAGCGTACAAAGCGTGATCATGGGGGCGCATGAACAACATGTGACATGTGACGGATCAAGACAGCCGTGAGAAAGCAGCGTGGAACGTGCAGGTGACATGGGAGATCGTGTTTCACAGGCTGTAAGATACCTGTTGCGCAATACTTCGCTTGCAGTGCTGAGAAGAAGATGGAATAGAGTATAGTTAGTCTTGAATTTGTCGTTTAAAATGAAGTTTAGAAAAATAATGTTTTTGTCAAAAAGGCTTCATTTGAGCACCATGTGGGCCTCAGAAGCCCAACAAGCTAATTTCACTCAAGAGAATAATCGAGAACAAAGGGTTTTGATAGATTTGGGAAAGTAATTGCATGTATTTATTTTTAAAATACGATAATAAGACAACAGAAATAGCCCTGAAGATAATTAGATAAATCTGGGATTTTACAGTTCCAAATATAATAAAATCTATTTTTACTCAAGAGACTGCTTCTGGTGTTCTTATCCATTCTGTACGCTTACCTCAAAATCGACAGTTTTTCCATTCACAACAATTAAAACACACACTGTAGTCTGTCTGTGCTCTTCATGTTTGCAAGAAACATAATCATGCAGTATATTTTAAATTTTAGATTATTTATTTAAACATTGAAAACTGCAGATACCTACTAAAAAATTAAAAAGGTCATAATTAGTAGCATTCAATTTAACTAACCCTTCAAAACCGTCCTCACTCAGTTCCGTATACGATGCAAACAAAGTTAAATAGCCTCCTATGTTTACCTTGCATATAATCCTCACTGACGGTTTTGACATTCATCACAGCTCTGTATTATATCTCTGCTGCAGCAAACATGTCTAAACAAAACAGGTTTAGTTCATGCAGAGCAAACAAACACAGAAAGGTTGAATTGAATCTCTGACAAAGAAAGTTTATGCAAACATTTGCAGTACATGTGGTGTCAGATGCAGGACGCATTACCTCGTGCAACAAGTTCCATTTACTCTGCTCAACAGTGTTTCAAGACAATGGAAAGTCTTTGATTGGTTGATAAACAGTCTAGAACAGGTAATTTGCTGGTCCGTGATTGATAAGATCAAATTACCATCTCACCGGGTGATCAAATTGAAGATTGTGTCTGTTTTTGAGACTTCCATTGAGGTTCCTCAATTCTAGACATTGGTAACAAATAATATGAGAATATATCATAAGCTTTTTTTTTAAGTGATCAGATTCGTTTGGCAAAATCTCTATTTAAAACGTGGCACGAATCTCTGCGTATTGCAGGTCACACAAAGTATGGCCGGTTTTACATAACACGCGTTTCGCGTTTTTTTTATTGACCCATCAAAACCACCGAAAATTTTGCCGCACGCGTTTTATTTTTAAGCCGCCCCATCTCGATTGTAGGGAGGTTTTTTCAGTACCGCGCGTGGCGAAAATGACGTCACTATTCGTAAACTAAAAAATAAACTCTAAAATAACAATAAAATATGACTATAATGTTAATAATGTTCATAATGTTCATATAATTCCATCTAATAATATCTAATAACACCCACATTGTTACTAACAATAATAATAAATTTATATCAACATTCTGTTTTCGACGGCCTCTTCTAGGCGTTATAAAAAAAGAAAAAGACGCGAAACGCGTGTTATGTGAAAGTGGCTTAACGGATCAGGCCAATTTATCACATTCAGTTCACCTTCTATCAATGTCTATAGCAAGATCCGTATCTTGGTTTCACATGATTCCGCTTTACTGCCGGATAATCTGAGAGAGAAGCTGTGGTCAAGGTCATCCATCTGCAATGCTCGCTTATCAACGTGTTCACTCCTTGAGGCAAAGTCTTGAAACTTACGCTTACAGGACGCAAAAGCTCTCCTCGGTCGTCTATATGTACCGTTCACTGTAAGAGTGATCGACATTGAAACATAAAGTCAAGCCACTTATTTGATTGTCATCCAGCAATCAATTGGAAACAATTTATTAACATTATAATTAATATTACAACAGTCATTAAAACCTTATTCAAAATGAAGCTTAACAGTTGACAGTAGATTTCAATGTCGATCATTCTTACAGTGAACGGTACTTATTGACGTCCGAGAGCGTTTGCGTCCTGAAAGCTTAAGTTTCAAGACTTGGCCTATCCCGATAGACCATTAAAAAAATGAAATAAAACTGCATATGATTTTTCTTAGAAAGCAAGCCACCGAGATAATATTTAAATAGTCTTTATTCTCTTCATTTGTGCAGTCCACGGTCTATAGATATCAAGACTCGCTCATCAACGCGTATCACAGTTATTATGTAAACGACTGAAACTGACGTGATTTAATTACAAACAGAACAACACACTGACACAAGACAATGGCTCATCATATGCAGACCTCATGTCCCATCCTACTCATACACTGCTTGACATGTCTCTCTCTCTCTCTCTCTCTCTCTCTCTCTCTCTCTCTCTCTCTCTCTCTCTCTCTCTCTCTCTCTCTCTCTCTCTCTCTCTCTCTCTCTCTCTCTCTCTCTCTCTCTCTCTCTCTCTCTCTCTCTCTCTCTCTCTCTCTCTCTCTCTCTCGCCTACCTGGCCCATGCAACCCTCTCAATTAGTATGCAGTACGCGTGCAAGTGAAGGGTTGACGCCAGGTGATCGCAACAGCTCTTGTTCACGACACAATGTGTCTCTAACCCTTATGTGAGAGCCGTTGCTAGGCAATGAGGATGTTGTTGCGTCTTCATCAGTCGTGGGAAGCGTCTCGATATACAGGACTGAGGTTTTCACTCAGTCGAGAGACATTATGGGTAGGTTCCATACAGTCCATCCTCACGTATTCTTCATCGTTATAATAATTCATCTGTCGCCTTTAGCCAAGCATACAAACAAACATGTTATACTTTTTTTTATTTTCTGTATGATTTTTCCCTTTTGTTTAGCTTTTAGTATGAATGATGGCTCCTTTTATTACAACATTATTTAGATTTAATTTGGGTCTTAATTGTTTTTTATGTCGTAGTAGATCAAGGCTGCAGAACAGTACGACGTTCGTTACACATCACTAAAGCATTCGATAGGAACGAAAAATGAAATAGGGCTTTTCCTTATGGCTTCGGATGTTGATGTGAATAAATACCAACTGCAAGATTGGTATTTGAATACCAACAGTTGGTATTTGAATTGATACAAGTTTATTATAATTTTTTTACTAAAGCAGTAAGTACGCAACACAAATTAACATTTATATTTTGTAAAATTATTATAGACAATTTAGAAATACAGTGTTAAGTCATAAATTTGGTACACAAAATTGTTACAGGGAAAATTAACTGTTTCAAAACTTGTATTACCAGGTTATAATTGATTAATCAATTGGATGTTAAACTTCGATATAGAATATGAGTATTAGTATCAACCTTTATTTATTCAAAATCATGAATCAAGAAATTCATATCAAGAAAGAACATGATTATAACCCGAAGAACCCGAAATAACCAAAGTTAATCTGAGCCGGATTAACTAAATTGGCGGCACAGCCAATCAGATACCTCAAAAAGATTGAAACAGTTGAATTTAATCCAAAAGTTAGTTAATCCGGCACAATTTAACTTTGGTTATTTCGGGCCTAAGAGCATATGTCCCCCAGTCAACTTTGACGCCATGTCGCAGTTTCCCTCTAGGTTCCGGATTGAATCATATAAACGACTCAACTGCTGATATTGTTACCTAAGTCCCCGATTGTTGCGCTACGCATGTTTACCCGGGGCGGTTTATCACACCACACGTAACTACCCCCATGCACCACCTGCATAACACGTTCTACCCCTGCATGAGGGCTGAGACATCATGCAAGCGCATTGTGTGGCAGCTTTTCAACTAGCTCTATTCGTAACTCTTTCATCCCTTCACGTCGATCTAGGCAGCTCAATACATCCATGTTGTAATTGAAATATAAACTGACTGGAGGATTTTAATGGGGAATTGATTGCTAATGTTATGTGGGGTTGAGTATTAATGATGTATGAATTGCGTTTTTATAAACCAGGGCAAGGACGCTTGGCCAAAGTAATAATGGCATTTGAATGAAACGGATTGGCTGCTGTACTGTAGCGAGCGTCACCATGGTATACTCTTATAGCACATTCTCTGTGTTTTCTGAAATTTTGCACACATAACGTAATCGAAGCGGTCTTTGGGATCGTTTTTGAACAGGATCCTGTGATTGGTTGAAATCACACAACAAATCTTTCGATTGCTTGGTTCATTCAATTTGAAATTTTGCAAAGTCACTGCAACCAACATTGTCCGCAATCTTACAAAGTTTCGACCAAATCCTCCCATTCATTAAATTTTAAAATCACCTATCTTGTGATTTTTTTAAATTTCAACTAGGACCGTTTGACCATCTGTCGTTATCTTAGGTTATTATCAATTTAAGGACATTTAGTTCTATAATCTTCAAATATTTGCAAATTTATGCCAGTGCTTTTGATGCTTCAGGTCCAAGGCCTGTAGAGCAGAGACTTGCAAACGCATATCAAATCGCATACAATACGAAGGCTCGCTCATCAACGCGGTACACAGAGCGTTTTCCTAGTTATTATCAATGAAATCAGAGCTCTAGAGTTATATGGCGAGTTAGCACAGACTATAACCAAATCTTTATCATCCAATCCGTTTCTTTCGAATACCGTTTTATCTTTTGTCGAGTGTACATAAAGTTAGACATCAGATGCGAGTAATCCCCTGTTGACGTCATCAAGAGACTAGCGGTGTGCGCAGGTGCGAACTGTGTTGTAATCGGCTTAACCAGCTGGTGACTTCCTTGTCGGGTTCATCAGGTAGATGAGAGGGTCACGGGGACAGCCCGGGGGGGGGGGGGGGGGGGGGTATTGTACATGTACAGTAGCAAACCAAAGCGAATGGAGGGATTATTTTAATACCGGTTCAAGCTCTGGTTTGATACCCCAGACAGACTTACTGACTGAGGTTTTTCGTGGCTAAGTCGAGAGGCAAATGCTGGGAGGGTGCCTAATAGTTTCCTTCCTATTAATCATTTATCCGTTGCCATGAGCCAACTTTCGATCACAACTTCCATGAGCCTAGACGGAACAGGTTGGCTGAGTGGTAACGCTCTGAACTTGTATTCCGGAGGCCCGGGTTCGATTCCCGCGGCCGTCCTTCCTGACTGTTTTTTTTTTTCTTGGTTTTCCCTCAGTCGACAGGCAAATGCTGGGAAGGTACCCTACTAATAGGCCACGACCGCCTCCTTCCCACCTTCCATCCTCACCTACTCTTCACCATCATTTCCCAATCATCATCATAATCATTCATCCGTCGCCATTAGCCTCGCTGCAGAACAGTGCGACGTTAAGCCCCAGACAAAAAAAAACATCGACCCTAAGATTCACTAAATTTCCATCATTATCAAACACTTAACTACACAATGTTATTCCAAAATATGTTTGAGCAATTTCCCTTTCCACTTCAACGACGATATATTTTTAATACATCAGTTTTCATCATGATTTAAATCCATTTTCTTCTGACTTATCCTCACTTTGCTTACTTCTGTCACTTTTCTGCCTCTGTTAATTCAAGTTACAAATCTCCTGCTCAGAAACAAGTGAAGCACGTTATTTCTACTTCCAGAGAAGTCGTGTAAAATATCGATATATTAATGCCAAGTTATCTTCCATTACTTCCAAGCCAGCCTCAATGAATACAGAAGAAGCCGCACCAAAGAAACTTTTAACTTATCTTTTCCATTAAAATAGAATCATCAACTTGGCCTTCAAAACATCAACATCTTCAATCTTCCTCCAGAAACGTAGTTGACATTGCGTAGGATCTCGTATTCGGAACACCAGTGCACTTCGTTTACATCATCAACGATCGCATGTCCCGTGAAATATTCTTACATATGATTTTTATTTTGCTGACAACTATAGATGACATCTCGTAAGTGAACTAATCGGGACTGCCGTTCGATGATATGTAACAACGCACGATCGGATGTCCCGGTGTGGTGACGCTACATGTTTTTGACTGTCACATCCGAAGATCTTAGTAAGTTGATAAATTCGTCCTGAAGTTGAGTTGGAGTGACACAAATTAAAGTGAAAATGTGTCACACGACGGGGTTTGGTTTTTATGTGAAAATGTAAACAGGAATGGAGTTTCTGTCTGGCTTGGGCTATGATGGAGACGACAACTGCATTGCTTTCTATAGCAGAGATTTACTCAGTCTTCTGGAACCCAGACCTAGCTTACTATTTTTAACTCTGATGTGACATTTTTAAAAACGCTTTTCGTTTTTATTTGTCAGAATCGCGACTCGCGACTGCCGTCTGGTGACAGCTATCGGAACCAATCAACGTCGGTGGCTCACAAGATATTAAAATCATTTGACATTGACGCATTTGTTAGCGAGGAAGATTCAAGAAACTGAAGGAAATGGGGGAATAAGCTGTTGTTGAAAGATTGTGGGATCTAAAAGTGAGAGACAACAGTTTCAAATATCAAATCAAATCAACTCAAAAATCAAATAATACTCATACACTATGCAAATCTGAATGTATGAAAAAAAAAGAATTTATGATCATCTTCCAAACGATTCAAGCGAAGATATAGCTTTTCTATTGATTGAAAAAAATGTATGTTAAATGAAAATATCTGCAACATTATCAACATAATATATCAAATATTGTACCTATTATTTAGGGTTGTTTCATTGATTTACCTAATTTTGAGTGAAAAGTCGAGCAATCTCTGAGGATTGGCTTTTGCGAGGTCCATTTGTAAAAATCCCATCCACAAAACAGTGCAAAATAATCAAGAAAGTTGTAAGCTGAGACACAACTAATAGGAAAAGTATTCATTATAGTTTCTGTCAGAGCTAATAATAACTCAGAAATAAAAAAAAAAAAACGAGAACAAAATATAAAAAGGAACAACTTAATGAATGACGCAGAATGAAAATGGCGACTCGTCTCATTGGGTAGTTGTAGGTAGGTTGTAGGTACTTCACCCTGGTTGCTATGGTAACATACCTCAATCTTGTTTATAATGCTGGGGGACAGGCAATTTTTCAATATCGTAATCGTATTTTAATATAACAGTTGTGAAAAATAAGCTGAAACTAAACAACTGAAACTGAAAGAAAAAAATTAAGAAGTAAGACAGAAATGGTATCAAATAAAATAAGTAAATTAAATCAAGAAAGATGATGATACCTACTTATTACTTATTTACTAAAAGCATCTGTCTCCCCAGTTAGACTTTGTTCAGCTGTGACGTCATATAAGATTACCATATTGGAAATGAATGAATCTCCAAGCTATATCTCCGACTGATCAGAGAACCAATGCCAATGGATTGACCAACATAAAGTTCTAATGCTCCATTGACGCTCCCCCCCCCCCCTGCATCTATTTATACACCTCCATATTATCACTGAGCACTTAGCCACCAGCTATAAACCAAACCATCAACTTAAAACTTAAAACAAACTCAGACGCTTTTAGACTCATTGAAAAAACTCTCCCCCCCCCCCCCCCCCCCCCCCCGACACATCTGATTAACGTGTCTTGGAACACCATTCAGCTTTTAGTGGCGATAGTAAAGCAGACAGACCCGGGTTCTGTGCTGGGGGGGGGGACTTGTTGCGAGAGGGGGGCAGCTTCAGACACTAGTCAGATCGCTACTCTAATCAAGATGAAAATTATCAACCTAAAATCAAAGAGCCAGTTTTGATTCTGAATAATGAAAAGACGACGATATAGTGGAAGTTCGGACATTTATTTATTTTAAATACTAATTGAAAATAGAAATGAATATTTCTTCAATTGCTATTTTTAATTTTTAAGCTTCGGTTGTCCGAAATATCCTGACGTACTTTTAAGAAAATCCAAAAATAATGTATAATGACCGATCCAATTGGAATTTTTAAACAATTTTCACGTATTTGTTTTTATTGATATGGCAATTGTTATATTATTTTTAGATTTTTAAAATGATTTAACGACGCTTTTACGTCAACGTACGTCAAACACACGTACACGTTTGACGCTTTCTACGTCAAACATCCATTCGGCTCTGCTTCTTCCAACTATTATCAACGACGCACAGATCTGCAACTTAACGGGTCCTATTACGTATTAAGTACACGAAGACTAGATTATAATTTACAAACAAGTTTTTTTAGTGACGTAGAGTGGCTGGTAGTGCTTTTAGTGCTTCATACACCTAATGGAAATAAGTAATTCGAGACTACAAGCAGATGCAATATTTTATTTCACATTTAGGAGATATATTCACTTTTTTCATGGAATTGCGTCAAGTTATTTTTATGTATCTGAGGCTCTTAAGACTATGACTTGATAATATAACTATTTTTTTTGTTTCTAGGAGCGAAGTCTTAGAGATAAATAAGTCAGTGAAATGCAGCTAATTGTGTGGGTTTTGAGATAAGAGGAGCAGTAAAACAGAGTAGTTGGGAGGGGGGGGGGGGGGGGGAGGAAGCCCCCTGCCCCTCTCCAGGCGTCCATGGGAACAAAAACAGACAGAGTTTTTGTTTGGTTTTGTGGCCCGCATGTGACCTAAAATGGTTACGTTTGAGGAATGAATCATTTTGATGAGACACTTGAAGGAGGCATATAGAATGTAGAATAGAATGTAGAATATAGTACGTCATGGGCGCTGTGTGGGTGGTAAAGGGGATGGGGGGGCGAAACAAGGGGTGCTTTAACCTGGAAATCATTTTAAAAAGTATAGATTTGTTCTCTTGTTTTAAAAATCTCGTAAAATTACATTTTAAAAATCTCAAATTTGTTCTCATTTAATTTAAAATAAATATATATCCTGCAGGCTTATGGGTGTGGGGGGAAGAGGGGGGGGGGGGAGAACACGATTGCAACAAACTTATTATCAGCTTTCTTGGCAACACTTTCCCCCTTTCATTGAATTTCAGTATTTGAAAATATGAAAACTTTACTTGGGATAGTAACAAGCAGGTATGTAATAAAGTAGATAAAATTCAATATAATCTATTACATATTTTTTTAGATCTTGCACTCGACGAATGATGACCAATTATTTTCAATTTCAAGATCGTGTCAACCGTTGCTAAGGTCATAAACATTATAGAGTAATATTTTGTAATTGCTTAGTGAATACAAAATGTTGCCACTTCAATTTCTCCATTGTGAATTCTAAGTCGTATATTTTAAAGTTCAACATGGCTCATGGAACATTTCACAGAGATTTGCTAGTTCCAATCGAATTGTTCTTGTGTCCTTTTCATCGAGATCCGAATTAATATTTCAGAAATAGATTTAATAATAAGTACTTGAAAAACTTATTAGTTTTCGCCTTCGAGATTCCGTTCAAACGGAAACGAGGAACGTGACTCTTTTGTCTGTCTCGAGGAAAACTTTTGATTGGAAATCTCTTCGCAAAAGTATGAATTTCCCGGAGCAATGAAAATGAAGATCGCTTTTCATCTGTTTGTGTGAATTTTCTCGATGATAATAATATTAAATCTGACGACGATTGAATCTCGGAAAGTTTCTCGACTGAATTCAACTCCTAATCGGCTTATATTTCAATTCGTCGAGGACATCTCGATGTTCGTTCGTTCGGCTCCTTGAGACTGAATATGATAGAGAAATTATAGGGTGAGATGGTGCATTGTGAACCACTACGAGGAACGAGGACATCTCGATGTTCGTTCGGCTCCTTGAGACTGAATATGATAGAGAAATTATAGGGTGAGATGGTGCAATATGAACCACTACGAGGAACGAGGACATCTCGATGTTCGTTCGGCTCCTTGAGACTGAATATGATAGAGAAATTATAGGGTGAGATGGTGCAATATGAACCACTACTAGGAACGAGGACATCTCGATGTTCGTTCGGCTCCTTGAGACTGAATATGATAGAGAAATTATAGGGTGAGATGGTGCAATATGGACCACTACGAGGAACGAGGACATCTCGTTGTTCGTTCGTTTGGCTCCTTGAGACTGAATATGATAGAGAAATTATAGGGTGAGATAGTGCAATATGAACCACTACGAGGAACGAGGACATCTAGATGTTCGTTCGTTCGGCTCCTTGAGACTGAATATGATAGAGAAATTATAGGGTGAGATGGTGCAATGTGAACCACTACGAGGAACGAGGACATCTCGATCGTTCGGCTCCTTGAGACTGAATATGATAGAGAAATTATAGGGTGAGATGGTGCAATATGGACCACTACGAGGAACGAGGACATATCGATGTTCGTTCGGCTCCTTGAGACTGAATATGATAGAGAAATTATAGGGTGAGATGGTGCAATGTGAACCACTACGAGGAACGAGGACATCTCTATCGTTCGGCTCCTTGAGACTGAATATGATAGAGAAATTATAGGGTGAGATGGTGCAATATGGACCACTACGAGGAACGAGGACATCTCGATGTTCGTTCGTTCGGCTCCTTGCGACTGAATATGATAGAGAAGATATAGGGTGAGATGGTGCAATGTGGACCACTACGAGGAACGAGGACATCCTTGATGTTCGTTCGGCTCCTTGAGACTGAATATGATAGAGAAATTATAGGGTGAGATGGTGAAATGTGGACCACTACGAGGAACGAGGACATCTCGATGTAATTGTTCCTTGAGACTGAATATGATAGAGAAATTATAGGGTGAGATGGTGCAATATGGACCACTACGAGGAACGAGGACATGTCGATGTTCGTTCGTTCGGCTCCTTGAGTTGAATATTAATGAGAAATTATAGGGTGAGATGGTGCAATGTGGACCACTGCGAGGGACGAGGACAACTCGATGTTCGTTCGGCTCCTTGCGACTGAATATGATAGAGAAATTATAGGGTGAGATGGTGCAATGTGTACCACTACGAGGAACGAGGACATCTCGATGTTCGTTCGTTCGGATCCTTGAGACTGAATATGATAGAGAAATTATAGGGTGAGATGGTGCAATATGGACCATTGGAAAACGAGGACATCTCAATGTTCGTTTGGCTCCTTGAGTTGAATATTATAAGCAATTATAGGGTGAGATGGTGCAATATGAACCACTACGTTGTAAATGGAATCTCTGTTCTTGTGTGTGCTCTATTCGAATTACAGATCAAACGAAGTAACGAAGCAAGTATTTTCATTAACAAAAATGTAATACTATCCAGTTCTTTAAAAATTATTAACTTTTAGCAAGATTGGTCTCTTGATTTCACTGCATAGTTTACAATTATCAACGCGTTCACTCAGTGGAGTTTTAGATAATACAAAGTATAACTTCACGATATGTACTCAAAATGCTACTAGTGAGAAAAATTGAACAATATTTGGTGGTTACACAGTAGAATGGCAATGCAGGGCATCATACAACTGTCATTTTTTTTATTAGAAGAACGAATAAAACTACTCTCAAGAAATGACTGTGTTATACCGGCGTCACGATATAGTTCCAATTAAAGTAATATAGAGTGTGGCCACTTTTCTGGCATGTCCAGTTTTCTCCCATCAACCCTATTTTCCTCGGACATGAATGAAATCTCTTGAAAGTCTCTCCAAAGCCGATTGGTGGAAAAGTTTTAAACCTCGTCAAACTGACCAATCGGATTTGAGTTCTTTATAAAGTATATGAAATCCCTGCGGAGGGCGGAAAGTGATTGGTTATTGATCATCGGAAATATTGCATGAGGCAACTGAAGAAGTTCTGACCATTGTCCATAAAACATCCTGAATAATAGATTCACAAGAAAGCTCCATGTGATGCCAAAACAAAAGAAGATAGTATATTTCTTCTGCTTGTAGATCAAATACTTATGAGTTTGATATACACTTTTCCATTTTGTTTTATTTCACATGAATAAGAAAGTTATCTAAAGTCTGAAGTATACATGGAAAAATGTTTGGCATCAAGTTTTAAGGCATATTGTAACGAATTAAAACACAACGACACCACAACTAAGTCAAAACAATCATTAAATAACAGACATTGAAGCAAATACGAAGATTGAAAACTTGAAGTGAGGCTTGTAATCTACTTTCTCAATAATTCCGTTTGACAGATGTCTACAGACCAAATTATGAAATATAAGAATTGGCATCACTGGACATAATAGAACATTTTAATATTTCGTTTCTCGATTCTTTAGTTTGGATTTAGTTAAATTAAATACTCTCTTTTTGAACGTTTCACAAACTATTTTATTAGAAATCTCTATATTTCGCCCTCTTTTCTCCTGATGAAGCCCACAGAAAAATACTTTGTGAAACGTTTAAAAAGAGAGTATAATAAAAAATGTCATAATAAAGAAAATGTTAAAAAAATATATTGAACTGGGGGACGATACAGATAATTAAATTGATGTAGAAATTCGTCTTCAAAAATCATTCCTTCCTCCAGATGATGTTAAAACTCGCAAAATAATCCTGACAAATTTGTTTAAAAAAGCGCTCTCACAAAACACGTTTTAAATCATGTTTACAAACCACGAATACATTCATCTGCATCCACTCCGCAAAGCTTTTAAGACGTTCAGTAACAAAACCTGTAATTGATTATGTTCTTTAGCATTGCATTACGCTTGATAATAAACTGGCGCATTAAACCGCGCGGTAGAGAAGAAAGAACTCATTTAAATCCATCCAACTGTTGATATCCCAAGTTAAAAGCTTTCCGCTGGGTAAAAAGGGATTTCAGGAGAGTGAGCGATAAATAACGCGGGATTTATCTGACTGTATCACGGATGGGAATCGAAGGGGAGGCTGTAGACTAATTATAACCGCGTGTGAGGAAGGAACTTGAGATCGGAGGAAAATGACTAATTATACATGTTTTTATCAGGAGTTGAAAGTGATGCTGGAAAATAATGAAACTACGGGATTGGGTTACGGAGATATTTGTTAAGTGTCAAGGGTCTCGGAAAGTTAAATTGGTTACATGCTTTTAGATTTTTTTTTAATTTAGATTTTGTTTCGTCATCGGTAACTTTTCATAATAACAAGTTGCAATGTTTGTAAAATCTCGTTATTATTCATCTTTAAAATTAAATAAATGAAAATGAAAGAGGTAATTAAATGAGTACAAATTTGAAATAGTTTTAGATGCAATTAATTAGATATTTTCTTGTTCAAGAAAATACACTCATTTCTTGATTTTATTGCAGGTTGCCCTCGAAGCGTTCTTTCTTAGTCTCACCAAAAATGTGAGAGATTATAATTATTTATGCTCTTTGGCTGTTTTTTCTCTTTTAGATAATCACATTTCAGACGTATGCTCTTTGACTTTGTTTGTACCTCATTACTTTTACTGCATTTTAAATTTATATTCTGATTCAGATTTAATTTATTTGAATTTTCAGGAAGTAATAAAATAAACGAAATGTAGAAATTGTCATTATTTTTGAATTAATTTCAGAGCTTTTTCAGTTTTGATTACAATCGTTGTAAGTTTTAATTAAGCCAACTGGCGGAGTTAGGGGGTAGTGTGGCGGGAGGGGTGGAGAGGGGGGGTCCTCGACGTAACTTGGAGGTCACGATTTTGTAAAAAAAAAATATGATAATAATTCAAATTATAAAATTGAAAATAATTGTCGGAACTTTAATTATACAGATATCATTAAAAACATATTTTTAGGAAATGCTATTTTACAAATATTAAAATTAATGAGAAGTATTGGTGGTGGAACCTCAAACAATCCTACGCGAGAGGGGGGGGGGGGGGGGGGGGGCGGGAATCAAATCTAAAGCTCCACCACAGGTTAAACCCAAGTAATTATTTATATATTTTATTGTCAAAACAAACATGATTTTATTACCTCGCACTACAATTAATTCCCCGGGTTGCAAAATGATTTGCTGAAACTCCATAAAGATAAAAGTAATGAATGACCAAAACCTAATGAAACACAAAACTTGAGCAATAAATCCCAATAGCGATGAAAACCAAAGCCAAGATTTCAAACAGATAATAAATAATTTATAGCCTGGAAAGCGGCAAACGACTTGGACAATTTCGTTTCAGTGCATTTGTGTTCCCCGGCTACAGAGGAATTGATGAGTCTATTAGGCATGAAGATTCAATCTGGATCCACCCGAACAAATCATCCCTGGGAATGGACCATAAACTAAAAGCTACCCCTTTGCCGGACAACGATGAATAAGAGGGTTTATAGAGACATTTGGCGAGTTAGAGGGGGGAAATGTTAGAGTGGTTTCCAAATATGGAGCTCTGTGGATGTCGTTTTCATCGTAATTAATGTTTAGGAATTGCGATGGAGAATTAACCCTTCAATTAAGGACAAACGTTTATACTCGCGTTTTAGCAGAAAGATTTTGTTGTATATTTCACATTCGTGTTTTCGTCATTAATGTAATTGGTATGAAAATTACAGTTCTTTTGCCTGTTAGGATTTTATAACTTTTTTGTTAGGACTTTTCATCATTATTACGGAGAAAAATCCCTTTCAAATGAAATAAACAAATGAAGACAAATAAAACAAGCAACAACAAGCTAAAAAGATGAATTCAAGATAATAAAATGAAGGCAAATAAATAACTCTTGTAAACACAAAATTCAGAAACAATAAGATTGAACACTTATGTTTTTGAACATTGAAAATTATCAAAAGAGGTTTGAAGCCAGGAGGTTTGAAACCGAGATGTACTCTCGGTTCATAAGAAACTGTACCTATTCTGCTCATATTCATTCAACGAATCAAAATCATTGTACAATTTCGATTCTCACAGACTGTCCGTACTTCGATAAAAATTTCATCAATCTCTTAAAAAGCAACAATTCTCACTTCGATGCATTTACTTATTAAAACCCATCCCTTCTCTTCATCTCTCTTCACTTCTCAGGAAACCGTCAAACTTTATGACGCAACAATTATTAATTTATCACCTCAATTCCCTGTTTGTCGCCATCATTCTCTCCACAAGACCACGTTACACTTGGTAAAATGCCACAATGCTTTGGTGCACATGTGGTCAAATATTCATCCCTAACGTGAGCTGCAAATGTGGCAATAAAAATAAGTTAAAATTTCAAATATATTCCAGTATTGAGTAAAGAAACTGGTGAAACGGCCTAACGTGTGTACGAAACGACGCTAAAATTTCGACCTCGAAATCAGTTTTCTTTTGAGACGTTTTTCTTTAAAAATAGGATCCACAATTTCCTGAGCAGCAAGGACTTTACGAAGAATCTTTCAATAGACTTCCTTAAGAACAAAGATATTGACAAGAAAGTTTCCCAAAGATATGCCTCGCTACTTGAGAATATGCAAAGAACTTGCTGACACAAGGAAGATATAATCTCTTCTTTCATGAAACTTCTTCTCTATTAGCGACCCCCTCTCCCCTCCCCTCCCCCCCCCCTCATATTGATGACGACTTGGGAAACACCGATAAACGATTTTATCGTACAACTTTTCATTCAATTCAATTTCATTTCTATTAAAATTCAGCTTATGGTAGAAAATGAAAGTGGGGAAGACACATTCTAACTTTGTCAAGGAAAAAATTAATATAGACTTATAAAATATTATATTTTCTCTTGAGTTATTTATTTATAAATTTATTGAAAATCAAATGATGGCGCCACCATATATCTGTAAAAGCTTAATAATTTAAAGCATTCAGATGCCATATGACCATTTTGATTGGCCAATAAACAGTCTTAACGACAACCACTCTGAACTCTCCGATAATCAACCAGTTTAAACTTTTAAGAAAATTAATCCGCAAAAAAAACTTACTCGTAGTCGAATAAAATTTTGCAACCCTCTCTAAACCTTTAAAAGGTCATTTGATTGTGAATGGCCCTATATTTTGCGACGTCTGCCCGGCACTTGGCTGCATTGGAGCGCATTAAAGCGTCGCAATTCGGCGGGCCTCCGTGTTGACATCGCTCCCTGGGGAATGCCGGGAAGAATTGGCCGGAAAATAGTCACTTATTCCAGACAATTGCCTTCGAGTTTCAGAAAACTGCGTACGGGATAACAGGTTTTACTGTTTCCTGTAAGTACCTTCGTTTATTAGTACCTATAAGTACACAGAATATTTTATCAAACTATAGGTAAATATTTACGTATGAAAACATCAACGGGCGAATGATTATGATGATGTTGACGCATAGGTTAGGATGGACGGTGGGAAGGAGGTGGTCGTGGTATATTATTAGTAGAGTACCTTCCCATCATTTGCCTCTCGACTGAGAGAAAACCTCAGTCAGGAAGGACTGTTCAAGTCTAGAGCGTTTACTTGAGCCACTCAGTTCTGAAATAAATTCTGACATTTCGGTATTCTGAAATACCGAACTAAATATTGCCACACACTGGAGTTCATTATGACCTCTGGTACGACCTCAAAGTGTTAAATACGATATTTATTGTAAATCAGAAGTCCTACCAGAGGTCATAAAATACTCCAGTAGTATGTGGCATTATTTAGGCCAGTAAGCTTGACATAGTGTCTGATTTCTTTAAATTCTGTTAGTAGTGTGAAGACAAAAAGAACGTGAAAAAGTTACCATACACAGGCCTCTGCTGCGAAAATATCAGTGTCCAAGATCACCACGATGTCACAGTGTGTATTGCTAATTCATAAGAAGCTAAAGGAGCGGTCGCTCCACTCAGCCAAGTCGTACATTGACACACTTCCACACAACATATGCAATATAAAAAGGCTGAGGAGCTGACAAACACTTTTTTTCAGCCTACTGGATCTTAAAATTGGAATATCTCACATTATTGCGAAATATCTTAATTTCGAGCTATGGCCCACCCCACCACATATTTGGGAACAATTGGCTACCGCTATGCCGATGCGAGCTAGAGGGCCGTGAAAACAGTGAAATTACACCAATGCCGAAGCCCTGATTTGTCTAACAGATGCAACTCCATTGACCATGGTCCAGCATCTCATACATCACCTCACGTCATCAGAAGAAGCGACAATCACACTGATCACGTGACCATGTCCAGGTGTCCGCCATGATAATGGACATGTTGCCGCATTGTGCCGCCATGATAATGGACATGTTGCCGCATTGTGCCGCCATGTCACGCGTGGCAGCACATGTAAAGCGCAAGATGAACTGCGTGAAAAGAACATCGGCGAGGGTGGAAGAAAGATCTCTTTGTCCCGGCTTTGTCAGTTATTCAAGCAGATGAACTTCGCCAGGTAAAGAGATTGAGACGGATTGAAGATACGTCACGGAAATGTACGAGATGTTCTGATAGACACGTTCTAGAAGAGGGATTTCGAAAAGAGATTATCGCTTGTTTTTAGAATCTGACACGTTTTTTTGTTGGTATTTTGTCGAGTGTGAAGAATGGTGTTATCAGACCAGTTGGCTCGGGTGTTAGAGCGTTGGACTCGAGTTCAAGTGGCTCGGGTTCGATTCCCGCTGTCTGAACCAAGTTGAACAATCATTGTCTCATTCTGTGTGCAAGGGAGAAAAAATATTACATATTTTTTTGTATTTTAAACCGATAATTGCTCTAAAAACTGCAAGGTCCTAAACTTTCGATTTCGATTTATCATTCAAAATTAACTTTTTGAAATACGACGTTCTTCTGATAGGGTGACGATTTTACGGCGTTAGTATTAATTCTTTTAACCTAATGTGATTGGAAGAAAAGAGGATCCAAATAAATGATGATGATTATTATCCCATTCGTTTACCTATCGATTGTCTATTGATTTTAGGCGGAATTTTAGGCAAAAACCCAATTAGAAAAGATAGGCGACGGAAATTTAGACGACAAGAATTCAGCCAGGGAGGAAATATGGGCGAAAAACGTTTCATGGAAAATTACTAATAACACATATCAAGTTGTTAATCATTGCTCAACTTCTATGTTGTGATCAAGGATAATATATTTTAACATTTATAATGTATGTTAATGTTGTATTATTTTTAGCTTTGAAATGTTTTACAATGCATGTCTAGTGCTCGCTTATTACGCGTCACTCAGCGTAGTCCCAAAGTATCTCTTTACCAACTAAAGTATTTTTAACTCAAATGTCAGATTCCCCTTCAACTAAAGTGTCAGAAATGAAAATAGGATGACAACAAACTCAAACTGTCACTTCCAAACAGACATAATTATATAATTAACTGTCCACTTAAATTCCTCGCTCAGTTAAACCGGCGGTCAAAAGTGGCGTCAACTTAACGACACTTTTAACTCCAGTTATCCGCCAATCATTTCGGTTCAAACAACTAACGTCAATCTTGACTAACTACCAGTGTTACTTGATTAACTTTAATCATGGTTTACATTGACAAGTGGCCGCTAGAGGCGCTCCGGTGCCACTCAGTTCATCATCAATATAAATCATATGCGGCAGGACTGAGACAGGTTGATGGTTGCTAGGAAACCGTTTGAGCGAGGGAATTGCATAACCAGGAAAACGATTGTTAAAGCGTTGATAAGCGAGCTATTTTGCTGCTTGTTGTAGACACCTTTTTTTTGGATACGATTGGAGGCGAAATTGGCGAGGGAAATAATTCGAATTTTTATTCATTGTAATAAAGTACACATTTTTCATTGAGTATTGGTACAAATTTGCTATTTTCTTTTTCTCGCTGGGGGGGGGGGGGGGGGGGCAATTCTTGAGATTCACGTTTTGAAACCGTGTACGTTTTCACTTTAAAACGCAAAAAAAGTTGAAGGCTAAGCAATAGTTGTCAACTGTTTCAAGTTATACAATGCAAACGTGAATCTCTAGAATTAGCTCTGGATTCCGTATAAAAATTAATATTAAAAAATGTGCCCAGTAAGAACCAAAAACTAAGTGAACAAAGTTCATCCTAGAATGAAAGACTTGTAAAATTAAAGATCAATGGTTCATGGGTTTGGTCCCCAATCGTAACCGAAATAGAATAGTTTTGCGGAGTTTTCTCGAAATACAGGCGTCAAAAATAAAATAAAAAGTGCTACTAATACAATCAGACTGATCATGTGAACATCCTGTCAAAGTTACACCCACTTATGAAACAATGTTTCTCTCTCAATTTGATAAAACGGCCGAGCGTCTTGATAGCGAGATATTCTTGAGCATGTCTGTAGTTCAAGAAATAACCAGGTGATCAATGCAGATTAATTTACCTAATGACTAATTTTGACATTCTTTTTGAAATAAATCGCATGACTGAATTGGACACAATTTGTAAAATGTAAAAAAATGTTGGTCTCCGACCATTCAAATTTCGAACGTGATCGAACAAACGGTATATTTTCACTTTCGAACCAATCAGATGCCAGCGTTCAATTAGAGTTCTACTTGCCTAAGGTGAAACCTGAGTGGAAATCAAGAAAAAGTAACCCCATCTTGAAAACATGGAAAGTCTCCAGAAAAGCCGAAAATACTATACGGGTAAGAGAAGGGGACGTATAAGTACTTTTTAGTTACTCTATTTCTATTTAAATGCTCTGTAAAAACCAATAATTCAGTTTAAAAGGTATGGTTGCCATGGCAATATAGTCCAAATCAACTGTTTAAATTTTAGAAAGGCATTGGCACACATTGGTCTCAGGTCCAGTTTTTCCAATACTCTGCTAAAACAAGCAATTAACTTAACATAGTCATTCTAGGAATGTCATTGGTAGTTGCCATGACAATACTGTCCTAATCAACCGTTTAAAAGATAGAAGAGTATTGAAAGACTTGCATTTAGTTCATGATTTGTTGAGCGAGCGAAGCGAGCGACTCCATTTGGCTCTTTTAGCACGGACCTCTGTTTTTTTTTTTGTTTTTTTTTTGTTTTTGTTTTTGTATGCTAAAGGAAGCAATAGAAGTCGCACCGTTTCACCGATCGACCTGAAATTTTGCACACATGTAAAGACAACCTTCTTTGTTTGCAGACCCAATTTTTTTTTGAAATCCATCCATTGGTTCATTGTTAAAATAAGTATCTCCTGATAGCCTAAAAAATGAAAATGGTCTTCGAGAAATGTGATCAAACTCATATTTAGCATGGTCAGTAAGACCAACAATGTCACTTATTTTACCAATTTTCAGCCGAATCTGTCAAGAAAGTATGCACTTATTGACATTTTTAATAGCTGTCAGAAATGAAACATTGAAAATGAATGTCTTTCCAATGCAACTGAATCTGATTTGCTTTAGGTACAAGAGTGTTTTGATGGTATGTACACTTTTTTAGTGAAAAGCAGATATTTTTATGTGTATTGAGTTGATCAAATTTGAATAATTCAATTTGGATCATAGTTTCCAACAAATCATTTCGAGTTTTTAAGGACCTTGATTGTCTTTTCGTCAATTCGTAGTTCTGATGGCCGTGCCTCCCGTGTTTCTACTTGGCTGATTTTGCATCCAGGGGTCCAATTCTTGAGTTTTCATGTTTTGAAACCATGTGTGGTTTCATTGTTTAAAACGTAAAAAAGTTGACAACTATTGCTTAGTCTTCAACTTTTTTACGTTTTAAACAATGAAACCACACATGGTTTCAAAACATGAAAACTCAAGAATTGCCCCCCTGGAGGGATTAGAAACATAAGCTCACATTTCAATAATATCATTGAGTGGCGTTTGTTCTCTTCTAGCGTTCACACGTCATTCCAAATCTCTCCTGCATTGTGCTTCTTTTCGTTGATAATTTTGGCAATTTGGTGTACTTTGTGAAGGTATTAGTAAAATTGAATCGCTTTTAAAGCAAAGATATTAGGTATCTACAGTTTTTGTCCAGGGGATTGATTATTTCTAATTATTTTCTTCTTGGAAACGTTGGATTTATTCCGTTTCTGAGCTTCTGTCTAGCCTGACATTTCCTTGAAGGTTAGGTATATCTCGGATTACACATTAATGGTGGTCATACAATGACACATTGTTTTATATTGATTCAGTGGATCGTAGTTTGCTTTCAGTTTGACTTAAAATAATGTTTTCTGTGTGTTAACGAACGCATATTCGGTTAATGTTTGCGCACGTGTCGTGCTCGCTCATTCAACGCGTTACACAGAGCGTTTTCCTAGTATTTTATTTAGTTTGCTTCCGAAATCCATGTTTTATGAAGCACAAAAAGGCGGCCCCTACTTTTTTCTTAACGGCTTTACCGATTGTCTTCAAATTTTCACAGGTTATAGATAAAGAGTAGATCTGTGTCTCTATTGGCCCCAAAGTTTAATTTTTTGTTTAGTTATTTTGGGGCAGAGGTGCCAAAAAGACTCATATATTGCCCATGTTAGCACTTCCTCAAAAAAAGAAAAAACATTTTTAAATTTTTTTTTCGATTACTAGAGACACAGATTTACTCTTTATTTCTATGCTGTTAAATTTTGAAAACAATCGGTCAAGCCGTTAAGAAAAAAGTAGGGGCCGCCTTTTTATGGTTTTTTGTGGTTTTCAATATTTGAATTAAAATAACTTACTTCACAGCAGTATAAGCAACATGCAACACACGAATAAATGTCACAAATGTCACGTACAACCCAGAGCTAATGCATTTTCATGCATTTCTAGTTTTTTTTTTAGTATCGGAATCGAAATTTTCTGCGAGTCCTGTCGACTCTTAAAAGGACAGTCATCATGAATTGATTTTGGGACCAGTCTTTCAATATTCTGCTAACTTTTAAACGGTTTTAAGACTGTATATGGTCATGGCAACAACCAAAGACATTCCTAGAATGACTGTGTTAACTTAATTCCTGGTTTTATCAAAGTATTGATGTGGTTTCTGAGTAAGTCTGCCTACATCCTGTCTTTGTCTATTCTCATGCCTACTATTTCTGCGACTGAGTTAAATCAACCATGCACTGAACTTTCCTATTATTCATCGCCGTATTTATAAGTTTATAACGTCAAGCTTCCCGATACATCAGAGACTTAAGCACTGTTTCCAGAAGTCATTTCCGACGCCAGTGGAGCGTCTAGCTCTCACCCAAGCGTCTAGGAGACGCCGTGACGCTGCCGTCTGTGACAGATGTCACGCAATTGGGCGTGACGCGTCGCCGTGACGAGACGAGGGCGGAACTATGTTTAGAAGTCGGGTATTTTTAGAGGTTTTATGTGACGGGAGGTGATTGTGAGATGGTGAAGGATTTCGTACAAATTGTTTACAGTTTACTGAGGGATGATTAATATACATGTTGCTTGGTTACTGTCACAGATTATTCAGTAAACGAGTAGGTGTAATTTCATTATGGAATAAATTTGAGTCACAATGGAAGGTCAATTTTAAGTTGTCACTTTAAGTTATTCCCACTAATAAGTTACAATTTTAAAGCTCAATTTTACAGAAAATAAAACAATTCTAAAGATCGTCTTCATAATAGTTTTGTTTCATATAGTCTTAAAATAAAGAAAATCGTTTCAATTTACCATTTGTATTCTATTTTCAAAACAACTTAAGAGCGGAAAAATATAAAAATGTATTTATAACCGGTTCCTGGAAAAAAAAATAACGGTTCCGATTCCGTTTACGGTTCCATTTCGGTTCCATAGGGTTCCAATCGGTTCCATCATATTCAGACATTTTTTTTAAATGGAGTCTTGGGAACTTAGGGCACAGAAATGTCCAACATTAATTTCACTCAATGATCATTTATTTGAAAACCTGTAAATGGTAATAAATAATTTCAGATTTGAAAGGCAATGAAGTAAAAATTCAATAAAATGAATTGTTTAAAGAACCCTTATAAAGGGTTAAGAACCTTTATGGAACCCAAAACATGTAAAATATAAATAAGGGTTACTGTTCCGGTACCGTTTCCACTTAAATATTAATATGGGTTCAGGTTCCGGTTCCGGTTCCGGTTCCTATAAAAATACCGGTTCTTGTCGATTCCGGTTCCGGTTTCAGTCCCTGATTTATAATAATCAATACAAAATTAAATGTAAAAATTAACATATAGGTTTTGCATAACATATTATTTAGTACAAATCCATCAATTCAACATTTAAAGGATGAAAGGAATTCCTCTGCAATCTGTATTAGTGAAGAGGAAGCGGTTTCATTACGCCTTTCAAACACCGCGATGCAACCCGCACCACACACGCATGCACTGCGGGCTGCATCTAGGAGCAATGCGGCTCCTCCACCTGCACCCATCCCAACATTCCATTAACAACTGCTACGTGATGATGCAAGTCCTAACAACTGTCAGGTCAACTCTTAACATCTCCAATCAATTGGTCAATTTCGACCATCTTCTGCCACCAAATGTAGACTTCTAACGAATGGACCAATGGTGATGGGAGGAGTTCTCTTACTCACACTAGAGAAGCACTGTCCATATAATGGGATAGGGAGCCAATCAAACGTGTGGGGGAAAGACAATTGAATTTCAAAATGGATCTATTTGCTATTTGATTACTATTGATTACTGTGCTGTCACAACCTTCTTGACGGTCACGGCCCACATCCTCTGTCATCTGTTTTATTCGTGACGTCACATAGCAAGATAATGACTAGTGGTCCATCGGTGTGATCGTATATTATAGTGAAATATCCTTATTACAAAGTGTCAAACATTAATATGTAGAGTAAAAACTAAATAAAAACATTCGAGTATGTCTTGAAAATGTAGAAAGTTGCATCTACAGAAATAATGACTCTTTTGAGTGAACGCTTTGATAAGCGAGCCTTGGAATGCATGGATGACCTTGAACACAGCTTCTAGCTCAGATTATCCATAAGTAAATCGGGGTGTAAACTATAAATCTGCTTTCCGGTGAAACAAAGATAAAAATCTTGCTAGAAATCAGTAGGTTAACGAACAGGATAGTAATAAATATTTTGTGAAAAAATTAGTCTGAAACGTTATTTCGTTTGACCTGTAATGTGAAATAAATAAATGCGATTCGAGCCATAAGTTTGAAATGTAATTGTTGTTGGAGATGTTGTAACTACTGAGTGTTGATTGAACAGCAGTTGAGGTTGGTACTCAGTTGTTCAGAATCACATCTTGTGCGGTGACTTGAAGAAGCCAGTGGTCGAAACAAACCCATGTTTCTGAACTACATCTATACTCCGTGTCAGGACAAGAGTACACGGGGGACTTGAACATAGAGCAAGTTGGCAATGTGGTCGACTTTCCTGGCTTGAGGTTGTTTTGTGTCAACCCATTCGCGAGGCAAATGATGGGAAGGTGCCCTACATAGAGGCATCATCTCATCGCACTTACCTCGTCTTCACCATCATTTCATGCATCCGTCGCCATTAGCGTAGTTGAAGAACGAATGCTTTAACAGAAGCTGTTACTCAAACTTGTCAAAATCATCACTAGGAAAACGCTATGTGTAACTCGTTGATGAGCGAGCCTTCGTATTGCATGCGAATTGATAATGCGTTAGCAAGTATCAGCTCTACAGGCCTTGGAAAGACCGAAACGAAATGCAAAGTAGCAGTGATAAAATATATCACATTTCCTTCAAGAAATGTGACAAATATTTCCAAACACGCATAAAATGTTGGTCCCGATAACCATGTAAAATTTGAAGTTGATCGGTCAAACGGTTCCGATTCAATTTTCTCAAAATAACAAGATCCTGTTCAAAAGATAATAATACAAGAACACTCTTGTACACTCTTGAACACTCTTCAACACTCTGTATTAGTTGAGTGTACTCCTAGCTCTGGACGCACTATATGTCCTGCAGCCTCGCTTAGTTGAGTGTACTCCTAGCCCGGGACGCACTATATGTCCTGCAGCCTCGCTTAGTTGAGTGTACTCCTAGCCCGGGACGCACTATATGTCCTGCAGCCTCGCTTAGTTGAGTGTACTACTAGCCCGGGACGCACAATATGTCCTGCAGCCTCGCTTAGTTGAGTGTACTCCTAGCCCGGGACGCACTATATGTCCTGCAGCCTCGCTTAGTTGAGTGTACTCCTAGCCCGGGACGCACAATATGTCCTGCAGCCTCGCTTAGTTGAGTGTACTCCTAGCCCGGGACGCACAATATGTCCTGCAGCCTCGCTTAGTTGAGTGTACTCCTAGCCCGGGACGCACAATATGTCCTGCAGCCTCGCTTAGTTGAGTGTACTACTAGCCCGGGACGCACAATATGTCCTGCAGCCTCGCTTAGTTGAGTGTACTCCTAGCCCGGGACGCACAATATGTCCTGCAGCCTCGCTTAGTTGAGTGTACTCCTAGCCCGGGACGCACTATATGTCCTGCAGCCTCGCTTAGTTGAGTGTACTCCTAGCTCTGGACGCACAATATGTCCTGCAGCCTCGCTTAGTTGAGTGTACTCCTAGCCCGGGACGCACAATATGTCCTGCAGCCTCGCTTAGTTGAGTGTACTCCTAGCTCTGGACGCACAATATGTCCTGCAGCCTCGCTTAGTTGAGTGTACTCCTAGCCCGGGACGCACAATATGTCCTGCAGCCTCGCTTAGTTGAGTGTACTCCTAGCCCGGGACGCACAATATGTCCTGCAGCCTCGCTTAGTTGAGTGTACTCCTAGCCCGGGACGCACTATATGTCCTGCAGCCTCGCTTAGTTGAGTGTACTCCTAGCCCGGGACGCACAATATGTCCTGCAGCCTCGCTTAGTTGAGTGTACTCCTAGCCCGGGACGCACAATATGTCCTGCAGCCTCGCTTAGTTGAGTGTACTCCTAGCCCGGGACGCACAATATGTCCTGCAGCCTCGCTTAGTTGAGTGTACTCCTAGCCCGGGACGCACAATATGTCCTGCAGCCTCGCTTAGTTGAGTGTACTCCTAGCCCGGGACGCACAATATGTCCTGCAGCCTCGCTTAGTTGAGTGTACTCCTAGCCCGGGACGCACAATATGTCCTGCAGCCTCGCTTAGTTGAGTGTACTCCTAGCCCGGGACGCACAATATGTCCTGCAGCCTCGCTTAGTTGAGTGTACTCCTAGCCCGGGACGCACAATATGTCCTGCAGCCTCGCTTAGTTGAGTGTACTCCTAGCTCTGGACGCACAATATGTCCTGCAGCCTCGCTTAGTTGAGTGTACTCCTAGCCCGGGACGCACAATATGTCCTGCAGCCTCGCTTAGTTGAGTGTACTCCTAGCCCGGGACGCACAATATGTCCTGCAGCCTCGCTTAGTTGAGTGTACTCCTAGCCCGGGACGCACAATATGTCCTGCAGCCTCGCTTAGTTGAGTGTACTCCTAGCTCTGGACGCACAATATGTCCTGCAGCCTCGCTTAGTTGAGTGTACTCCTAGCCCGGGACGCACAATATGTCCTGCAGCCTCGCTTAGTTGAGTGTACTCCTAGCCCGGGACGCACAATATGTCCTGCAGCCTCGCTTAGTTGAGTGTACTCCTAGCTCTGGACGCACAATATGTCCTGCAGCCTCGCTTAGTTGAGTGTACTCCTAGCCCGGGACGCACAATATGTCCTGCAGCCTCGCTTAGTTGAGTGTACTCCTAGCCCGGGACGCACAATATGTCCTGCAGCCTCGCTTAGTTGAGTGTACTCCTAGCCCGGGACGCACAATATGTCCTGCAGCCTCGCTTAGTTGAGTGTACTCCTAGCTCTGGACGCACAATATGTCCTGCAGCCTCGCTTAGTTGAGTGTACTCCTAGCTCTGGACGCACAATATGTCCTGCAGCCTCGCTTAGTTGAGTGTACTCCTAGCTCTGGACGCACAATATGTCCTGCAGCCTCGCTTAGTTGAGTGTACTCCTAGCCCGGGACGCACAATATGTCCTGCAGCCTCGCTTAGTTGAGTGTACTCCTAGCTCTGGACGCACAATATGTCCTGCAGCCTCGCTTAGTTGAGTGTACTCCTAGCCCGGGACGCACAATATGTCCTGCAGCCTCGCTTAGTTGAGTGTACTCCTAGCTCTGGACGCACAATATGTCCTGCAGCCTCGCTTAGTTGAGTGTACTCCTAGCCCGGGACGCACTATATGTCCTGCAGCCTCGCTTAGTTGAGTGTACTCCTAGCTCTGGACGCACAATATGTCCTGCAGCCTCGCTTAGTTGAGTGTACTCCTAGCCCGGGACGCACTATATGTCCTGCAGCCTCGCTTAGTTGAGTGTACTACTAGCCCGGGACGCACAATATGTCCTGCAGCCTCGCTTAGTTGAGTGTACTCCTAGCTCTGGACGCACAATATGTCCTGCAGCCTCGCTTAGTTGAGTGTACTCCTAGCTCTGGACGCACAATATGTCCTGCAGCCTCGCTTAGTTGAGTGTACTCCTAGCCCGGGACGCACTATATGTCCTGCAGCCTCGCTTAGTTGAGTGTACTCCTAGCTCTGGACGCACAATATGTCCTGCAGCCTCGCTTAGTTGAGTGTACTCCTAGCCCGGGACGCACAATATGTCCTGCAGCCTCGCTTAGTTGAGTGTACTCCTAGCCCGGGACGCACAATATGTCCTGCAGCCTCGCTTAGTTGAGTGTACTCCTAGCTCTGGACGCACAATATGTCCTGCAGCCTCGCTTAGTTGAGTGTACTCCTAGCTCTGGACGCACAATATGTCCTGCAGCCTCGCTTAGTTGAGTGTACTCCTAGCCCGGGACGCACAATATGTCCTGCAGCCTCGCTTAGTTGAGTGTACTCCTAGCTCTGGACGCACAATATGTCCTGCAGCCTCGCTTAGTTGAGTGTACTCCTAGCCCGGGACGCACAATATGTCCTGCAGCCTCGCTTAGTTGAGTGTACTCCTAGCTCTGGACGCACAATATGTCCTGCAGCCTCGCTTAGTTGAGTGTACTCCTAGCCCGGGACGCACTATATGTCCTGCAGCCTCGCTTAGTTGAGTGTACTCCTAGCTCTGGACGCACAATATGTCCTGCAGCCTCGCTTAGTTGAGTGTACTCCTAGCCCGGGACGCACTATATGTCCTGCAGCCTCGCTTAGTTGAGTGTACTACTAGCCCGGGACGCACAATATGTCCTGCAGCCTCGCTTAGTTGAGTGTACTACTAGCCCGGGACGCACAATATGTCCTGCAGCCTCGCTTAGTTGAGTGTACTCCTAGCCCGGGACGCACAATATGTCCTGCAGCCTCGCTTAGTTGAGTGTACTCCTAGCTCTGGACGCACAATATGTCCTGCAGCCTCGCTTAGTTGAGTGTACTCCTAGCCCGGGACGCACAATATGTCCTGCAGCCTCGCTTAGTTGAGTGTACTCCTAGCCCGGGACGCACAATATGTCCTGCAGCCTCGCTTAGTTGAGTGTTCTCCTAGCCCGGGACGCACTATATGTCCTGCAGCCTCGCTTAGTTGAGTGTACTCCTAGCTCTGGACGCACAATATGTCCTGCAGCCTCGCTTAGTTGAGTGTACTCCTAGCCCGGGACGCACAATATGTCCTGCAGCCTCGCTTATAGTTGAGTGTACTCCTAGCCCGGGACGCACAATATGTCCTGCAGCCTCGCTTAGTTGAGTGTACTCCTAGCCCGGGACGCACAATATGTCCTGCAGCCTCGCTTAGTTGAGTGTACTCCTAGCTCTGGACGCACAATATGACCTGCAGCCTCGCTTAGTTGAGTGTACTCCTAGCCCGGGACGCACAATATGTCCTGCAGCCTCGCTTAGTTGAGTGTACTCCTAGCCCGGGACGCACAATATGTCCTGCAGCCTCGCTTAGTTGAGTGTACTCCTAGCCCGGGACGCACAATATGTCCTGCAGCCTCGCTTAGTTGAGTGTACTCCTAGCCCGGGACGCACAATATGTCCTGCAGCCGGAGTAATTAGTAAAGTTTGTCTCTGCTCGGCCTGGGTCTGGCATACAGGGGGAGGGGGTGGGGGGAGGGTGGGGAGACGTCGCCTCTTCCTCGGCGTCGCGGTGCTCGTTACTGCACGCAGGTGACGCAGCCTGATGGGTTGTTTATGACGTCACACACGTTGTCTTGTGATTCCACTTGCAGAGTGACGACTCTTCAATGGGGTATTGCTGTTTTATTTGTTTTTTTGTTGTTGTTAAAACGCACTATTTAATTTTGTTAGTTGTTAAGGAGATAGAAATGTTTCATAAGTGGGTGTAACTTTGATATGATGTTCACATGATCAGTCTGATGTACACTTGGCACAACTAAAATTGATCGCTCAATAAATCTGATTACCCGAAAAATGTTAGATCGCACCATTAGAAGTAGTCAGTCCAAGCGATCTCCTTGTCTCACTCTACTAGGTGACCTCTCGCTCAATGGTAAGAACAAGCATTGATTGTTATGGAACATGACCAGCAGTCAATGAAATATGTTCAATGATCAATTTTAGTTGTGCCAAGTGTACCTACCTATAGGTAGCACTTGTTTATTTTTTTATTCAGCAAAGCCGCGCATAACTATGACATTTCGGATAAGATTGGGGATCAAACAAAAAGGAAAAAAAAATCGCAAATAGATGCATCGATGTATTATGACAAAGACAAAATAACATAAACATTTTCAATCTGATAAAAAAAACTTACCTAAGTGATGGAAGTGATGGATTCCATATTTGATTGATGAAGCAACGTAGACAAGGCTATATTCACACCCGCCTATACATTCACAAACTCACTTGTTTTGTTCATATTACACGATTCTGTCTCAATTACACTGATTTTATCATAAACAAAACACTAACTTCACTTTTATCATGTTTTTAATTCATAAACATGCGTATTTTAGTGTAAATAGTCGAGAATTATCATTAAAAACACACTTTGACAGTTCTTCGTTTGTTTACATCGGCCATCTTGGACACGGCCTGGTGGATGTAAGTCCGCGGATTGTGCGCTGAACATTCAGACAGCGACCAGTCATGTAGGAGGCAGTGGAATCGGACCACCGAGCGTCAATGAGTGGATGAGACGATCGGTATACCACGGAACACCCGGACAACGAGTCTTTATGAAGAATTTAGCATTCTAAAAGCTAAAATTCTAAATGCTCTTTATATACAAAATAATACAAAATAAAATAAAATAAACAAAAAAACAAAACAAAACAAAATAAATATAGGATATGTCCTAAACATCCTAGCTCTATGAATCACTTAGTTACAGACACTCATTTTAATCTTATTTTGAAATAATATGTTCTGTCAAAATGTATGTATTGATGAAGAAAGTACAGTGCACCTTGATCCCCAGCAAATGGTTGAGTTAGGAAATTTGATATATTTAGTAATCGTTAATGCACTTGTCAATGTTGTCCAAGCCATTTCTAAAATCAATATTAAAGTATCAAAATAAAGCGGTGCTTCTTTGAAGATTTCCAAGACAAAATGTCAAGTAATTGAAAACACTGTAAACAAACATACGATTTCTCCCCTCAAAGATAAAAAGCAGTTGTTTTTGAAGATCAGTGGGCCTCGAGTTGTAACAATATTTGTGTATCTTTGTGCCGTGTTTTTGTTGATGTCTGGAGGGCCGTGTTTTCTCAACGTTCTATTGTTTTAAACACGATACGTCAAGCAGGCGGTGGCGCATGCGCTGTAAGTGCGCGGAGGCAAATTCAAACATGACGTGTTCGAAAACGTTCGAATAATATGGAACATGAGTTTACGGAAAGAAAACAACTCCAGTTGACTTTTCATTAGTAACAAATTGTGAATCTTAAATAACGTTGCACTCTTCTATTACTAGGCTAATCATAGAAACGGATACGGTGGGAAGGAGGCGGTCGTGGCCTATTAGTAGGGAACCTTCCCATCATTTTGCTTTTCGACTGAGAGAAAGCACACTGAAATCTCCGGTCACAATAATTGAGCCCATATTAAAAAGCAAAAGCACTATACAATTTATTAGAAAAGATTATATAGATAAAAAATAGGCTCTAAAAGGCTGTCCCTCTGTGGGTATTTATAAGTTTTAAAAGCTTTTTAGTTGTAAAAGTCAGCTTCAGGAGCTTTAAGCTCGACCCTACAAGTTTACCGGACTTCAATGTGAACTTTTCACAACTCGAGTACCTGAATATGACGTCACAGCTGACCAACATCTCACTGGGGGACAGACAGTATTCAAATAATAAGTAATCATCTTTCTTGATAAATTTCCATATTTAATTTCATACTCTTTCCTTTTAATAACCTTCTTGCAAAACTATATATTTGAAATACGATACACTATTTTAAAATTGCAGGCAATTTTATATGGATTCTGTTTCTATTCCCAAGCGCTAGAGATAGGTACAGGTGCTCTCTGATCCACTATCAAAACAGAAATGAGGTAAAAATTTACAACCGTTACCCCCCCCCCCCCCTCACCGCGCCACGAAACCGCAAACCTCTTGTCCTGTTGCATTTACACTCTGTTTTTGTTGGAATAGTTCCATTCTGTTCCTATCCAATAGACACTTCCCTCCCAATGATTCCCAGGCGCCATTTGTACTCGTGCAACCAGCAGGAAAAGTAGACGGGACATCTAAAAGAAGATGTTAATATTAAACACACTGTTTTGAATAAATAGACATCTTCATTTCGTCGCAAAACTTCGATCTAAATTCAAACGATATCTCTGAATGTCTCTTTCTTCTCGAGTTAATTGAAACATTGTGCTGACGTCACCGCTGCAAAGCCAAGCGACGTCGCGGCGCTCCCATGAGGGCGTCCCGACGCCTCGAGACAAACACAGCCGGCGCTTCGCACGGCGACGGAAGAATCGGAATAATTGAAACGTAAGACGCCCCCCCCCCCGTGTGGTCCAGTGGGTTGATTGTGGGGTTCCAGTGTTTATTCTTAGAAAAGTCGCGATGATGTTTTAAGTTTCTCTTCCGATGTCAGCGTTCTTTTGTTAATATTATGTATTTAACATCTTTGATATAACATTCGGTGTCTCTTTGTAACATCTTTCATTTGTTGAATGTTCTTCTCCAGATGATATGAAATACAATTTTGTCTGTATAAAATTATGCTCTTTATTTTGAAGTGCAATTAAGAAAATATTTATTTGATGAATGAAGTTAGGCCGGGTAGGACCAACTTTGGATTAGCTAACTATCGATAGTTAGTGAGCAGTTAACCAATGAATCCAGTTGGCGCGAATTCCACAGCCAATGGGATTCACTAACTTCCACTAACTATCGATAGTTAACTTAATCCAATTTTGGTCCTACCCGGCCTTAAGGAACCAAAAATCATAATATTATTAGGTATAAAGTAGGTATCATTTGAACGTTTTTCAGGATATTATTCTGCTTTTGGGGTGGTGGAGGGCATTACCCTGCCTTGCCCAAGTTTTTTTTTTTTTGGCACCTTGAAATAAAGTTTTTGAGTTTTTTTGTTTACAAAATGAAATTATACGTAAAACACCACACAATTTATGTTTTCCTGACATCCAGGGGGGAAAGACCCCCCCCCCGACCCCTCCCCGACTCCCCCCCCCCCCCCCCCCCCCGTGGACGCCCATGTTCGTCCCCATTAATCTAATTGTGGAACAGTGCGCTCAGATAATAAATAATTGCTGTATCATTTGTGGAATTAACAAAGAATCACACATTTTCATGGCAATACTTGAAAACATATTTCATCGTCACTATACAAAAGTTTCCACGAATAGAGAAGGTGAAAATTCTCTCCTCGACTTTTCTTCTCCATATTGACGCTTTCTAATGTGATTTTCATCCCATTGTATTCTCCAACCCCATCCGACATAAATACATAATAAAATCCATGTCTTGTACTTTTAGAGTCCATTACGAGGAGCCAGGCTTTCAGCCCATCTTTATATCCAGTTAAAGAATATTCGGAATCTATATTCCATGCGGGGAAAATAAGCTCTCGGAAAAGTTGACTACATTTTCGTTATTGGTTCAAAAGCAAAGTCACCCCTATATGGCATTTTGATGATATTTCGTCTAAAACATTTTTACATTTAGTTTAGTCATGTCTACGTCGCACTGTTCTGCAGCGAGGCTAATGGTGACGGATGATGATTATGAGGATGATTGGGAGATGATGGTGAGGAATGGGTTAGGATGGACGGTGGGAAGGAGGCGGTCGTAGTCCGTTAGTAGAATTAACCTTTCAAAAATTATATATAAATGTTTGTGGACTAAAATCGATTTAAAGAAAAAAAATGGGTAAATTTTATAATCTTTACGTGTGTTGGTACTCGGAGAAAACATGCAATTTTTCAGTTTTTTCACGAGTTTGGACAAAATTATTGTCAAGTTGGTGTTTATATTGCTAAGATCGGCTAAAGAATTCTATACATTAATTAGTTTTCACATTTTTCGAAAATTGAATGATTCAAAAGTTATAACGATATTTAGGAAAAATGTTCTCAATGTTTACCTTTTAGTTCAGACATCTTTTCCATCAACAGCGGGCTTCCTTCACTTCTATTACGTCATCAGTCATCGCCACGTTCGTTGAGTCTACCTGACAAAATAATAATCTATCTCAGATATAGAGGCCCGTTTTCTCAAGATGTCTATGGTTTTCTCATGATTGCGTTGCACACTTTTGGAATGGTGCAATCAATCCTTCAATTGCATTTGACATGACAACAAATACAGTTATTAATGAAGTATTTTCTACAAAATTACTCCTGCTTCTGGTTTATGAGCTCACCTCAAGAATCATTGAAATGGACTTCCAGCCTTCTACCTCTGAGGTACAGAAATAAACTCACATTAAGGGTGTTTAAAATGAGAGAGAAGATAAAACACTGGTATTAATTAAAAGCCATATAAAATGGACCGCGATTTCGCCGACGCGTTCGGTCGGTTTCCATAGCTGACTGACTAAACAACACCAAAACAATAACAAACCTAATTACTAGCTTAAAATGACCCCTACTGAGCAACCGGTGAACTTGTCATACTACCTTGTCAGTTGCCAGTGTATGTTGGTCAATCTGGGAGGCCTCCTGAGATACGTAGAACACCGTGACAAGGTAAAAGAGCAAAGTTTCTTCTTCTGTGGTCGAATATGCATGATTTAATTGAGATTCAATTGGGTGGCAATTTATAAAGAAAACAATGTGAGTAAAAGAAAATTCGTTGCAGCTGCCTTTATTGTGTGTTATGAAAACATTATCAACCAAGTGAGCTACTTCTTCGATGACTCATGGCGCAATATTGTGCGAGATTTTCTGTCACGTGGGATGAAAGGTGGTATGACAAGTTCAGCCATTGCTATCAGTAGAGGCATTAGTTAGGTTTGTTTAGTATATTCCTGGTATCGATTGTATCATAAGGTACCTACCCAAGGTCACGAAGCAATGTTGGGAAAGTTCCCTACTAATTGTCCACGACAGCATCCTTCCGACCGTCCGTCTTGACCTATTCTTCATCATCTTCATAATCATTCATCCGTCGCCATTAGCCCAGTTCAGTGGGAGTTGCTATCTCTCTCCTACTAATGCTTTGCAGTGGGAGTTGCTATCTCTCTCCTGCTAATGCTAGCCCCATGTTAGTCGGACAAGAATGGCCACCTGGTGGATATAAAGAAGAGGCCGCCACAATCCTTGCATTTCACAGAGACAAAAGACAATCGCACACATAAATCAGTCACTTCTTCTGCAGCTTTTTCATGCAGTTCTTTTCAAGCTGCTGCATTCTTTCAAGGATAATATCAATCTCGGGATTGCGAAATGTTTTTGGTTTGCCGCAAAAATAAAAAATAAATAATAAAATAGTTTATTGTGATGGCAAAGTTGAAGAGAACTGATTCTTCGGACAATGTTGGTTGACTGATTGTTGTTTGCAAAAGGCGGTTGCGACATCTGCTGCCATCTTCAGGCAAATGTTGAGACAAATAATCCCATAGACAGGCACATCAAACACATTCAGTTAAAATTTATGTTGTTTATAATAATTCTTACAAATTGCGTCGACCTGAAATTATGTTCATATAACTTCATTTTGAATTATATGGCCTAAATATTTCATCAGCCTATGGCGAAGCATGACAAAATAAATACTTTTGCATTTCATTCCATTTCCACCCTATTATGCAACTGTAAAATTCCAGATTCAAACAGAATTCGATTCACGTCCATATGATCTAGTGGAGCGGTCGCTCCACGCCAGCCAAGTCGTACGGCGTGCGCACACACTCATTTAAAAAGGCTGGAGCAAACCCACTTTTACTGTAAGCATCAAAGTGGCATTTTCGGCCTACTGGATCTTAAAATTGGAAAATCTCACATTGTTGCGATATATCTTAATTTCGAGCTATGGCCCACCCTACAACATATACCAAATTTGGGAACAATAGGTTACGCCCTTTGCGCGCTAGAGGGCCGTGAAAACAGTGTTTTAGGGCGGTTTTCATAATAATAATAATAATAATAATCTCAGTAGTAGTAGTAGTAGTAGTAGTAGTCTCCTGGAATTCAAATCCGGTAAACAGGCCACAGCCTAAACGGCTGAACCGATTGATCCCACATTTTTACCACGTGTGCACTTTTGGCGTCTGATTTAACCTTAACCCCATGAATTTTTTGTGCCGCCATTTTGAAACCGTAAGTGACGTCATATCTCGTCAACGGCTAGACCGATTGGAACGAAAATTGCGCCAAACGATTCAGACGGTCATCTATATGCATGATAAGTAGCAAAAGACTAAACAGTATGTTAAAGAAACCGGAAATGACGTAATGAAATTTGAAATACATCGATTGGCTTTTTGGCAACAAAGATTGATCCGATTATTTTGATATTTATGTTACGTATGTACTTTTGACGTCTCATGTGACTTGTTATAAAACCAACCGGAAGCCGCCATTTTGAAACCGGAAGTGACATCATATCTCAATAACGGCTAATTAGATTTCAACGAAACCAGCGCCAAACAATTTAGACGGTCAACTTTATGTATTATCATCAATAATATTTGCAGTTTCCCATACCTAAACCGGAAATGACGTCACACATTTTAATAATCTCACAAATTTTTATTTTGATGCAATAAATATACTATTTGAGACAGCTTATAAAATTGTAATCATGTTTGAAATATACTTCAAGGGGTCAGAGATTTCAGCCGCCATTTTTAAACCGGAAGTAACGTCATTATCTCAAAAACTGGTAGACAAATCGGTATGAAACTAGCGCCAAACGATTCGGAAGGCCATCTCTATGGAATATGAACAGTACAAATAGAATTTTCCTATTTATGAGACCGGAAATGACGTCATTCAAATGTATAAATTATTATAATTCCCTCCTATACAATAAATACATATTCAGAAAGCTTGAAATGATACACATCATTTATAGATATAAATTCTATGTGGCATTGCAGAAAGTTCAGCAGCCATTTTGAAAACCGAAGTGTTGCCATATCTCGGAACTGGGTTGACTGATTGGAATGAAACCTTTGCTTTTCTTCGTGAAAGATCATTTAAAGCAATTATTTAGGACCATACGCTGCTATTCATTAGTGGTAACCAAATTGTAAAGGGTGATTATTTTTTAAAAGAATTTAGTAATTGTTCATTTCATATGTGTCACAAGTTGTTAGAATAAACTAAAAAAAGGAGTGATATCCCCATAAAAAAACACTTCGTGTAAAAATACCAGCCAAGTCTCTTCTACTAAAAAAAATATGAAATCTAAAAATTCTGCACTGAAAAGTAATGATATCAAAAAATTTGCCAAGTCAAAACTTTATTTGAAAATCAAAAAATACTTGGCGCATCGATTTTTTAGGGCATTTTAGGTATACTATATGTTTGTATATTTTATGTATATTTTATATCTGGCCTATACTTCTAAGCTATTAATATACACGATGCGCCAAGTACTTTTTGATTTTCAAATAAAGTTTTGACTTGGCAAATTTTTTGATATCATTACTTTTCAGTGCAGAATTTTTAGATTTCATATTTTTTTTTAGTAGAAGAGACTTGGCTGGTATTTTTACACGAAGTGTTTTTTTATGGGGATTAACATTACACCGCATCGGATTCTGCTGAATCCACAATCTAAGGTTATAGAATAGGGCTTCTGCTTTCATCTCAAATAATTACAAATATGGAGTGTGATGGTAGAAGGCGAGTTATAATGGAATTAGTGTTGTAATGAACTACAGTGCAGTCGGCTAGTAGCTGTTGATTTAGCACCAGTGTGTTCGTGATTCTACAGCAACTCGCTCAGCTGAGACAATAACATGGCAAGTCCGTGTTACACTAGGCGACCACGCATGGAGGGGAAAACATGTGACTCTTCAAACGCGCTGTGAATCGCGTTTATTTATAAGTGACAAGTTCTTGAACTATAGACCGTGGAAACAGCTGCCAATCTAACCTTATGATTTGCCAGTTATCAAGGTGCGGTGCACAATACTTGATCGTTAAAACAAATTGGACACCATTTTCAAAAAAATGAGCATATTCCGTGATTTAAAAAAAAACTGTTAGAACGTTGGTCACATTAACCATACAAAATGTGATCATACTATCCTATTTTAACCGATTAGAGGATTTTTCTCAGAAAGTACCTACAAATACATGTTTCTTCTGGTATGGTAACAAAATCCAATATCGTCTGTCTGATTGGTGTTACCTGGGGCCCTATTCTATAAATTTTAAATTCCCAATTCCACTGGAATTCGATTCCATGCAATGTTTTATTATGGCCTGAGCCGAATTCCATCAGAATGGAATTGGGAAAACGGTCAGAATAGGCCTCCTGGGCTGTAAAACAATACTATTAAATGATCACGTAATATGATGTAATTATTTGAAGGGTACATGGAAAGAATGCCTTTTTGAAAAAAAATGAGTTTAAGATTTTGCAGTGATTTTTAAGCATTCAGAATATACCCTCTGTTTTTAGAAAATGTTGCCACAAAGTCTTCAAAAACGCAATTGGAATATCGATTCGTGTGAAAGATAGATACAAGTTTCAACATAAAACTTCGTTTTTCAGAGTTTCCTCCGAATGTGACTCAAATCGTTCTTTCCATGTAGGTACCCATCCCATGCTAATCACAAAAGGTATGCCTCTCTCCGTAAGAAGCTGCTAACTCGAGATGGTCTCTAGTAGTGTAACCCGTGCTTGGCTCGCTGGCCAGCCCGTGTCAGGCAAAGACAATGCAACAGGCGAGTATAGGGGAGATAAATCCAAGTCACAGAGGTGACAGTTTGATGCGCGCGCATGTCAACATGTCCGACACGAGGCATCCATCTTGTCACATCACACGCATGCGCCGCTAGCAGCGCCGTCTACAAGACACACAGCGAAACAGAGAATGTAATCAGTAATTACTTAGCTACTCACCTACTCGAAAACATAGTAGCTTTCCACTCTAAACTAATGGCTTAAATTCCTGTACCGAAATATTTAATTCATTTTGTGATTTGAGATGATAATTGGAAATGTATTTTAGGATGGAATCAAAGCTCATCCCGCAGATCCAGTGATGTTAACGATGGCAACGTCATTATTGGTTGATAAAATGTCATTATGAATAAATGAGAGAAATACCGTTTTCCCGCCAAAATGTATACTTTTAAGTTTCATATGAATGGAAATGTGCACTTTTGAGAGTAAAAGTAGTGTATTTTACCATCAAATGTTCTTATTTTGAAATTTAACTTTTTGAGCAAGGATGGAAGCAAGGAGCAAGGATCCTTTTGGCTCTTTGGCACAGACTTCTGTTTTTTTTTCTGTTAGTGAGGCTACAGGTCACAGTTTTTCTTCGATAGAGCTGAAATTTTGCTGAAATATCTCCTGATAGGTTGACAAATGAAAATGGTCTTCGTTAAATCTGATCAAACTCATATTTTGCATTGGCATTATGACCAACATTGTATCTTATTTTACAAATTTTCAGCCCAATCAGTCAAGTGCACTTATGCACTTACTGACATTTTTAATAACTTCAGAAATGAAGTATAAAAATAACTGTTTTTTCACTGCAACATGAATCTGATTTGCTTTAGGCTTCTTTGGGTACCAGAGTGCGTAGATGCTATTTTCACGTTTCATTGAAAATCAGATACTTTTATGTTGATTGAGTGGATCTTTTATGTTGACTGTGCGTTGTGTACGCATTTCCGGTTCGAGAATTTGCACGTACCCGTGCTCGCTTATCAACGCGTTCACTCTGCGGAGTTTTGGTACTAATCACCGTGTAATATCTGACAGTACTCTCCCAGCATGTAGTAAGAGAGATGTCATCCAGCTTATCTCCCATCAGACGCCGACACAAGACCCGGCTACTGTTCACGTCCAGCATGATTTGCATGCGCTGGGAATCTGAACCAGTTCTCACTCATCTGTCTAATAGCAGAGGAGCTGGAGATAAATCCCGCCAGAGTGACGCGTATCGCATGGCATTGAGATGTCACCTGGCTGGTTGCTGATGAGACACCTCACTGCAGGGCGGGAAGACCTGAGAGACAGAAGGCCCGAAGTCCTCACTCGATGTTGAGTTGCAAACTTTTGGTTGTTACTTTGGCACATTCTTAAAATTAAGAAAATATTAATTAATTAACTAATTAATTTGTTAATGGATAAACTTCAGGCCCGGTTAAGTCCCTATAAAGTTAGCGGTAGGATTTATCGCCTGAAACCATGGCAACAGCCAATGAAATAGCCATCAAGACGGCTAAAGTCTACTTTAGGCTAAAGTGAACTTTATCTTACTTATCGGAACATCGTACACCCGGGCCTTAGGGTTGTTACTTGGCAAAAAAAAAAAATAAATAAAATAAATAAATAAAAATAAATAAAATTTATTTAACGGCACCCAGCGAGATCCAAGAAAATAGCAAATTTTTACCAAAAATCAATTAAAAAAAGCTAAAAATTTACCGAGTATAAAAACCCAAACTCTGTATTTTATCTATACAAGAATACAAATTCAAATACTTTCGTCCCCCCATTTCGTCTCCAATAAAGTGTCTACCACACGCAGCAAAATCGCTCGACACCTTTCATTCCTCAAGATGCATCCCTCATCTATCCATCACCATGGCAATCTGATTCCCTGAGGACCCAGCATCCTGCATGCTCACATCATTACGTCATCAACGCAACCCTTATTACCTAATTCCACTCACACGCTGGCTTGCGCGCGAATTAGCCGCCACTTCACCGGTCCGGCGGCAATCAGCGCGTTTCAATAGGAGTCAGGGAGTGACGTCATGTGTGACGTCATTACTCATTGGTCACGTGGCTGGAGATAATGGGGGGGGGGGGGGGGGGGGGGTGATTAGCTGCGTGATGATGGAAGCAGGCGTCTCGTGGAGGCAGTGACAGTTTCTTGGGGTGATTCAAGTTATTTTAGGGGGTAGTTGGGCGTTTTTATAGTGAACACCACATGTGCTATTTCTTCATTTTTATTTACTTTTTGTAGATGCTACTGAAAATACTCCTATATTACGTTAAGAATTATACATAGGTACAGTTTTGCCGTCAATTATATGGAAAATAGGTAAAATAATTTTTAAAAGAATATGTCAACATAGACTTCTGAATTTGCAATTATATCATTATAGAGTTCGAAAATAGAGACGGAAATATACAAATACCTTTATATTTCTATGACACTCGGTTTGGATTCTTTCATAATAAGTTTTATTTCCATTAAATGTACACAGGTAATATGACATCTAGACCCTCCAATGGGTCGCAAAATACGCAAAATAAAATACATGAATAATATACTATATAGCGTTAGTTTATAACTAGGAAAAACGCTCTGTGAACGCGTGATAAACGAGCACTGGTATGTGGAGTATGTCTATTGTCTGATGTCTAGGTGAGGTGAATTTACTTTTGTAGAGCAATTGATGAAATTGCTATATGAATCCTTCATCTATTAAAGTTCATGACTGATTTGGCTGAAAATTTGTAAAACCTCTATAAAATGATCAGCAACATCTCAACTATGAAACAACTATATTATTCTGCCAACTAATTTTCACGGGACTTCCCTATTGTCACTGAAGAACTCTCCTCTCCCTCGAGGCGTCGGCGTCGGCGTCGGGACGGCGGGAGGACGCGACGCCGACGGCGACGACGCCCGTCCAATTGCCACAATTAACACAAAGCATGTGCGGGCGACGTCGATAAGCCCTTTGGCCTCTCGCAGCTTCTGTTTGATGAAAAAACACGGCCCATTAGTGTTTAAAAGTTAACATTTGCAGTTGGATTTGAGTTAGGGAGTGAGTGAATTGAAATTACATGCATGGAGGATTTCACCCGTTTGGAGATCACTCATTGCCAACTTGGGTGGCTTTCACCTAATAGCGATAATGTAAAACTATAGTAAAACTGGGAATAGTTGTTTTTGTTTGGGGCTTAACGTCGCACTGTTCTGCAGCGAGGCTAATGGCGACGGACTGGGAATAGTAAAAAAAAAAAAAAAAAAAAATGGGAATAGTAAAACGTTTTTTTATCCTGAAAATGTATTAGATGTTTCGTTCTACACAATGAATGGTATAGGTAATAATAATAATAATAATCTTTATTATCCTTTTCCAAAATACAATGGGTAAAGGAGGTAGGAAAACCTACCCACACAAATGCAAGAGCCTATTAAACTAATTATTGAAACCGGCTGGCCGGGCCTGACGTTTCTTCAACTTCTGCGTTAGCTTCATCTTCTTCCACTTCCTCTTCCTCTTCTTCCACTTCATCTTCTTCTCTATCTACCAATGCCCGCCACAAGTCTCTATGAAACCACCATTCATCTTTATTCACCATCTCCCATTTTTCGCCTCTCACTTCGACATCTTCTTCAACTAAACCACGCCACCTCGCTCTCGGTCTCCCTCTTTGCCTCTTTCCCTGCTCCAACTTTTCAAACTCTTTCCGAGGTATTCTCTTATTGTCCATCCTTTTCATATTCCCAAACCATTTCAAACGCCCTCTACCAATCTTAAAGCACAATCTTTCTACTCCCAATTCCTTTCTTATCTTAGTACTTCTGATCTTATCTAACTTTGTTACTCGCTTCATACTTCTAAGAAATTTCATCTCTGATGATTGTATTTGAGTTTCTTCTTTTCCTCCGATTGTCCAAGTTACTGCTCCGTAAGTTAGTATAGGGATGAAATACATCTGATAGATGATTAACTTACAGCACATCGGAAAATCTTCGTCCCATAATAACTTTCTCACAGTTTGGTAGAAGCTCTCTGCCTTCTTGACTCTTCCTTCCACTTCTCTACTAATTTTTGCGTCTTCTGAGATAATACTTCCGAGATATTTAAATTCCCTTTTTTCTTCTAACTCCACACCTTTCAACATAATCCTTTCTCTCTTCTTATTTTTCTTTGCCTTCCTCATATTAAGAGTTTCACTCTTTTCCTTGCTGATAATGCAAGGTATTATATTATATAATGGTATAGGTATTTTATTTTATTATTTAATGAAATTATTTAATTAATTATGGCGCTGTGTGTGCCCTCAACGATGATATTCAATTCGTAATTTTTTAAATATTATTTTGTATTTTGCAAACGGTGAATCAAAAAATTCGGAAATATTTATTGATCAAAGCTTTATCTCTAGGATCTTCTTTTATCTGGGACCTTTCAGCCCCTGAGGGGAACTCCAAACCAAAAACGCAAATAAAATGCTGTACCCCAAGGAAAAGTGGGGTTTTCTATGCCCCTCTATTGTTCTGGTAAAAGGAAGTGTTAGTGCCAAAAATAAACGTGGATAATAGAAATTCTAAACAGAAAATAGCTTTTTCGCTGCTGCAAATTCCGTGATAAACGTACATCTTTTTACCTTTATCTAACTAACATGTACTTTCTCTTTACTTTTTTGTATATATTCCATGTCATCTTGAAATTGTAATAAAATCTCCATAAGGATTCTGCTTATGAAGTCTATGACAAGGAGCTCATGTATTCGGGCAACTCACTATGTCTTATGTCTGCATGAATACCCACGTGATTGCGATGAAGTGAACATCCCCTGCGACTTAGCGTGTTGACACTTCAGCTCTAAACCGCTCGCGAGCGCTCAGCTGTTGACAAGAGCGCTTGAATCTCTGGTAATGCGGTGATATTGAAGAGCGGGGAGTCTGAGAAGTCTGGTACATAGAGGGAGATCAGCAACATGGCCGCTATGATGACGTCATTCATAGAGGCAACATGGCCGCTATATGACGTCATTCATAGAGGGAGATCAGCAACATGGCCGCTATGTGACGTCATTCATAGAGGCAACATGGCCGCTATGTGATGTCATTCATAGAGGGAGATCAGCAACATGGCCGCTATGTGACGTCATTCATAGAGGCAACCAGGCCGCTATGTGATGTCATTCATAGAGGGAGATCAGCAACATGGCCGCTATGTGACGTCATTCATAGAGGCAACATGATCGCTATATATATATGACGTCATTCATAGAGGCAACATGGCCGCTATATATATATGCAACATGGTCGCTCTGACGTCATTATTGCTGCCGTAGAAAAATGAATAGACCACATTTTAAATTATCTAGTTATAGCTCTGCTTTTCAAAAAATTTCATATGCAGTACCGTGATCCTCATATCTATTAGTATTTTTCAACAATGGATCATAACATAAATAGATATTAGGATCACGTTACTGCATATGATTTTTTTTGAAAAGCAGAGCTAACTAGATAAATTAAAATGTGGTCTATTGATGCGTTTGCAAGTTTCTGCATCTACAGACCTTGGAAAGCGCCCAAACGAAGTGCTGCAAAGAAGCAATATAAATATCTGACAATCCTTCAAGATATTTGACAATTTCCAAAAGCACATAAAATATCTCTATAATATCAAGAAAATTGTCAAAAATACCTAAAATGTGGGTCCCGATTACATATCAAAATTTGAAGTTGATCGGTCAAAAGGTTCATGCTTTAATTGTCAAAAAATCGCAGGATCCTGTAAAAAAAACTATACACGAGACTGCTCTAGTGATAATATAGTGTGTGTACGAAATTTCAGCTCGAAAGGTTGAACAGTTTGACCTGGGCAGTGCTGGCAAAATCACAGACAAACAAACAGAGAGTGTCATAAGAGTACAGTTGTAATGCTCGCTTCGTCACTGTTGTTATAACAATTCACAACCTCGCACTCCATCCAGAGACCTCTGCATCCAGAGACGGCGCCAGAACTTTAGGGTGGGCAGTGAGCGGCGGCCGATTATTTAGGGGTTGGCACATCATTTTCCACTGAAAATATAGGTGTTGGGTTAAAAGAAAGCCATGCCCCGCAGGGCATTTTTAGGATTTTCAAATCAATAGAAACGAGTTTGGGACGCTGAAAATACTACTTTTGGGAACAAATATTATTGGAATATCACATAAATAGGGGTGGATTTTAAAGTTACTAAATAAAGATTTGACAGCCTACAACTTGAATGCGGTGTTATTTTAGGAAATCATTCATTCTGTGCGATTTTATTACTTCAAAATTATAACCAAAAATTAAAATTCAAAGACAATAATAAATGTATCTCCGATTAATTTTGGGTGGGCAGAGTGTGGGCAGTAGTTAATTTTGGGTGGGACTGGGTGCGCGCCCACCTGTGCCTACCTCTGGCGCCGTCCCAGAATGCAACTATTGATTATTATGAAGAATATGTGGTAGGAATGAGGCAGCCGTGACTTATTAGTAGTGAACCTTCCCAACTTGCTAACGATTTTATCCTGTTCAATTTCATATAACGTCGACTGATCAATCCGCCATTTTGAAAATATTATTCAGATGATTGTGCGCCTTTTCATTTCTCTATCATCATCGAATGTTTAATTTAAACACCCCCCATGTAAAGAGTGCCGACAGAAGCCGGTTAAGATTGGTCTGCAAATGTGCCTCATTTAGATGCAAACGTAACCCTTGCCAGGGACGGATATATCTACCCCTCGCGTCCCTGGGGACATATTCCCAGCCCTGTGCATTCTCACACTCTACATGTGTAGGTGAGTACTGACAGTGGGGGGGACTTAGGCAAACACAGATGGTCGTAGAGTCCAGACATGCCCTGTAAGGAGGCCCTCGCCGTGCCTTATTTGAGCATCACGTAAGAAACGAATTTGGGCTGTTAAAATTGACACTTTTTGGTTAAAATGTGGCTAGAAATCGTTTGCTATGTTGACAGGAAAATACATCTAATAACCATTATTGGGGCCCTATCAGGGGGGGAATACAGTTTTATGCTAAAACAAAAGAATTCGTGCAAACTTTGAATTCTTTTTTGAATAACTGGGAAACGTTCAATTTGGCAATCATCATCCACGCTAAATTTGATAATTGATAATCACAAAAAAAGTTAAATCCACTAAAAAAAATGTTACGAAAACATGCTTTCGAAACCCGTTTTCCATCCTTTTTGAGCGGATGTCAATCTTTCAAATTTAGTAAGTATGCAACAAAGTGTACCACTCACAATATTAGACCCAACATGCAGTGTTGGTTGGACGTACATTTCAGCATCTTCCAATCAATCCGAAAAGACGTGGTATCTTCTAGCGCCCATGAACAGTAAGGTACAGTAGTGGAAAGAAGACCGTGTTATTCTGCCTCTCTCTGACTCATAACATAAACATGTTTTTATATGGAGCAGAGAGAGACAACCAGCACAGCTACTTTATTCCACGCTTGTATACGTCTCGATATGATGTCATGAATCAAGGTCGTCTCTTCTGTCTGCACGCGCGGTGCTAACGCCCCTCGATAATGAATGCACTGCCTGCTGAATCTCCGCACTCGATGAGATTCTAATATGACACGTCTAGAGGGCTGTGGGGGAAATTAATTGCCCCCTCTCCCCCCTCCCACTTGTCAATCATTGACAGCGTGAGTAATCCTCAACTAGGACAACGCTCTGTGTAACGCGTTGATAAGCGAGCCTTTCTACTGCATGCGATATGTACCTGGACCTCAGAGGAAGAAGGACGGAAGTACATTTTCTCGGTTTCGAGTTGTACACTTTTGGAATGATGTAATCAGGCTCTATCAATTGACGTATTTTTTGCACAATGACTCATGTCACCATTATTACGAATATGATTGGATGAATACAGAATTACTGGTTTATGACATTACATCAAATGGACATTAAATGGACTTTCGTCCTTCTACCTCTGAGGTACAGATTTTGTGAAGAAGTTGCTGCTTTATATAATGGACCTTGAAAGCAGCAGTGAACCTTCAATTTGTACACACTTTCATGGATAGAACGAATTTGACAAATAATTTTAAAACGAGATGCTCTATCTAATAATCATCACTATTTGATTTGTTGATGAAAATTACGAAATGTTAGCCACAACGATATTTGCAAAATTTCAACTTCATCAGAAAACACGTTAATTTTATATTTTTAACCAATCAGAAGAGTGTTTAAAAATGATGCACCCAAACACATATAAAGCTACTAGATATGGTCCTAAAAAATTAGGGACTTTATAAATGTAATGCCTTGTAAATAGCTTTGCAAAATTTTATCAGTATTTCGACTAGCAAACCGTTTTCATAAAGTTTCACCCCGAAAATAATAGTAGTTCTGTCCCAGAACATGAATTATTAAATACATTCCATGCACGTGTTGAAATATGATGATTATGATAGGAATTGCTAATGGATTCATGAACGGGATACAATGTCTATTTATAATCTTTTAATGGTACGTTTTACATTACAGGAGTAATGATGTAATGACAGTACAGTATGAATATTACATTTAGATGCGCATTTAGCTCATGTGAATTTCACTGATAAATGCTTGGCATAAAAACTCGAGAGCAATCTAGAGCTAAAATAGAACAAGTTTCAGTATAATATTGCTGTTTTCACATAATATTCCTCAATTATGTATGTCCTTCTTGTTTTCATTTAGTTGCCCTGTTATTGTGTTTTAATTTGTTAATTTGATCTTCAGTCTTGATTCAAATCATTTTTCCGTGGAATTCATTTAATACAAAATCAGCTCGGCTAAACAAAATATATCGCTAAAATATTAATCAGATTGAATGAAAAATGGTAGGTGACCTCCCAATTCATTGATAAAAACAAACATTGATTGCTATGGAGCCTGACCAGACGTCGGTCAAATTTATTCAACGATATTTTTTTCTTTTGCCAAGTGTATATTAACTTTATAGTTCTAAAGTAAGCATAGTAAGCACAATATAACTTTTCTATTCAACAATTCAACACTGTTTTAATATAACAGAACAATGAAAAAACCGAACCTAATCTACAATAATGCATAACTTATTTCATTAAAAAGAAAATTAATCCTTTGTAATATTTTTCGTCTTCCAATAATTGTAAGTTTGGATGTTATCAAATAAAGTAACATTTTGGACAGTTAAAATCTTCATTTAATTAAAACTCTCAATATTACAATCACTATTCTCTATTCAGCGATATTCATCAGGAAATCGAAACAATTACAGTTTGATATAGAAACATTATGAAACTCTGAAATATTTGTATTTTTTGCTTCATAAATTTTCTATAAAATCTCAATTGTAATTCTTTCGATTCTTAAAATATACCGATATTATTTTTTAATATAGGTACTACAGTTTGTGAACCATCCAAACATAATGCGACAACCTTCTTCATATCTGGCTGATAATCTTCAAGCCAAAATACCACATTGTCCATTTCCAAAATTCAAATGCAAACATTATCAAAATGTGATGTTGGTCCGTTCACAACTGAATTCTTCGTTCACTCTACAAACGACCTCTGACCTTCGCACATCAATTAGATATTATGCACATCATATCAATCTACTAAACACAAGTGTAATGTCAATGCATTCATTATTTTAACAAAGTTCACAACAAAACACTGACATCTGAGATTTATCATAATGTATCGTACATTAATAATTGACAATAGCTCTCTGTTAGGGATAAGAAACTCTGTCATCGATGAATGGCAAAGCGCGTCGCCTCGTGTTAACGTAATGCATCAATGTCAGATTCCTAGCGCGACGGCTGAGATGTCTTACGTGTTACCAGATTTCAGGAAAACCTGACACAGTAAAACGATATATTTCTTATGCACATAGTCAAATGCTGAATATGTAGAAATGACAATATAATAAACAAATTGAATAATAATAAAGTCTTTATAAATCCATTATATGATAAAAAAGTGAGACTGCAATATCAACGAAAACATTCTGTGCTGCCGTTATAGCAGATAGCAGTATCTTATCCCTAACGAATGCCAATTTGAAATAATACTAAGAGTATATGTGTAGGAAGTAAGTAAGTAAGTACATCTAGATGCATATGTTGTTCCGACATTGTAATGCTTAGCAGATGAGAAAATCCGGAACAACATAATGACAACCTAAATAATATATCATATTGGTCAAAGAAAAGAGACCATTCATAACATCCATATAAAATGCAGTCTTTTAGTTACTGTTTAATATCGATTGTCACTAATCGCGTCACTAATTCTAAATGTATAAATGAGTGTTTAACTATAAAGGCACTGTATAAGGAACGTTTTAGCAATATTGTTCGGAACGTGGTCCTAGGAATATAAGTATATTATACTCAAGTAGTCCCGTGGGTAAAGAGATGATATTGCATCTATATTGTGTTGGTCCATTGTGTACAGTCAGATTTAGAGTTCTCCATCAACACGGGGATCTGGTAAATAGCTTCTGAATGTGACTGTACAACAACCTTATCGCAGCATAGAATTTTTTCAGAAAATTTAAACAACAATAGAATTTGCAAACAATCACTACTACTCCAATACAAGATTGCGTACAAATAATTCGTCTACACAATATTAATATCTTGCCACATTATTATCATTTTCAATCACTAGCCTTAAAACCTTCATCTCTTTTATCAGCGATCTTCTCTAAGCTTAATTTTTCTTGATGGTCGGCTACTTGGCAGCGTCGTTTTTCTTGCCGCGCCTGTACTTGGATGACATCATTGTAGCCACGCCTTCTTGCCTCGCCTGTACTTGATGACGTCATTGTAGCCACGCCTTCTTGCCTCGCCTGTACTTGTATTCGTCGTCCTTGAAGCTTGGACTGCAGCTGGCGATGTCGTCATAGTTGTCTTGTTTGTCCTTAGAGGAGTTGCCCTTCCCACCTTGGTCGCCCTTAAGCTTGTTCATGGCAATGGCGTGCATGCTTGCTGCCGTGCTTTTACCAGAGTTGTCCGTATGAATGACCGCCTGTACCACGAGTTTATTCTTATCAATTACATCATAATTGCCGAGCATGGTCTCGGCAGCATTCTGTTTCTTCGATTGCCTCTCCTCAGCACCTTCAACCGTGTTTCCAATCTTGCTCTTCAGAGATTTATCTTTCTTGCTCTTCTTTTTCCTTTTCTTCTTTTCTCCATCTTTCTTCTTGTCATATACATCCTCGACTTCAACCATGTTCTCTGCGACATGTTTTAATTTCCCCTCTCTCTCCTTGGATTCATCTTCCTTGTCCAACTCTCTCTCATTGTGAGCTTCGTCCTTGCTAACGGCTTTATCCTTCCTTCTCTCGCGCTTCTTTTTCTTCTTCTCTCTCTTCTCTCTCTTCCTGTCTTCCTCTCTCTTCTTGACATAGTCATCCTCGACTTTAATTGTCTTGACTACCTCGTCTTTCTCACCCTCTCGTTTGTCATCTTCATCCACCTCTCCTTGCATGTCCTCTTCTCCAAGCTTGCTTTCAGTTTTACTCTTTTTGGAACGTCTCCTCTTCCTTTTCTTCTTTTCTCCTTCTCGCTCCTTGTGTTCATCTCCATTGTCCCCTCTTTTCTCAAAACAATCTTCCTTGACTACAAACATGTTCCTGACAATATTTTCGGTTGTGACCCCTGCCTTGTCATCTTCCTTGTCTCCAGGAGTCTTCTTGTACGTGCCTTCCTTGTCTCCCTGTCGCTTTTTGAAACCGTCTTCCTTGTCTCCGTGTCTCTTTTTGGAACCGTCTTCCTTGTCTTCCTGTCGCTTCTTGGAACCGTCTTCCTTGTCTCCATGTCTCTTTTTTGAACTGTCATCCTTGTCTCCATGTCTTTTTTTGGATCGGGTTTCCCCCTCTCCATGTGTCTTCTTAGAACCGTCTTCCTTGTCTCCCTCTCTCTTCTTTGAACCATCGTCCTTGTCTCCCTGTCTCTTCTTGTACCCTTCTTCCTTGTTTCCCTGTCTCTTTTTCGAACTGTTTTCTCCCTCTCCATGTTTCTTCTTGGAAACGTCTTCCTTGTCTTCCTGTCTCTTCTTGGAACCGTCTTCCTTGTCTCCCTGTCTCTTTTTAGAACCGTTTTCCCCCTCTCCAGGTGTTTTCTTGTACGTGCTTACCTTGTCTTCCTGTCTCTTCTTCGAACCTTCTTCCTTGCCTCCCTGTCTCTTCTTGTGCTCTTCCTCCTCGTCTCCCCGAGTCTTCCCGGAACCTTCCTCCACGCCTTCGACCCTGTCCTTGGCCGCGAGCTTACTCACCGCATTCCCCTGCTTCCCCAGCCTCTTCCTGTCCGTCCTGTCGTCGTGCCTGTTCTTGCGGTGTCTGTTGAGGTCGCTCTTCTGACAGAACGCCATCGCGCAGCTCGAGCACTGGAAGGGTTTCTCGCCGTTGTGACGTCGCACGTGGAGCTGGTACTGGTCGCTGCGGTTGAAGCGCTTCTGGCACTCGTAGCAGTAGTAGGGCGCGAACTTGGCGTGCAGGCGGCTGTGGGAGATGAGTTGGTCGCTGCGGGTGTAGTTCTTGGGACACTGCGGGCACTGGTAGGGGCGGATCTGTGAACACAGGGGTCATGAGTTAGCAGTTACACTAAAGGAAAACGCTCTAGTTGGGGAGCGAGCCTCGTTCTGCATGCGATTATCAAGATAGCCGTGTTAAAATAATTGAAATTCCTGGCATAAATTAGCAAATATTTCAAGATTACATATAGAACAAAGTATTCTTAAAATGACAATAACCTAAAATAACCCAATAACCTAATAACTTAAAATGAAAATAACGACAGATAGATCTGAAAATTGGCAAAAATCCTAAAATGTTGGACCATGCAAAGTTTAAAGTTGATCGGTCAAACGGTTCTAGTTTTCAGGAAAGATTTGTTCAATTTTAACTTATTGGAGGATTTGGCTGAAACTTTGTTAGTTTGAGACAATGTAGGTCGTAATAACTTGTCAAAAATTCAAAGTGATCGGACCAACGAATAGAAGTATAACTTTGTTAAAATTTGAACCAATCAGCGTATTAAAAAAAATATGGTCTGCAACGGCAGAAATGGTCCGTACATGTGTGCAAAATTTAAGCTCGATCGAAGAAAAACTGTGACCTGTATATCGTCAGTAAAAGAAAAAAAACAGATTCGGTGCCAAAAAAGCTAAAAGGAGTCGCTCGCTCAATGACAGTAGAACAGCTCGAACTTGAATTTATAGTAACCCTCTGGTCGATGCAATATTTATGTCAAAGAATTTCTTAGTAACACCAAGAAAGCACAGGTCAGAAGGAACAAAGCGACTTGAACTCACCCCCGAGTGTTTGAGCAGATGCCGCTTGAGATGCGCCGCGCATGCGTAGCTCCTGTCACACTTGTCACACTTGAACGCGCGCGCCTGCGCCTTGTGCCACTCCAGATGCGCGACGTGCTCGTTAAGGCTCGCCGACTGCGCGCGACACTGGTGACATCCGTACCTGCCCGCGTGCACTGCACGGTGCCGCGTCAGGTGCGCCTTCTTCAGATACGTGTGGTCGCATTGGTCGCACGCGTAGCGCTCCCGACGCAACAGGTCGCTGCGGCGCGCGTGGCCGGACAGGTGGCGGATCAGCGAGCTGCGCGTAGAAACCGTCTTCTTGCAGACGTCGCAGCGGTAAGTCTCGCGTCTGCGCCGCGCCGGGTTCACTTCTCTCTCCGGCGCTTCCTGCTTGACCTCAGCAACCGGCATGCCGTCATGGGTTACGTCATCTTCCGACACCATCTCGATCTTGCACGCACCCAAGTCCACCGGGTTGACCTCCACGCCGTTGACGACGATGAAGCCCGGGTCTTGGTTGTCGCCCAGGAAGTTGACGAACCCCATGAGGTCCGAGCCGTCTGAACTGTACTGATATTCATCGTTTGGTTCGTATTCTGCAGCATCCTCGTTCGTCTGACTCTCTTCCACTTCTCCCGCGCTCTCGTTGATGACGAGTTTGTCAGAATCCGACGTGGACTCGATGTCGTCACAGATCTGGACCAGCTTGACTTCCAAGTCGCGACTCCCAACTGGCTCAACGGCGAAGCTGCACGACGGGATAGCGACGTCTTCTGCGACTGCGCTGTCTCTCTCCGGACTGTTCTCGTCGATTATCTGGATTCCGTGCTGCACGTATTCGGACTGCTCCTCGTCCGCTTTCGACGAACATTCGTCGACTCCTTTGTCCTGATTCAGACGCTGAGTGACGTCACACCACCCCTCCTCCCACCCAGAGTGTTGTTCCTCGATCTTCACGGCCGGGATGCTGTTTAAAATCATCTGCAAATGCTGACCTGGTATTGAATCCACAATGTCAACATCTTCCCAAAGGTCATTTTCCTCTCCAATTACCTCGACTGGATTTTTCTGTGAACTTGGGTCTTCCAATTTTAGATTATTTCCTTCGTCATAAGCAAAATACATTCCAATGTGTTCATCGACGGAATGGTTGAATGGAACATGCGATTCCGCTTCTTTGTCAACGAAGCCCAAGATGTCTTCTTTCAAGACGTCTTCGCCTCCTTTCAAGATGGCGGTTTCGGTGTCATTGTCCAACCCGATGAAACGTCCGGCTTCCTTGACCAGCCAATCTCTGACCTCCTCGGCCAACCGCTCGTCGTTGCTATTGACAACGGGAGGGTCATTTTCAACATGCTCGTTGGCATTACTGATCTTCTGTCTGCTGCGTAGAAACTTGACTTTGGAGATCTTCTTTCCCTTTGCGTCGCGCATATTTTTATTCCAAACGACTGCCACACCTTTGTCTTCCATTGACGTAAGAAATTTTTCTTTGTCGACGGATGACGTAGAAACTCTATCTTTGGTTTCGGGGATGATGTCCCTTTGAGTAAGTTCACGAGAATAACCACTCATACCGTTGGCTCCAGTACAATTGAGAATTTCATTCTCTTGACCAATCTTGGAGAGTAACAAATTGTCCTTGAGCTCCGTCTTAATGTCGTCATCACCGAGTACATCAACGTCGTCGTCCTCCCCATCGGTGACGGCATCACCGAGGCACATATCGTCGCAGGGATTGTCGTCATCGTCTCCTCGGCCGTCGACCCAGAGTCCGAGGCCTGGCGACGGCGGCGCCGGCAGATAGCGCTGCTGTCGCACTTGGAACAGCTGCACGCGCGGCAGCATCGGCGGGTAGGGCAGCTCGCCGCGCTCGTAGCGCTCGCACTGGCTGCGGTAGTAGCGCGCGTTCAGCGAGAACGACAGGCGGGTGAACGACTCGGGCAGCTCGCGGGGGAAGTGGCGGGGTGGCTTCGATGTTCTGTTCAGAGCGATCTGTAGACAAGAGGCGGAAACTTACAAAACATTCCGAACGGGTTGGCCTTACTATTTTACAAGCAACAACTACGGATTTTTAAAGACAACACCGATTCTAAGTTCATAATTTATGTACTTCACTTTGCCAAAATAAGAACTGTGATCTATACCGTATACACGGAGCTTTTAACAATTAAAAGCGCCTATGATTCTAGAATCGGATTGTCTGATTTTGGTTTGATGGCGTCATCAGGGGCTGGATTCACGAAAAATACTATCTGCTAATACGTATTATCTTTTGATTTAATACCAAGAACACCATGTTAAATGAAAGATAATACCAAAGATAGTACGTATTAGGAGATAATACTTCTTTGTGAATCTGGCCCCAGAAGCACTTGTGATATCACTAACATACCATGGTAGTCTAGCAACATTTTCGCGCTGTGCAATGAAATCCCCTGCTTGGCATAGCAGTAACGTCCCGACCAAAGAGATGAATTTTCAGTGTATACCTGTACATAAGAAGTAGTAGGCCCGATGTCCTCGATGTTGCGTTGCATACTTTAGAATACTGTAATCAAGCTATTGCCATTCGACTGAATACAACAAATACAGTTATAATGATTAATAATGCGGTAAAATTCTGTATTTCGTTTAATTTGCAACGTTTGCAATTTAGAATTCGCAATTCGTTTGCAATTCGTTTATTTGCAAGAATTTTACCGCATTATTAATCATTATAACAAATGGATTCTGAAAGCTTCCACGAAAAAAAAATACAGTTATGCTGATGTATTCTCTTACACACTGACACACTGATTACAAATATGATTTAATGAAGTGAGAATGATTGGTTTGTAAACTCATCTCACGTATCATTGAAATGGACATCGGGCCTTCCACCTCTGAGGTTCTCTTTGGTGTCATGACTCACCGGCACGTAGCTCTTGAGCAGTTGCACCGCGTCCAGACATTGAACTCGGAACTCCGAGCTGGGTTGCTGGAGTTCTTGTAGACAGAGAGTGCAGATCTGACGTGGCAGGAACGAGTACTTGTTCACCTGGTGCATGCAACAGTCTTAAGTCAAGGTGGTGAAAGCGCGAGCGATTTTGACGCGTGTTGCAGGCACTTTTTCGGATACGATTGGAGAGAAAATGGGTTCACCAAATGGTTTGAAATTTTAATCATGATTAGATAAAAGACAAACTTGGGTTATCACGTGTTGGTACATTTTTAGTTTTTAGTTGATTTTTGGTGAAAAATTGTCGGTTTTCTTGTCTCGCTTGGTGCCGTACAAAATTTAATTTTAAAAATGTGCCAAGTGATAAACCTAAGTTCGTCTTTTATAAAACCATGATTAAAAATTGAGATCAATTGGTTTACGCGGTTGGTCTCCAATCGTATAGGAAATTTCATAGTTTTGTGCGGTTTTGTTGAATAGCGCCTTATAAACGATACAATAAGCAAAAAAGAAAAAGTGCTACAAATATACAATCAAACTGATCATGTAAACATCCTATCAAAGTAAAACCACTTATGAAACTATGTTTCTCTCTAAATTTGCTAAAACGGCCGGGTGCTTGCAACACTTTAAGTTCCCATGAATACATCGCGATCAGAACGAGATTCGTGCTTCCATATAAACCGACAAAGCTGCGATCTGCGATTTACCATCATATCTGAACATAAATACCTGCATAAGATCGACATAACAGTAAAATACAAAACTGATTTACTGTTCTATGTAGTTACATATTTTTGTTTTCCAATGTCAAAATATGGAAACCTTATAATATAAGGGTTATTCGGTTCCATAAGGGTTCCAATGAATTCCATCAAATCAAGTCAATAATTCAAATTATTTTTTAGTCGATTTTTGGGAACTTACATGCTCAGAAATGTCTGTAACAATAATTTGACTCGGTGATCATTTATTTGAAAAATTGTAAATGGTAATATACATATTTCATATTTGAAAGGGCAATAAAGTAAAATTAAATTAAATGAATTATTAAAAGCACCCTTGTGGAACCGTTATGGACTCCAAATTATGTTTAATATTAATAAAGGTTCCGGTTCCAGGTCTACCTAAAAAAATAATATGGGTTCCGATTCCTATAAAAATAGCGGTTCTGGTTCCGGTTCCTGTCCCTGCCTAGCTGAGGTACAGTCTTGTCATGTCTGTGGAACAACAAGCTGTACGTGTGTCACCATTCGCCTCGCTGCCGAACAGTGCGACGTTAATCCCCCCCTGTATGTGTGACGTCATCTCACCGCTATCGACGCCGACCTGTAGATCTTCTCGACAAGAGTGACGTCACTGTCAAGGCGGGTCACGTGACTCGTCTGGTCCATGCAGAGGCCGCAGGTTCGATGCCAGATGAGAGTCTCTCGGGTCCGGCTCATGGCGGCGGCACCTGGAACCAAGCATTCCCTGTTGCGTTACTAAAAATACATTGTTATGGTACTAAATAGTTGCGTTAAGGGGATTCCAGGTATAATTGATAAAAGGGATGGAACGATAAAATATCGTTACATATTTTGAAAATTCCCGCTCGAAAATTGATGTTTTCGGGAATAGTAGTATTTCCGAACGTCTGATCGGCAATGTTAAATTCTTCATAAAGACTCTTCGTCCGGTCTCTATAGTCCTGTTAGTGGTAGTGTTAGGTATGACTTTTTAATATCATGGCAAATATTGTAAAAAGGTGTCAGCTGAGACCGATATTTAGCGAAATCACCCATTTTGGATAGTCAAAAAAATATCCGGGACGATCCAAATTGGTTCAAGACGATTCACTGCAGAAAAGATCTAAACTGAAATCCGTTCAACATAGCAAGCTGAAACTTGGCATGAATAATCATAATACATATACAGGGAGTACTAAAGTCCGATTTCAGTATTTTTATTACAATTTTCCTAAAATAAAGTCGGTAGTAGCTGATTTTTTGTTGAGAAAACCCACATTTATTGGTGCCTGTGGCCAGGTTAGATATCAAGTTATTGACAAAAAGAAACTCAGTGCTCTTGTCGCCTATTCATAACGAAGACAACAAGCCCACTTGCAAGTCTGTAGAGTGAAAATTGTGGTCTCTACGATTTTTTTAATGAAACAGCAATATTTCGTCAAAAAAATTTTGGGATTAAAATATTGGAGGCGAAAATTGTTAAGTGGGTTGTAGAATCACTTATAGAATGAGGAAAATACATGACCTTCCTCTTATGTGCAATAGTTTGGCCAATTTCGTGTTTAATATGTTTAGTCACGTGGTACCACTGGAGTACCCTGAAAGAATGTTCCATGTAGAATAGTGAATGTTTCGATTCAATAGGTCCAACCGTTTTAAAAAATGACGTCACTCCTGTTTTAAAATGGCGGCCGAGAACACTGCAATCATGAATGTAATTATTTAAATAAGGGATGTTTGTAATTTTTAGCACGTAACAGTGGTCAAAAGTGATATCTCAATATTTAAAGCGAATTTTCCCTAAAATCCCTCCGTGTGAAATAAAATGGTAATAAAATAATAAATTCTAAATACTAAATACAAAACAAGTGAAGTTGTTGTGTTCTGGATTGTATGTTGGCAAAACATCAGTTCTAATATATCATTCCATATTTTGAAAATTCCCGCTCGAAAATTGATGTTTTCGGGAAGTGTAGTATTTCCGATCATCCGATCGACGATCGTCAATGGTACATTCTTCATAAAGGCTCTTCGTCCGGGTGGCGTCTTTCCATACCCTAATCGAGCCCAACTCATTGATTTGAATATTTGCATTTTAAGCGCATTTAACGCCGACCTATTCGGTATAATCAAGCATTCTAACACTCCCATTCATAATGAAGCAGCTAAATGAGGCGTCTCCGCAATATTGGAGGTTTTACTCACGTAATTGTTGACAGTTTGAAAGTAAAGAACATTGTTCGGAAATTAGATTTAAACACTTTATAAAAAGATACATATTTCTCGATGTCAAAATTCGGACACGAGACAAAAATGCAGTGGATGTTAGTGGAATAAGCAAGGCGAAACAAAATGAGCAGAAGAGGTTGGTTTTAATCAATAATTATAATAATCATGAATATTAAATTATGAGCAATATTTCAGGTCAACACCATAGGCCTACGCAAAAGTACGATATACCCCAAGTATCTACTTTTGGACTTCGAATTAATACTAATGTTAAGATCAGCTAATGCTAATGCTAATGTTCGAATGTTTAGATCAGACTAGATTCTCTAATATTGTTGGCTAGGTTTATTGTAGGTCCAATAAATAAGTGTTTTTGTGTGACGAAACAGGTACCAGGACCCTTACCTAATATCGCCAATATTTCAGTAGCACCGTGTTACTGTAGCACGATCGGCTAGTTTCCATGGCGACAATGTTAGCTCTAATGGCTAAAACTTTTAAAACAAAAGTTGTGCTACAGTAACACGGTGCTACTGAAATCTGGCGATATTAGGTAAGGGTCCAGGTGTTTAGGCCCTTAGGTAACTACCTAAGGTACTAAGAATTGACATTAGGAAGTCATTTGAAGGACGACATAAAATAATTTGAAATGCTAGAAAATATTTGTTCAGTACTTTAGTCTCTAAACAGTTGTATTGAGTTGGGCTCGATTAGGGTATGGAAAGACGCGTCCGGGTGTTCCGTGATGTACCAATCGTCTCATCCCCTCATTGACGCTCGTCTGTCCGATTTCACTGCCTCCTACATGACTGGTCGCTGACTGCACATTCAGCTGACTGACATTCACCAGGCCGTGTTCAAGATGGCCGATGTAAACAAACGAAATAGTGTCAAAGTGTGTTTTTAATGATAATTGGCCAATATTTACACATAAATACAAATGTTTATGAATTAGAAACATGATAAAAGTGAAGTTAGTGTTTTGTTGATGATAAAATCAGTGTAATTGTGACAGAATCGTGTTATATGAATAAAACAAGTGAGTTTGTGAATGTATAGCCAATAGCCAGGTCTACGTTGCTTCATCAATAAATGGAATACACATGTTCTCTGTCATATCCCATCACTAAGGTAAGTTTGTTATCGTCTTGAAAATGTTTACTTTCTTTTGTGCATAATTCCCCGCAGAAGTTTTATACTGAGTTTTATTTGATTGATTGATTAGCGAGCGTTCTTATAACTCTGTATACTCGTACATTATTATGTCAAAAGGTAACCCTGTTCATCCGATTGTTGAACGAGATCATGTGATTGGTTGAAAAGTAAAAGTGAAACCGTTTGACCGATCATTATCTTAACGAAAATTTTGCACGGTCATTGGGACCAACATTTTAAATTGTTTTTAATAAAGTTTGAGCATAATTTAGTTATATGAGTTTAATCTATCATCCAATTTTCTCCATTACTAAATTAATGGCATTTCTGTACACCAAAAAAAAAAAGTTTGAGCATAATCATCCAATCATCCAATTTTCTCCATTACTAAATTAATGGCATTTCTGTACACCAAAAAAAAAAGTTTGAGCATAATTTAGTTATTTGAGTTTAATCAATCATCCAATTTTCTCCATTTCTAAATTAATGGCATTTCTGTACACCACGGGAATTGAAAAATGTATCTCTTATGAAGCAATTTTTCTCTTTGTGATATAAAAACACGTTTTTGAAAAAAATTTACTTAAGGGGGTTCGAATCCTTCCGCCAATCTACCTGACATTGTTGTCTTGGCACTTAAAGTGTTCAATATTGCGAGGGTCAATTTCTATTCAATAACCAAAAAGGTTGTATGAAAAAGGTTTTATTTTATGAGGGTCTGGGAAATTTATGACTATGGAACGTGCTGTAAACAATGAAACTCTTGAGTTAGGGGGGGGGAGTACTGAATATCTTGAGGCCTTACTAACATAATTACAATTAATTTTATTTAAGTATTTAATTTTTTCCCAATTAAATATTAATGACATTACATTATAAAATAGCAGACTGACAATGAAGGTGGCCCGAATGAAGTTTTCATTAAAGTGTACTCACTCGTACAACCTGCATTCTAATTAGGGCAAATTGGTAGAACTCATTTAAATATCATAAAATAGCCAGATAATGCCCGGTGTGACTAAGCTATTTTATATTGCCGTGAGTCTTCAGGTTCAACAACAAATAATTGTGAAAGTCCAAATTTCAGTCACTTTTGGGTTTTAAAATCTCATCCCCTCATGCAACCTTAAGACAGTTTCTCCTCCAAACCCACGATATGTTCTAAGGGTATACTGTTGGATTGCTTTCTGTGAATCGTTCTGTGAGTTTGGATCGTCCCAGATAGTTTTCACTTTCCAAAATGGTTTGATATCGCTATCGGTATCCACTAACAACTTCTTTTGCCGCTTGTTGCAGGCACTTTTCTTTGGATACGATTGGAGACAAAATGGGTTGACGAAATAATTTGAAATTTTAATCATGATTAGATAAAAGACAAACTTAGGGTTATCACTTGGTACATTTTTTATATTTTTCTTCGTTAATTAGGAATAATTAGTTGACTTTTGGTGCAAATGGTATATTTTCTTGTCTCAATGGGTAGCCGTATGAAATTGAATTTTAAATTATGTTCCAAGATGGTCTCCAATCGTATCGGAAATTTCATAGTTTTTAGCGGTTTTGTTGAATAACCGGCGCCTAATTAACAAGGCACTAATCATAGAATTAAAAAGTGCTACTAATATACAATCAGACTGACCATGTGAACATCCTATCAAAGTTACACGCACTTATGAAACAAATTTTCTCTCTCAATTTTCTAAAACGGCCGAGCGCTTGCACCACCTGAAGAACCCCCCATGGAATCCTAACGCCTGCTCGTTACGCCTCGTCTTCGTGTGACATTCAACAGCGGCGTCTTGGAGCTAATGTCTTGATGCGAATGTCGCGCGATGACATTTCACCGCCTCCTTGGCGCAGAGTGTGTGACGATCAACAAGTGACCTATACGGGATGATTGATTGATACCGAGAACACTGACAGATAGTTCATGTGGGGAGGGTGGTGATCGAAATATTTACACGTCTTTTTGTGAGAGATTTTTGACAAGAAGCGAATATCGTATAGATACGCTGGAATCGTCACTATTTCGGGTAAAAAGTGTATACAAAATCATACAAGTGGCCTGGAGGCTATAGACCATTTTAAATATTATCTCGGTGGCTCTGCTTTCTAAGAAAAATCATATGCAGTATTATTTCCAGACACCTTTGTCCCTGTTTTACCTATTGTTGAAACAGGGACTAAGGTGTCTGGAAATCAAACTGCATATGATTTTATTTAAAATGGTATGAAATGGTAAATGGTACCATTAAAATAAAATGATAAAATAATAAAATGGTGCAGTTTGATTTCCAGACACCTTAGTCCCTGTTTCAACAATAGGTAAAACAGGGACTAAGGTGTCTGGAAATATTACTGCATATGATTTTTCTTAGAAAGCAGAGCCACCGAGATAATATTTAAAATGGTATGAAATGGTAAATGGTACCATTAAAATAAAATGATAAAATAATAAAATGGTGCAGTTTGATTTCCAGACACCTCAGTCCCTGTTTCAACAATAGGTAAAACAGGGACTAAGGTGTCTGGAAATATTACTGCATATGATTTTTCTTAGAAAGCAGAGCCACCGAGATAATATTTAAAATGGTATATTCTAAATTTCCTTGTAGTCTCGTTTCACTACGGGCTCACTGCACACTGGAGTGCTATCTATTTAACACGGTAGTGACGCCGAGACGACAAGGAAATTTAGAATAACCCTCCTGGGCTGCGATCGTGTAAAATGACAACTTACTTGTCGCAGTGACAAGCTTCTCATCTCAATGTTATTCACGGCCTTCTAGGTTCTTGTCACCGTCAATAGGAAGTTGTCATTTTACAAGAGCGCAGCCCAGGGGCCCTATTCTATATCTCGTTTTGATCTCGTCTCGGCCGCCTTCATTCGGCGTAATGCTATCCTAATGGCAGTGAAACGAAGGCGGCCGCGACGAGATCAAAAAAGTTATAGAATAGGCCCCCAGGGCTCCTATTCTATAACGAAAACAAAGGATAGTTTCATACTAATAATAGGCCATGACCGCCTCCCACATCAAGGTGATTTGACTTGGATTTACTCTCCAGACATAACTATTTTAACGAATATATCAAATATTACATTTTTTGATGAAAACCTAACAAATGCCTACTCTTGATCGAATGTATAACTTTTCAGTCAGTCTCAAGAATGCTTTCAAATATATAAAGGGTGATATTAATAATAATGTAGCTAAATTTCACCCCATTATCAGAGGAACGGAGGTGAGAAGCAATTAGTGTCACCGTTAGGATCCTCGCCCTCTCTCTTGTTTCATTTATTCTCCGAAAGAATCTTTCTTGAAAGAACTTTCAATAAAAAAGCTAAGATTTCATCGGTGTTGGTTGCTAAAATACATACATTTGGACGCAAATGATTCAAAAAATCTTCAAATATGAGAAATACTGGAATTGTTTGTCACGCTGTGTCCAAAGACCTTAATGAAGCCCAACGCTCATTTTATCAGTCGCCTTTAGCTCATTCCATAACAGTGCAACAGTATTCGAGTTTGAAGGAAAGTTGACTGACAACGCTCGCTCGGCAATGAACAACACAAACTGTCACATGATCTAGATGAACAGTCGACAAAGATATACAATAATTAAAACGGTCTGGAAATGAATGTTAATTACTGGAGGGTTGGGGAGGAGGGGGAGGGGGAATATTCACCCCTAAACACGGTCATCGAAATGACAACACTATAACCCTTCCCCACCCTGTACTAGGTGGCGCTGAATTTACGACCAGGATTTTGCAATTTTTGTTTTAAGAGCTTTGGACACAGCGTGACAAACTATTCCAGTATTTCTCATATTTGAAGATTTTTGGAATCATTTGCGTCCAATTGTATATATGTTTTAGCAACCAACACAGTACAATCTTAGCTTTTTTGTTCTAAGTTCTTTTAAGAAAGATTCTTTCCAAGAATAAATGAAACAAGAGAGAGGGCGAGGATCCCAATGGTGACATTTAGCTTCTAATCTCCGTTCCTCTGATTGGGCTGAAATTTAGCAACATTATTATTCTAATATCAACTTTTAAATTTGAAAGCAGTCCTGACCTGCCAAACCTGTAATATTTGAAATATTTGTTAAAATTGTTATATCTAGAGTAATCAATCCTCACATCTCCTTGATAACGCGATTTTTATTTTAAACCTGCTATCCAAGTCTAAGCAATTTAAAATGTAATGTGGGCGTATCAATGCGTTTTGTCACGACTTCCTTATGTGACTACTATTCATGAATAGATCCAGGATGTTTAGGACCTATGAAACGTCCAAAAAGGCAGGTAAATAGTACATTAAAACTATTAAAAAGGACCATAAAATCCCGAAAAATGACCTATGAAATGTTATGCTTTGTAATATTTGTCAAAATATTATTCGATTTATTTTTTTAGGAGTTGAATTCGAAGTAATGTTAAAAATAACTTAAATTATTGTATGAATGTGTCAATGTGTCAAGTATCGTTGTTAATCATCCAAGTGGAGGATGGACATTTTGTGAAGACATCAATTGATGTCGTACTTGAAACAAATATTTGATTTTATTTTCGCCAATAATTTAAAAAAGGACAAAACAACATTTAAATAGCAAAGGACTGAATTCATAAAAAAATTGAGAAAAAGGCATTTTCAGGCAAATAAAACATATTTTTAAAATCAGGAACACATGAAACATATTTATGTGTTATTTTCAGACGTGTCTGAACAAAAAATCCAAAAAGGATTGTCCTAAGCATAGATCTAGTTCCTAGTCTAGAACCTAGTTCTTCTCTTGTAATCTGCCGCCATCGGTTTTGAATGCACTGGCTGGTGTCAGAGCTCTTAACCACGGAATAGATTTCCAAATGAAACGGCCATGTTTTCATTACACTGCGCATCGTTACCGGACAACAGAACAATTTCAAAACAATGCAGCTCGATAAAGTATAGCTTTTTAAAGCAGAATGGAAAGAATAATTTGCTTTGGTGATGACAGGATTTAGTTAGTATGTAGATGTGGATAGAGGGGGTTCGTTACTTTATACATTGGCAAAAGCTCAAATTTAACGAAGAATCCACAACGATACCAGGATGTGGGTGGAGGGGGGGGGGGGGGGGGGTGGGGGGGGGGGGAGTGACTTGACCCCATATGCCCCGTCACCAGATTTTTAAAAAATTAGCAAACTCCTATCTACCAAATATATTTTTTACGCTTTAAACTAGACCTATATAACACTTTGTTACCCCAAAAAGTTGTAGTTCCAGCTTCTTCTGTGCTTTTATATAAAGTTAAACATAGCTATATTTTAGAGAGCCCCCCCCCCTCAACACTTTTCTCTTGGTAAATATAATCTGGTCAGCCATTTTTCTGATAAAATGCAAATTTCCACGATGTTTATACAATCCAAATCTTGAATGCAATTCAATAAGAACTATCTAATGAAACCGCATTTTTAATGAAACTCTAGAATCCAATTTCTGAAAAATTAAATTGCCCAATTTGAATTGTATAGTATGATATGGACTTCATTCATTATGAACATTCATTATTTAAACAATGTATTGTCAATGTTTCTTTAACATAATGCTTCCATCAGTGATTGGCTTGACAAGGTATGATTGTTGGACCCACCTGGCGCCAGGCGCCTCGTCAGATGCAACAAGTGGCAGCGTCACGACGTCGACTCCTAGACGCCGGCAGGTGCGTCGTGACGTCACACGGCGTCACTGTCACGCATGTCACTGTCACGGAACACCTGTGACACGATGTCACGGAATAGTGTCACAGTTTCGAGAATATGTCACGGGAATTGTCGGCAAAGTTTGTGACAATTCAAGTTACCAATCAGTGAAAAGATGTTTGGAGAATGGAAATGATATTTGAACTTTGGAAAATCTAACTGAAAACTTCAACCCTCGTCGAAATGAAAGAAACTGAAGATTCTTCAAGAGAAAGCTCAGGAATGTTTTTCTTAAATTTACTTCACTAAGTCTAAAACTATAATTACATAACTCTAGAAAACCTCATCCCTAAATATCTACTATCTAATGAAACAAACCCTTACAGTAGACCCAAAAAGCTACCAAAACACTGCAATAATCAAGCTAAATCCGGTGGACAATGATAATTACTTAGCAAATAAAAACTGGACTGTCTCGAATGAAAAATGGCTCAGTTCTGCGAAAGTGTCCGAGAAAAACACTCCGACAACCTTTTTTCTCTCCTCATTGGTCGAATCACCTGTATCATTGACAACGAGACCAAAAACATATTCCCTTCAATCATCATCTAACTCACACATAAAACTGCGTCAATGGTTTCTGAACAGTCATTAGAGTTCATGATAATTCCTATGAATTATAATTGCGTATGGTCGGTGTCAAATGCATGGACGCTCGTGTGTCCGCGCAGAGAACACCCGAGCGTTGTGTGCACGCGCGGGTGTCCCCGCATGCAGCGCTAATGTGTTATGACTGACTTGCAATGCAGATTAATGCGAGTGGAAATTATCAAATTAACATCACATGGGAAAGGTTAAAACTGAGATGAACTTACGATCGATCTGGAGGTCTCGGGTTCGATTTCCACTGTCGTTCTTCCTGGTTTTTCATGGCTTGAGTCCAGAGCAAGGGCGTATTCAGGGGGGGCCGGGGGGGTTATGCCCCCCCCTACCCCCCGAAATCAGGATTTCATCTAAGAAACTAAGCACATTTAAAATAATATGTGAAAAAAAACACGTGAAAATAGACATACCATGTCAAAAACGTTTCAAAATGGTTAGAATTAGGTTAAAATTCCAAAAAATTTCCGGGGCTATGCGCCCCGGACTTGCATATCCTAATAAGTTCAATAAATTTCCCTAATCTTAAACCTTTTTAGACAATATTTTTGATATTATGTCATTTATAAGGGGCCGTGCCTCCGAACCCCCTGTTTAACACTGTGATTTTTTTTAGACATTAGTAATATCCGGCCCCTCCCCCGAAATTTCATCCTGGATACGACCTTGGTCCAGAGGCAAGTACGGGAAAGGTTCCCGACTAATAGGCTCCTTCTCAGCGTCCATCGTTACCTATTCTTCATCATCTTCATTCGTCCGGTGGCGTTGCAGAACAGTACGACGTTAAACATACCTAAAATGAGAACAAATATTAACTTTAATAATGATCAAGAAGAGAGGATACTTGATAATAATTCTGTAGATTAGAAGCAGAGGTCCCGAAGTCCATTTTCTCGATTATCGTTGACACTCTTAGAATGTTGATATCAAGCTCGATCGATTGCCACTTGCCTTATGTCAACAAATTGAAGTATTCTCTTACAAAATGACTAATGTCACTATTACAAATGAAGGGTACAGGGAAAGAACGCTATAAGTCCATTTATTGAAAAAATTAGATGTAATTTGCAGTGATGTTTATGAGCTTTCAAAATATACCATTGGTTTTTAGAAAATATTGCCACAAAGTCTTGAAAAACGCAATTGAAATATCGATTTGTATGGAAGATAGATACAAGTTTCAACATAAAACTTCGTTTATCTCAGTTTCATCCGAATGTGACTCATAGCGTTCTTTTCCCGTAGTACCTTTCACATATGATTAGATGAAAATAGAATTACTGGTTTTTGAGCCCACAACAAGAATCATTGAAATGGACTTCCGCCCTTCTACTTCTGATGTTCAGAAATGTTCACAAATGCCGAGATAGTTCCAAAGTAACCACGTCACAATCATCATCGGCATGATTTTAAAAGTAGAGTTCTGGAACGGGGGAGGTGCCGTGTCTGAATACAATGACTTCTCCCTTGTTCTGCGAATAATCTCGATATTTTATGAAAACTTCTCCGCGGCCCGCCTCTTGTCCCGGCGTTTATGTCTCAATTTGGACCCCCCCTCCCCCCCTGGGTACTTGACGGCACACCCAGATCCATTTAACATTGAATTAATAGCGCATACAGAGCTGGCATGAGAGGGGGGGGGGCTCTGAGCACAGGGTGGGGGGAAAAGTGAGGACAGATTCGAGCACTGCTTTTATCTTCAAACATTTAGACACGGGCTTACAAGAATCATCAGGGAGTAGGTTTGTTTTGGTGAAATGTACTAAAGTTATTTCATGGCTTTCTTAACTTGGATGACCTATGTTTTGTACCAAGTACCGTTTATTATTTGGGGGAGTGTACACCCACCTCCAAGTGTTCCTACCGAGGACCTATAGGTATAATTGAAATATTTGGACATTAATCTTAAAGTTTTTAAAACCTATTCCACCGCCTTCCTCATTATTGTTAATCTTGTGTACTGACAGTTCATCTAGTTCGGTCACTCATCGATTTAGGCGCATACTGGTGGTAGACGGGCTATAACGTTAAAAATATGTTTTCAAATATGAAATAAACACAACACATTTGCTTTGGATGTACGGGTTGTAACTTAATATATTTTTAATTCCGTATTTTTTATTAAAAATATATTTTTTATTATATATAACATTCCGTTACACTTTTAGTCCGTAAAGGAAGGATTTGAATGAGCGAAACGTTTTCTTACGATGTGTCCTTGAGACTCGAAAACCAGCTTCCTATTTGCGTCAAGTGTCAATTTAATCTATAACATCATGTCATGAATCTTACTGAAGTAATTTAAATAAAATAGTTAATATATTCATTCATAACCAAATTTAGTAAAAAATTATTGTTGGGAAGAAAATGTTTGCACTAGTTTTCAAATGATTGTAATATTTTCCTTGTTATTTTCCGGGCCACCCTGTGATGTAATTTCCCATCTCTGTAGTACAATTGAATCTCATCTCTAGGGGCCTGGAAAAGTCCCCCCCCCCGTGAAAGCGACCCCCCGCGGGCGGCGCCCCTCGCTACATCGGTTTGCGGTTGAATGGGGATAGGGAATTATTTCATCACCAAACACTCTCTTTGTACTGCATGATCAGGCACTGCAGGCTCTGTCCAAGGGCGCATCCAGGATTAAATTTCGGGGGGGGGGGGGGGGGGGGGGGGGGGCGGGCGGACATTACTAATATTTTGAAAAATCACAGTGGAAAACAGGGGGTTCGCGGGCCCAGCCCCCGAGAAAATTTTGGATCAAGGTCATTCATTTAGGTGCAATTTTGAATCGCAGTGTTTAGCTATTTTGGAAAATGATAAATTACAAAATATCCCAATTTTTTTTTTAAAAATTTTAACTCAATTTTAACCATTTTGGACCGATTTTGACAATTATCTGTCTATTTATAAGTGTTTTTTTATATATTATTTTAAATGTAAATTCTTCTCAATTAGTTAGTTTTGATTAATCAAAACAAACAAAACTTTTAAACAGGACTTTCAAACAAGACTTTCAAAAACTATTTTTTTAATAAATTCAATTTAAATTTATGCAAAATATTTAAGCAAAATAGCAATCTCATCTGACGTCACAGCTTACCAAAATCATGACCAAAGGCCTGTCCCCCAGCACAATACCATAGCAACTCCTGTGCAACTCCTGTGCAACTCCTGTGCAACTCCTGTGCAACTCCTGTGCAACTCCTGTGCAACTCCTGTGCAACTCCTGTGCAACTCCTGTGCGACTCCTGTGCAACTCCTGTGCAACTCCTGTGCAACTCCTGCGCAACTCCTGCGCAACTCCTGTGCAACTCCTGTGCAACTCCTGTGCAACTCCTGTGCAACTCCTGCGCAACTCCTGCGCAACTCCTGTGCAACTCCTGTGCAACTCCTGCGCAACTCCTGTGCAACTCCTGCGCAACTCCTGTGCAACTCCTGTGCAACTCCTGCGCAACTCCTGTGCAACTCCTGTGCAACTCCTGCGCAACTCCTGTGCAACTCCTGTGCAACTCCTGTGCAACTCCTGTGCTGTTGTATCCAGACATTTTGGGCAACGACCACGAACCAAATCATTTGTATCCTACGTATACAAGAATGTATTTTGTTTATTTAATTTGGTGAAAAGGAATTGTACAATTATTCGTGTTTTAAAATTGTGAAAGAATAATATTAAAACGAAAGAGAGAAATGGTATGAAATAAAATACGGAAATCAAATTATGAAAGATAATTGAGCGAGCGAAGCGAGCGTCTCCTTTTGGCTCTTTTGGCACGGACCTCTGTATTTTTTTTTTTTTTTTTTTTTCCGTTTACTGACGCTATACAGGTCAGAGTTTTTCTTCGATCGAGCTGAAATTTTGCACACATGTGGAGACAACCTTTTCTGTTTGCTGACCCCTAATTTTTTTGAAAAAAATTGATTGGTTAAAATTTAAATAAACATCTCCTGATGGTAGGTTGAAAAATGAAACTGGTCTTCGATAAATCTGATGAAACTCATATTTTGGCTATACAGGTCAGTGTTTTTCTTTGATCGAGCTGAAATGTTGTACACATGTAAAATCAACCTTCTCTGTTTGCATACCATAATTTATTTTGAAATCCATTCATTGGTTAAAATTTAAATAAATAACTCCTGATAGGCTAAAAAATGAAAACGGTCTTCGAATATTCTGATCAAACTCATATTTTGCATGATCATTAAGACCAATATTGTCTCTTATTTTACAAAATCTCATCCCAATCAGTTAAGAACGTATGAAGTTATTGAAATTTTTAATATCTGTCAGTAATGAAGTATCGAAATGAATGTTTTCCAGTGCCAATTGAAAATTGATTCTGATTTGCTTTATGAACCAGGTGCTTAGATGCTATTTTAAAGTTTCGATGAAAAGCATACACTTTTAAGTTGATATCATAATCAATTCGATATGGATGTATATGTTTTCTGTGCGTTGTGTACGCATTTCCGGTTCGAGAATTTGCACGTCCCTGTGCTCGCTCATCAACGCGTTACACTGAGCGTTTTCCTAGTTAAGCGAGCGAAGCGAGCGTCTCTTTTTGGCTCTTTGGGCACGGACCTCTGTTTTTTTGTGTTTCTTTGTGTGTTTTTTTTCTGCTACCTGAGGGTAAACAAATCACAGTTTTTCTTCGATCGAGCTGAAATTTTGCACACATGTACGGACCATTTCTCGGCGTTGCAGACCCTAATTTTTTTGAAATCCACTGATTGGTTCAAATTTAAAAAAAATTATCTTTCGATTGGTTCGTACAATCAATTTGAAATTTAGCAAAGTCATTGCAACCAACATTTTACCAAATCATAAAAAGTTTCAGCAAAATTCTCCCATTTGTTCAAATTTGAAACCATTTTTCCTGTGATTTTTGAAATTTAAACTAGAACCGATTGACCGACCAACTAAAAACTTTGCATGGTCATTGGTACCAACATTTAAGGTATTTTTGCCAATTTTTAGTCTAACCTGTCATTATTTTCAAAAGTTTTTGTAATTTTAGGGACATTTTGTGTGTTGGCTGTCAAATTCACGGCGACTTCGAATCTTCAGTTCAAGGCAAGGTAGTTAGAGCTGAAATTTTCAAACGAAATGAAACTAATAATGACCGTTCAACAGATTGATCTGATATTGTGTACACACTAACATCATATCATATGAGTGATCCCATGTATATTTTTTGAAGATATCCTGTGATTTTTGAAACTTAACAACGAACCGTTCAATCATAAAGGTTTAATCGATCAACTTAAAACTACGCAAGGTTATTGGGACCAATATTTTTGGAGATTTTGGAGATATTTATACAAGTCTGTGACGAAATTCAAGAATTATTGGCTTTTAATGCCATTTTCGATAGACATAATTTCGGTTCGAGGTGTTGCGTGTATCCGTGCTCGCTCATCAACGCGTCACACAGAGCGTTTTCCTAGTAATTATTATTGAGAGCGAAGAGAGCGTCTCCATTCGATTTTTATAATCTATAGCTGTTTATGTCTGTTTGCTTTTGATACGCCGGTCAGATCCTATCTCTTATCAAGCTGAATTTTACAACTCGATAGACTTCTTTTCAAATATTTGCATACTGAAGTTTGCTTGCAAGCTCCTCCTATTGGTTTCTACAGTACGTTCTACAAGGAATTTGCAACAGTGAAAAATCTATTTTCCATTTAGAATTCCTATTTTCCACACTAATTTTGGCTAGTTTTCTGACACTACCTCATATTCACCTCATAACAATAGAGGACCAAAGAAAATCCACATTTCTGAGGTGTATCAGTATTTTATTGGCGTTTTGTATTTTGGCATTTGCCCTCAGGCGCTGAAAGGTCCTTGTAGAACGTACTGTATGTAAATTTTCCTCCAGCTTCTGCACTGCCATTCTACATTCTGCCGCACAAAAAGAGTAGACTTAAATCTCAGTTTGTCACTCGTGTGACTGCTGGTTCTGCATTATCCCGCGTCCGCTTTTCCGGCAAGAGTTAGGCAGTATGTTGATGCATCACTACACTGCAGCCCTGCACTCCGCGGGTGGTAGGGGAGGGGGGGAACAATTGGTGACATCGTCCTAGTGTTTTGTTTTAAATTGTAAGTTACGACCGCTTTACGTGAACGGGTAAATCGGTGCTCGAACTCGACCCACCAGGGGGGGGGGGGGGGGGGGGGGGGTCATAAATGTTTAATACCCGGGTTTATCGACAGAGATCAAGGATATTGGTGATTGTGCAAATGTGTTGAACTTCTCATCGGCGTTTAATTTCTTGGAAATAGCTGTTATTATAAACAGAGTAATATAATGGGATTATAGCGGGATGATGGCGGTACTTTTAGTTTGTGTAAGAGCAAACAATTAGGTCGCGTCGATCAAACTATCGCAAATAATTTAACAACTACCTGTGTGTAGTTTTTGAACTTATATCGTCTTCAGAAGTAGAAATTAGCTACCTGTCCTCCGAAGACGAAATTATGTTTTTCTTTTGTTCGAAAGGAATTTTTGTGGTTTTCCTTTTGTTCTTCTATAAACGCCCGTTTCCTATTGGTTACTACTAGGAAAATACTCAGTGTAACGCGTTGATGAGAGCACGGATACGCGCAACACCTCGAACCGAAATTCGGTCTGTCGAAAATGTCATTAAAAGCCAATAATTCTTCAATTTCGCCACAGATTTGTATGAAAATCTCCAAAAACTCCTAAAATATTTGTCCCAATGACCACACTTAATTTTAAAAACAAAAATATACTTGTCTCATCGTTTTTTAGGGCATCATAGGTATATTACATGTGTAGACGTAGGTAGATTTGATGTATATTTCACATCAGGAGGTCTATTCTTGAAACAGTTATCACGTCGTGGCTCCAAGTTATATGATATCATAAGGAGATTTGCCCTATCTCACACCATGTTAATATTATATTTTTCGTCATATCATAGCTTATGACGTGATACATATTGTTTCGAGAATAGGGGCCCTGGTCTATACTTCTAAACTATCTATATGCACGATGCACCAAGTATATTTTGGTTTTTAAAATTAAGTTTTGACTTGGCCCATTTTTTGATATCACTACTTTTCAGTGATGAATTTGTAGATGTCTTCTATTTTTTATAGTTGAAAAGACTTGGCTGGCATTTTTACACGGACTGTTTTTTATGAGGTCTAGTTTAATATTATCTGTCACTTATCTTCAATTAAATATTTTTGTTACAAGTTCAGATTTTTCCACGGAGCGGCAGCAATAGTAAGTCTTTCTGAATTGGCTTGTCGTAAGGTTTTGTTATAAAGCTCCTCGTATAGTAAAATTTCCTACCAAATCTCGTATAAAATCTTCTATAAAATCTTTTGTCAAATCTTCTATACAATCTTTTAGAGAAATAGAACGAGCTTTATGATAAAATATTTTACAAAACCCTTTTACAGAACATTTTACCATCAAATTGTCTTGTTTCAAATCATATTTCACGGTGACTAAACGTTGATCACTTTAACATTGTATAGCCTTCGATACAATGTCCATGCTTTAACATATTGTGGCCCATATCACATAAACCCTATCATCCAATTCTCTTAGACATTAATCCCAAGGCCTAGCCTTTACTTGGAACAGGATATATGTGGGTTTGGTTCTGTATTCGTAGGTCTCTAAACTAAATTATATTTTATTTGCATAAACAGAGTAGATACAATGGTAGGTAAGTATATAGGTAAATGTTCAACTATTAAAAACTATTATAAACAACCCTGCATTTATGAATTATCGACGAAAAACTTCTTAAATCTACTTTTGAAATCAGTATTAAAATGTCGTTTAAACAGGTGATTTCACTCGGTAGTGCATTGAAAAATTAGCCTTAAGCTAGAAGCCGGTCTTTAGTAAATAATTTTAACTAATGTGCCTTAACCTTGACGTCACAATCATTCTCATATCATATTTGCACAGCTGATCATCCCTATTATCCATCAATAGCGTGCTATAGTCTCTAAGAAATACATGACACAATAAATATACCTTAAAGTTACAGACATAATTGGTTTCGTTGCATGATAGAGTTTTCATATTCCGAACATAGATTGATTGCCAATGCTATTATGTAACCTTCCAGTGTTGTTAAAATTATGCTCCCTCAATATTCAATATTGAAATGTATATTTTTCTATTATGAAGTGTATCAATTTATTCGTTCACGATCATTCCTTTCCTCGACCAGTTTTCTCTCCTTTTCGTCATAATTTCTCATTTTCTTGGCGTCATTCTTCATTCTCTTCACCTCCGCAGCCGACAATCCTTTCTCTTTCATGTCAACCACCAACTTGTTGGACTTTCCTTTGGATTTGGCACTGACAGTTAGAATACCGCTCTTATTCAAATCGAGTGTCACTTCAGCCTGTCCTTCTTCCGCCGGAGCTGGGGGGATTCCCGTCACCGTGAACGACCCAAGAAGTTTGTTATCGGCCACGAAAGGTCTCTCTCCTTCGTAGACTTTCACCGGTATATCGGTCTGGTTGTCCTTTGCTGTGTGGTAAGTTTGAGTGACTCTACAAGGTATTGGGGTGTTTCGAGGAATGACGACATCCATCAATCCGCCCTTAGTCTCAAGGCCCAAAGACAGGGATGTGATTTCGTTAAAATTGTTTTTGAACTTGATGCTGGCCTTCCCGCTTAAGATTGCAGCGTAAACAGCAGCTCCATACGCGACTGCCTCATCAGCGTTGACGGTCTCTTTCACTGATTTGCCTTCGAAAAAATCCTGTAGTAATTTCTGGATATTGGGGATACGCGAAGAGCCACCCACCAGAAGAATTTCGTAGATGTCGCTTTTCTCCAGTTTGGCGTCGTGAAGTGCTTGGTTCACATACATGAGAGTATGGTTGAACAAATCGGAGCAGATTTTCTCGAATGTCGCTCGAAAAACGGTAATGTCAAAGTCTTCATTGTCGATTAAGCATTCAATAAATATATCAGATTTGTGATTCACGGAGAGCGTTTTCTTCGACTCTTCAGCCTTCAATTTTAGTTTACTTTTAGACTTTTGATTTTCAAAGATATTTTTCCCGGTCTGTTTCAAGATCTCGTCTTGCAGATAATCGATGAGCTTGTTATCGAAGTCACCGCCTCCTAGATGCGTATCTCCGCAGGAAGCCAACACGTTACAAACAGAATTTGCGTCGATGCTCACTATAGACACGTCAAGAGTCCCTCCACCAAGGTCATACACGAGGATATTACTGTCACAAGCCGATTCTTTCATGAAAACGTAAGCGAGAGCAGCCGCAGTAGGTTCGTTGATTGTACAACGAACATCCAACTCAGCGATCCGCCCCGCGTCCACTGTCGCTTGTCGCTGAGCGTTGTTGAAAGCTGCCGGTACAGTAATGACAGCACCAGTAACTTCACCTCCAATAAACTTCTCAGCCATCTCCTTCATCTTCCCCAACACCATCGCACTAATCTCCTCCGGAGCGAACGTCTTCGTCTCTTTTCTGTACTCCACCTGGACCCTGGGCTTACCTCCGACATCCACCACCTTGAACTGCCAGCGCTTCATGTCTTCTTGCACTTCGGGGTCATTGAACTCTCGTCCCATCATCCGCTTCACATCGTAGACCGTATTTTTAGGATTCCTGATCATTTGATCTACAGCTGGCGCTCCGATGTACCTCTCGTCTACCTTGAACGCCACCCAACTTGGAGTTACACGATGTCCAAGGTCATTGGCTATTACTTCGACTCTATCATTCCTCCACACTGCCACACACGTGTTGGTGGTTCCTAAGTCGATGCCAATCACACTCATCGCAGCAAATAACTGACTCAATGTCTTTAAAGTAGAAAATGTGTAAATAATAATGTATTTCTTATAATCTAATCAGCAGTTACATGCTGGCCGTCGCCGAACAACTAATCATTTTTATCAAAGAACCTTGGTACATCATAAAGTGATAAAGTAACAGATCAATTGAAAAATATAAATGATACGTTGATAATAGCATGAAGTATGGTTAATCATTATCAATATGGTGGATCAAGGTTGTTATTTGAGACGCATACGATTTCGATTCAAAAATAGGCACCAAGCATTTTGCCTATAATTATAAAAATATTAGAGGTTTTTCTGACTAAGCCAGTTAAACCGTTGTAAAGTGGCGTAGTGAGTCTTCGGTTAACGGGGCCTTCTCTAGTCGGAAAAATTTAGGCAAAGGTTTGTGACTTCAATTGAACGACGCTACTACGTGACAGAGATGTTTAGAATTAACAGAACAATCATCTATTGGTGCCTTTTTCACCATTTAGTTTGGACAGTAATGTGAAGCAGTATTGGGAATTAGTTCATTCAATGTCAAATATTATGTCAGTGAGTGAACGACATTGTATTGGAAGGGGACCAGAGCTGGGAGAGTTCGCCGAGAAACAAGGTTCGGGGCCTTTGTATAAAAGCTGGAAATTCGTTGTCAAGTACGGAGCGAGTCGACGGCGGCGTCGTCACAGCGAAGACTACGAAATTTCACGTTCTCAATTTTTTTTTCTCAAGAGTACGAACAACAGCAATATGCCGACAAGATTCGTCACGATTTGCGCGTACGATGTGATCGGGAACCTGGACAAAAAAGAATCCATAAGGTTTGATTTCATGATTTTATTCTTATTTTTTTCAATATGGAAAGAAAATCAATTGAGAATACCTATACGGATCTAGGTTAACACTTGACAAAGTAGGAATATTGTGAACATAATAAAAATTATCAAATAACTAAACATTCGGCTAAAATTTGTTACGCCTTATCATACGGGCATTTCAAAGCTGCCTAAGTATTCAAGTACCGACAGTTATCTAATCTACAAGACCTTGACGCTCTGGTCTTAAAAGAAGATAACATAAATGTCATGAATGAACAGCTATGTAGTGTCAATTCACATCAGTTAGAATATAATAATTTCAAGTGCGGTCTATTAATCTTGTGAGCGGGTTTAACAGCATTCTATCATATGGCGTTGATTGGAATAGATCTTGGTACGACAACCGCATGTGTAGCATTGTGGAAGGATGGCAGCTACGAGGTGATTACCAACAGCTTTCAAGAACAGAAGACGGTTAACTACGTGGCCTTCGGCGGTTCACAAAGAATCATTGGTACGTCAGCTGTCAGTCAATTGGTAAGGAACTCCAAGAATACAGTGTTTGATGTGAAGAGGTTGATTGGACGCGGCTTCAATGACCCAGTTGTCCAAGAAGGCATGAAGCGCTGGCCATTTACCGTGGTGGATATCGGAGGTAAGCCCAGGATACAGGTTGAATACAAGAAGAAGATTGAGACATTCGCTCCGGAGGAGATTACTGCCATAGTTCTGGGAAAGATCAAGGATATGGCTGAGACATTTGTGGGAGGTGATGTGAAGGGTGCTGTCATTACGGTACCGGCCTACTTCAACAACGCTCAGCGACAGGCGACCATCGACGCAGGGAAGATCGCGGGGTTGGAGGTTCTGCGCATCATCAACGACACCACTGCGGCTGCGTTGACTTTTGGGTGCAAAAGAAAACAGCCGGGTAAGCAGAACGTTCTCGTTTACGATCTCGGAGGAGGGACTTTTGAAGCTACCATCATTGAGATTGAGGACGGTAAAAAGTTCACTGTACTTGCAAGTTCTGGGGATACGCGCTTAGGAGGCATCGACTTTGACAACATTCTCGCTGAGCATTTCATGAAAGAGTTCAAGCAGGAAGACGCAAGTATTGACAATGACGCAAGGATCTGGCTGCGAATGAAAATAGCTGCAGAAAAAGCAAAGAAGGAATTGTTTGCTCTTCCCGGAACTCATGTAACGATTGACGAGATTGACTTCAGCACAACTGTGACTCGACATGTATTCGAAGAACTATGCAAGGACAAGATCCTCTCAACTCTGGACCACCTGAAGAAAGTTCTCATCGACGCGGAGATGCAGAGAAGGGACATTGATGACATCATTCTGATTGGAGGTTCGTCGCGCATCCCAAGTGTCAGGAAACTGGTCCAAGAATTCTTCCCTGGCAAGACGCTGAACGAGATGGTGAACCCTGACGAGGCAGGGGCTACGGGAGCAGCTGTAATGGCTGGTATTCTGGTTCATGGAAATCCACTGGGGTATGAAGTAAACGAAATCAACTGTCTTTCATTTGGAATAAAAGGAGGTGGAGAATTCAGTAGCAAAATAAGAACCGAGAACACTTCCGTCTCATGCATGACAAATCAGTCTTGTGATGCAACTGGAAACAGCGTTGAAGCGTCAACTACATACAAGTTCGAATTCTTCCAGAGTTCTTCCGATGATTCTTTGCTCTTAAAGACGTTTCCAAAAAGTAGTGACAAAGGATCATCAGAAGCATGCGGTTCATATGGGATCAAATGGAGTATCCAGGCCAACGGGTTGATGGAGGTAACAGCATCCAAGGAAACACCTATTAACTCTGAGAAAATTGGCTTCACAATGGCAACAGTGAAAGCCGTTATTCCAGCTAACAAGAGCAGAATGCAAGGTTTGTTCCCTGAAGATAATGCATTTTGCGTTAAAGGGAGTGACGGGTTGATAACTGTAGTTGTTCTACAGAAAACTACAATTCCATGCAGGATAAATCAGACAATTTACACAGAAAATCAAAGCGAATGTACCATTTATGAGTTTGACTGCAATGCAAAGGATCCGTTTAAAACGGAGCCACTGGCTTCCTTTATACTTGAGGGAGGATCAACGTCTTCGGGTGTTCAGGTTACTTACGAAATAGATTCGAACGGAATTATGAAGGTTACAAAATCATCAGCAAAATCAAGATCAGATGTAAATGTCTCAAACACGAAGAATTTTTCGGCAAAAGAAATAAAAGTCATGGCGGGAAGAGCTAAGAAGGGTGAGGAAGATGATGAAGTTGAGAGAAAAAGGTTTGAGGTGTGCAATCAACTAGTAAAATACATAAATAATATTTTGTCTGAGATCGAAAGCATGGACAATATTCCCTTGAGCGAAAAGGAACAGAGATACAAAACAAAAGCATACGAACTTTGCAAGAATGAATTGGCATGGCTACACAAGAACGCTGGTGTAAGTACACACGAAATTGCGGAAAAGTCGAGGGTTCTGAATGACACTTGTGGTCTATTCCTTACGAGCGTAAAAGGAAATATTCTCAATAACATTCGTCAGAATGTACATAAAGCCGGATCAGAGATGATTGATCTAGTACAAGCAGGTCTTTATACGTATTCGCACGAGAAATTGGAGGTGGAGAAGTACAGCATTGATGCGTTGAATTGGATAGAAGGAATCAAGTCTGAAAGTGTCATACAAATCCAGTCAAAGGAACTGGAGTTCCGTGCGAGTGGTGAGCAGTTTCTAGAAGAATTACGAAAAAAAGCAATTGGTCGGTTGAAGATTTCGGTTGAAAAGATTAAAACAAAAATAAATGAAGCCAGCAGTTCCATGTCCGAGAAAATAAAGAATAAGTACGAGGTTGGATGTGCGGAAACAGAGAGCTGGTGCCTAAAGCTCACACCAGGGAGCTCCGAAGACATCATGAAGATATCATCGGAGCTGAGGAAACTGCACGGCAATCTGCTGCAGATCGTGCGTGATAGAGCTGTACGTGATCTGCAGCAATGTATTTGCGACTTCAAACTCGCGGTAACAAACAGCAGCGCATTGGCCACTGAGAATACTCGAAACGCAGAGAAGAGTTACAATGAAGCACAGGAATGGCTTGTACAAAATATTAATAATGCAACCGTGGAGGAGATTGAGAATAAGATTCATCGACTTCTAGCTGAGCGGAAACGATTTGTGGAAAAAGAAGTTGCTAAAGATTCCAGTTCAATTTGGTCTTATTTAAAGTATAATTATGGAAGTAAGTAGAGCCCTCCTAGCAATATTCAGCAACGCCCACCACCCATGTTCTTTAAGCATCCTTCTTTCAATATTAAATTATACAATATAATTTAAGAAGAGACTATATGATCCTTATGTTATATTAGAGAACCCGAAGTACCAATTACAAAGTAATTTATGGATTGAATGATTTCAGATTATTATGGCAATAAGTATCTTATTATGGCACCGAATTAAAAAAATATATTTTCCAAAATATTTCTCTATTATTTAAGTATTTACTACCTAAATCCCCATTTACACAGTAAAATTTGCTATAAAAATCTTTCATAAAATATTTTCTTCAAAAACATTTTACCGTGTAAACAAGACAATTTGATGATAAAATGTTTTGTAAAAGGGTTGAGTAAAATCTTTTATCCTATTTCTGTAAAATATTCTATAAAAGATTTGACAATAGATTTTTTGAACGATTTTATAGGAAATTTTACCGTGTAAATGGGGCTTAAGTACCTACTAGATTAGTTATCAAATATAATCGGGTTTGATCTTTCGTTGATGGATTATAATAATGGATGTCCAGATTATCATGAGCAGGGCTAGTTGTTTATGGTTTCCACGATAAACGCGAAAAGTTAAGAATCATGAATTTTCTGTCATATCTTTACGTTTCATACACTCCTGATTCCAAATATATGTATCTTTTTCTCGCGAATTTTCGCGAAAATTGTGTTTTGACGCGATATTGACGAATTCTCGCGATTTGACGCGATTTTGTCCCAAACCTACGTGTTTTGCAACATTTCCCGATTCCGAGTATATATTTTACGAAAATTTCCTCGATCTGTGTCTAAAGTACCACGAAATAGAAAGAATCATACTGTTTTCTTCGTAAGCCAGCAGTCGGTGCCAGCCAAAGAGTGTATGGGGGTGCCAGCTGATTGGCTGCTGAGCTTTTAATGACGCATCTACATGACCTTGAACAGGGGTGCGCATGCGCACGCGCCGAGTCTCGCTAGTGAGAGGTCGCTCGCGCGTCATATTTCACACTTATTCTTACAAAAATCATATTTTTTCCATTTCACCACCAATCGCGAAAATTTACATAATTATCACCACCAATTCACCACTTTCAGCATGTTGAAAACGAATTTTGGCTTTTTTTTATCACCACAAACAACTGGTTCTGATCATGAGTAATGGTACTCAACGATTGTAGACATTATACGTTTTTTTTGTTATGGCGTTACAGGACTTGCAGTCCTACTGCCGCCTCAACAACTCAACTCCATTGACGATGCGCCATTATATTGGAGGTAAAGTTGGTTGAAGATTCGTAGCTTAGAGATTACAAGCGAGTGAGTAGTTAGCTCTCTGCGCCCTGCTGGTATTTAACGTCCCATCCCAAGGACGGTGTAACGCCCGTCGAGAGACTGATAACAGGTGGAGGGGTGTCGTTACACTAACCTCACAACCATCCAACCACCCACACTAACCTCCCAAGGCAGAGTTGAATGGTCACCCATCCAACCGCTGACCGCGCTCAAAATTGCTTAACCTCGGTGATCTGACGAGAACCGAGGTATCCAACACACCAGCCGTTGGGTTAGATGTATGCATAGTAGTGTTTAAATTAAAGAAACGTGGAGGAAATTCGTACAGTTATTCAAAAAAGGGAACTTAACCGTTCCATAGTTCCTGTCAAATTGATCGGCAATCTTAGACAATTTAAGATTGTCAAATTGATCGGTCAATTGATCGGACCATCCAATCGGAAGATTTTCAACTAAGATTACTGATCTAGTTGAGCGGTCGCTCCACGCCAGCCAAGTCGTACGGCGCGCACACACTCATAATATAAAGGCTGGAGCAAACCCACTTTTACTGTAAGCATCAAAGTGGCATTTTCGGCCTACTGGATCTTAAAATTGGGAAATCTCACATTGTTGCGATTATCTTAATTTCGAGCTATGGCCCACCCTACAACATATACCAAATTTGGGAACAATAGGTTACGCCCTTTGCGCGCTAGAGGGCCGTAAAAACAGTGTTTTAGGGCGGTTTTATTAATCTTAGTAGTAATAGGTAGCTATGGTAGTAGTCTCCTGGGGCTGGATTCACAAAGAGTAGTATCTCCTAATACGTATTATCTTTGGTATTGTCTTTCATTTAACATGGTGTTATTGGTATTAAATCAAAAGATAATACGTATTAGCAGATAGTACTTTTCGTGAATCCAGCCCCAGGAATTCAAATCCGGTAAACAGGCCACAGCCTAAACGGCAGAACCAATTGTCAATTGATTTCAAATTTTTACCACGTGTGCACTTTTGGCGTCTGATTTGCCCTCGCCCCCTTGACTTTTTTATCCCGCCATTTTGAAACCGGAAGTGACGTCATATCTCGTCAACGGCTGGACTGATTAGAACGAAATTTACGCCAAACGATTCAGACGGTCACCTATATAGGTAATCATTAGCAAAAGACTAAAAATTATGTTAACGAAACCAGAAATGACGTCATAAAATTTGAAATACATCGATTGGTATTTCTGCAACAAAGGTTGATCCGATTATTTTGATATTTATGTATCGTATGAACTTCTGATATCTCATTTGACTTGTTATGAAACCAACCGGAAGCCGCCATTTTGAAACCGGAAGTGACATCATATCTCAAAAACGGCTAAACAGATTTGAGCGAAACCAGCGCTAAACGATTTAGACGGTTAACTTTATGTTATATCATAAGTAAACTTTATGGTTATGGTTAACTTTTATGGTTAACTTTATGTTATATCATAAGTAATATTTGCAGTTTCCTATACAAAACCGGAAATGATGTCACAAATGTAGAAAATCTCAAAAATTTACATTTTGATACAATAAATACTATTTGAGACAGCTTATAATAAGATGTAATCATGTTTAAACTAGGAAAACGCTCGGTGTAACGCGTTGATGAGCGAGCACCGACACGCACGACATCGCCAATCATAGCACGATCCATTCAATCAAAGATAACTAACTATACATTATTTATTACCAATTTTCCTTGCAACTTTTCATAAACACTCTGGATCAATTAAATAACATATTATTGTACTGATATTTTTCCATCAATCTCTTTGGACAGATATTCAAACACTTAAAACAGCAATAAGTCTGTAAATTCTTGACCGATTGGGCTGGAAATGTGTAAAATATGATGTTATCTAGTCAAAACGTCGTTTTCATAACTGTGAAACACAATCCATATCGTAAAATAAATTATTTTAGATCTAGTGGAGCGGTCGCTCCACGCCAGCCAAGTCGTACGGCGCGCGCACACTCTCATTTAAAAAGGCTGGAGCAACCCACTTTTACTGTAAGCATCAAAGTGGCATTTTCGGCCTACTGGATCTTAAAATTGGGAAATATCACATTGTTGCGAAATATCTTAATTTCGAGCTATGGCCCACCCTACAACATATACCAAATTTGGGAACAATAGGTTACGCCCTTTGCGCGCTAGAGGGCCGTGAAAACAGTGTTTTAGGGCGGTTTTCATAATAATAATAATAATAATCTCAGTAGTAGTCTCCTGGAATTCAAATCCGGTAACAAGGCCACAGCCTAAACGGCTGAACCGATTGATCTCACATTTTTACCACGTGTGCACTTTTGGCGTCTAATTTAACCTTCACCCCATGAATTTTTTGTGCCGCCATTTTGAAACCGGAAGTGACGTCATATCTCAACAACGGCTAAACCGATTGGAGCGAAAATAGCGCCAAACGATTCGGACGGTGAACTATATGCATTATCAGTAGCAAAAGACTAAATATTTTGTTAACGAAACCGGAAATGACGTCATGAAATTTGAAATACATCGATTGGCATTTCGGCAACAAAGGTTGATCCGATTATTTTGATATTTATGTAACGTATGCACTTCTGATATATCATTTGACTTGTTACAAAACCAACCGGAAGCCGCCATTGTTAAACCGGAAGTGACATCATATCTTAATATTGGCTAAATAGATTTGAACAAAAACCAGCGCCACACAATTTAGACGGGCAACTTTATGTTTTATCATCAGTAATATTTGCAGTTTCTTATAGCAAAACCGGAAATGACGTTACACATTTTAAAAATCTCACAAATTTACATTTTGATACAATACATACTATTTGAGTCAGCTTATAATAACTTAATAAGATGTTATCATGTGTAAATTAAAATTCAAGGGGTCAGAGATTTCAGCCGCCATTTTGAAACCGGAAGTAACGTTGTATCTCGAAAACTGGTATACCGATCAGTACGAAACTAGCGCCAAATGATTCGGAATGCCATCTTTATGGAATAGGAACAGTCAAAGTAGAATGTTTTTATTTATGAGCCCGGAAATGACGTCATTCAAATTTAAAAATGATTATATTCCCCATTCTATACAATGAATACATATTCAGAAAGCCTAAAATGATACACATTAATTGTAGATATAAATTCTATGTGGCAGTGCAGTAAGTTTAGCAGCCATTTTGAAAACCGAAGTGTTATATGCCATATCTCGGAACTGGGTTGGCCGATTGGAATGAAACCTTTGCTATTCTTCACGAAAGACTATACATGAATATACAACAGATTTTCATTAGTAGTAACCAAATCGTAAATGGCGATTTTTTTAAAAGAATTTAGTAATTGTTTATTTCATATGCGTCACAAGTTGTAAATAATAAACTAAAAAAAGGAGTGATATCCCCATAAAAAACACTTCGTGTAAAAATACCAGCCAAGTCTCTTCAACTAAAAAAAAATATATGAAATCTAAAAATTCTGCACTGAAAAGTATTGATATCAAAAAATTTGCCAAGTCAAAACTTTATTTGAAAATCAAAAAATACTTGGCGCATCGATTTTTTTGAGAATTATAGGTATACTATATGTATATGTATATTTGATGTATATTTTATATCTGGCCTATACTTCTAAGCTATTTATATACACGATGCGCCAAGTATTTTTTGATTTTCAAATAAAGTTTTGACTTGGCAAATTTTTTGATATCAATACTTTTCAGTGCAGAATTTTTAGATTTCATATATTTTTTTTTAGTTGAAGAGACTTGGCTGGTATTTTTACACGAAGTGTTTTTTATGGGGATAAGGTATACCTATACCTATGTATATGAAATACATACATTACATTTTGACTACATTATGTATTGCAATATGATCAACTAAGAAAAGAATCTGTCTTACTTGATATTGAGAATAGCCATCTATAAACTTTGCTTTGCTACATAGAGCAACCCAGAATGCAGTGGAATTTCTGTTTTGAAATGTCATTTCTGACAGTTATTAAAACTGTCAATAAGTGCATCTATGTTCTTGACTGGTAGGGCTGAAAATTTGTAAAATAAGAGACAATGTTGGTCTGAACGACCATGCAAAATATGAGTTTGATTGATCAGATTAATCGAAGACCATTTGATAGGTCAAATGGTGGTGTGGCTATAGGCCGTTTTAAATTAAGTATACAAATGAAAAATATTGGTGCCAATCCTTGCTAAGTTTTAAGTTGCCAATCCTTGCTAAGTTTTAAGTTGATCGATTAAACCTTTATGATTGAACGGTTCCTTGTTAATTTTCAAAAATCACAGGATCTCGTTCAAAAAATATACCTGGGACCACCCATATGATATGATATGTAGTGTGTGTACACAATATCAGATCAATCTGTTGAACGGTCATTATTAGTTTCATATCGTTTAAAACTTTCTGCTCTAACTACCTTGCCTTGTAGATTCGAAGTCGCCGTGAATTTGACAGCCAACACGCAAAAAGTCCCTAAAATGACAAAAACTTTTGAAAATAACTACAGATTAGAGTGAAAATTGGCAAAAATACCTTAAATGTTGGTACCAATGACCATGCGAAGTTTTTAGTTAGTCGGTCAATCGGTTCCAGTTTAAATTTCAAAAATCACAGGAAAAATGGTTTCAAATTTGAACCAATTGGAGGATTTGGCTGAAATTTTTTTTGATTGGGTACAATGTTGGTTGCAATGACTTTGTTAAATTTCAAATTGATCGAACCAACCAATCGAAAGATAATTTTTATAAAATTTGAACCAATCACAGGATATCGTTCAGAAAAGATCCCAGGGATCGCATAGAATACGTTAGTATGTGTACAAAATTTCAGATCGATTGGTTGTGCGGTTTGACCTGGGCAGTGCAGGCAAAAAAAAAAAAAAAAAAACACACACAGAGAAAGTGCCATAAGAGTACCGTGGTGACGCTCGCTACGCTCGCTCAATTAAAATTCAAGGGGTCAGAGATTTCAGCCACCATATTGAAACCAGAAGTATCGTCGTATCTCGAAAACTGGTAGTCTGATCGGTACGAAACTAGCGCTAAACGATTCGGAAGGACATCTCTATGGAATAGGAACAGTCAAACTAGAATTTTCCTTTTTATGAGCCCGGAAGTGACATCATTCAAATTTAAAAATGATTTTTATCCCATTCTATACAATGTATACATATCCAGAAGGCTTAAAATGATACACATTAATTGTAGATATACATTCTATGAAGCAGTGCAGTAAGTTCAGCAACCATATTATTGAAAACCGGCCATTTCTCGGAACTGGGTTGACCGATTGGAATGAAACCTTTGCCATTCTTCATGAAATACCATTTAAGCAAATATATAGCAGATTTTCATTAGAAGTAACCAAATTGTAAATGTCGATTTTTTTTACAGGATTACAAATTGTTCATTCGATTTGTGTCATAAATTTTAAGAATAAACTAAAAAAAGGAGTGATATCCCGATAAAAAACACTCCGTGTAAAAATACCAACCAAGTCTCTACAACTAAAAAAAGCTATGAAATCTTAAAATTCTGCACTGAAAAGTAGTGATATAAAAAAATGAGCCAAGTCAAAACTTTATTTGAAAATCAAAAAAATACTTGGCGCATCGTTTTTTAGGGCATTATATGTACATTATATGTATATTTTATATCTGGACTGTACTTCTAAATTATTTATATAGTATACGATGCGCAAAGTATTTTTTGATTTTCAAATAAAGTTTTGACTTGGCTCATTTTTTGATATCACTACTTTTCAGTGCAGAATTTTTTAGATTTCCTAATTTTTTTTAGTTGAAGAGACTTGGCTGTTTTTTTACACGGAGTGTTTTTTTATGGGGATTTGCATTATGTTACAGTGAAAATTTTCTTAGTTTTGATGACATGTATTTATTAGGTAGATAATATTGATCCCAAAGGTACGTACAAATTAAAATAATCAAATGCAGCTTTGTTAAGATTTTAAATGACACTACAATCTGAGTAAGAATTCACTGGTCTTTTTATGATTTAGTCAAGCAATTCGTTACCTTCTTATTTCGCTTATTTTCATTTTATTTTGGCTGGAAACATTTGTCTATCACGAGGAAATTAAAGAATGATACTCTGTTTTGCATTCGTCCACAATTTGCACAGCCAGAAACTACACAAATAAACTCAAGTTTAGTTCATGAACATGAAAGAAAAAGAACATTTGATGATACAACCGTGCTCTAGATAGAGTCTGAGGACATGACCCAGCTTTGTGACGTCAGAGGAGAATTAGCTGCAATATTAGCTCAAGTTAGTTTTCTCAGTTGTTCATTTGGTAATGCATGGGGCGAAGATAGAAAGAAAATGTGCGAGGGAAAATAATCCTGCTCGCAGTCGCATCCCAATTTCCTGCTTTGTCTTCCGACAGTGCCTCAGATCAAGTTGAAACTTCAACACTGTCATTCAGCTATTGAGCTCTCGTCCGGCAAGTGAGAGGTCCTGGGTTCGATCCAAGGGCGTATTCAGGGGGGAGGGGCCGGGGGGAAGGGCCGCGCCCCCCTCCCGAAACAGGGTTTCATCTAAGAAAGTAAGCACTTTTAAATTAATATGTGAAAAAAACACATTAAAAATAGACGGATCATGTCAAAAACTTTCCAAAATGGTTAAAATGACCATATTGAGTTTAAATTCCAACAATTTTCCGGGGCTGTGCGCCCCGGACTTGTATCCTAGTGTGTTCAATAAATTTACCTATTCTTAAACCTGATAGACCAATATTTGAATATTTTATCGTGAAAGCTTTCAGAATATATTTTATTAAATTATAAAATAGTGCGGTAATATTCTGATTAGTTTGTTAACAGCAACTTTTCGACGGAATTGTATCAGTCTTCCTCAGGCAATGAATGACAGAATAACAATACGTTGTTAACGTATTAACGTTGTTACGTTGCTGTTAAAACTATTCAGAATATAACTGTATTTTTTTATAATTTGTATATTTTTTAATTTTTAATTCCCCAAAATAGCTATATACTGCGATTGAAAATTGCACCTAAATGAATTACCTTGATCCAAAATTTTCTAGGGGGCTGCGCCCCTGAACCCCCTGTTTTTCACTGTGATTTTTCAAAATATTAGTAATGTCTGCCTACCCCCCCCCCCCCCCCCCCCCCCCCCCCCCCGAAATTTTATCCTGGATACGCCCTTGCTGGCGAGCCCTGGTTCGTCTGGATACTTTCTGATTCCACTGGACCATTTCCATAAACCCTGGATGTCGACAAATATTACAATGACTTTTTCAATGGTTGATTTAGAAATCAATTTAAGATTCTTATTTCCGTTTGTGCGTCAGGCTTAGGCAGTATGATAATGCAGTACTACACTGCAGCCCTGCACTACGCGGGTAGTAGGGGAGTGGGAGACAAGTTTATCGACAGAGATCAAGGATATTGGTGATTGTGCAAATGTGTTATTATAGCTGTTATTATAAACAGAGTAATCATGGGATTATAGCAAGTACTTTTACACTGCTTTATCTGTTTGTGTAAGAGCACACGATTAGGTCGCGTCGATCAATATATCGCAAATAATTTAACAACACAACAAACACATCGACTACCTGTGTAGTTTTATCGTCTTTAGAAGTAGTTAGATATACCTATTAATCCTCTGAAGATGAAATTGTGTTTACCTTTGGATCGACAATCGCTATCTTCTTTAAATAAAATCCACTTTCCTATGGTTACTACAAGAAAATATGGGTTGGTGCAGAGCTAAATGTTATTTCAAGTAGATTGATAAAAGTTCTGTTCCAATCGGTCCAGCAATTTGCAAGATGTGGTATCAGATCCGGTGATTAGACGAGGACCCGAGGTGATTATCCAATACACCAGCACAAGGGTATTAGTCCACAAAATTGCGAAATCAGCTTTATTATTGAAATCGCATTATTGAAGATAGACGCACATATTTTGATGAAAAGGCATCAGCCCGTAACCTACACGTGGGTAATATATACCTAATCTAACTTGATTTCTTTTAAAAAAAAAAAGTATTTAAAAAACGATGCGCCAAATCTTTTTTAAAGTATTTCTTGATTTTTGTACTTTTTATTTCGAAGAAAATATTAATTTGGAAATATCATTTACAATTGGCTTATTTTATGATATCACTCCTGTTAAATGTTGATTTTTTAATTATTAAAAATTAAAATTTTTAAAATTTTTATTAATTTTTTATTTTTTTGTAAAGGCACTTTGCTGCCTTTTTTACACGGAGTGTTTTTTTCTGGGATAAATTATGTTTGAGAAAAATGTATGATTTATTAGCATTATTTTGAACATTATTGGTATATTTATGTAGTTTTGGGAAAATTAACTTGTATTCAAGTTAGGGCATTTGGCCAGTCCTGAGCAAAATAACAAAAATAAAATAGAGGTGTTGTAAGTACTTAAAATAAATAATCTAACAAACTGTACTAACAGCTAATGTTTTTTAGTATATGAATCAATACTATTCCTTTTTTTTAAATATCTACAAAGTTTTATATTAATTTTTTTCGTTTATCTCAGATCTACTTACCATGCCCTTACTTGTGCCCTTACTTGAATATGTGATTCAATAAGCCCCGGAGAGAAAATTATGAATGTAGTGACAAAGAAGGTTGTGGCATTGATTGGTTGAGGTTATTCTATGCTAGGTTGTTCACATTGTCACCTATCATTAAGAATTTTATTTGTTGTTCACGGCGTTTAATACAAGAAACATTAATTGAAGCAATACACATCTATTGTTAAATAAACATCTACATTTGAGACAATCTTAACTCTTTCCCAAACTTTTCTGTATAGTTCAAATCACTCCCACTATTGACGCATTGAGTTCCGCTCAGCTAAACGCAATAAAGATTCTCTTTTCTTTACTTCAATATGCCTCAAACTATTTTCAACCTGAACCATTTGCCGTGCAATATCATTCTTTTCTTCAAGCAGCTTTCTAGTACACTCGTCATCTTCTCTCAGACTTTGGACAACACTCATCATTCTCTTGATCTCCTTTTCTGACAATCCTCTCTCTTTCATATTAATCTCAACCGTAGTGGTCGTACCCATGTTCTTCCGTTTCCACATAGTAAACCAACTTTGGGACGTTCCATTGGATTTCGCACTCACAGTTAGAATTCCACTTGCGTTCAGATCAAGCGTCACTTCAGCGTACTCCTTTTCCGCATCTGCTTTGGGGATCCCAGACACCGTGACCGAACCAAGGAAATTGTTATAATCTACATTACTAAGCTCACCTTCGTAGACTTTCACTGCCATGTCCGTCTGGTTCCTTCTTGCTGTGTGGTACGTTTGAGTGAATCTGCACGGTATTCGAGTGTTCTTAGGAATTACGACATCAAACAATCCGCCCTTAGTCTTAATTCCCAAGGCCAGAGAGGTGATTTCGTTGATCTTGGTTTTCCCGCTAATGATTGAAGCGTACACCGCAGCTCCAGTGGCGACTGCCTCATCAGCGTTGACGGTCTCCTGGACTGTTTTATCGGGGAATAAATCCTGAAGTATTTTCCGGATCATCGGGATACGCGACGAGCCGCCCACCAGAACGACTTCGTCGATGTCGCTCTTCTCGAGTTCGGCCTCGAAAAGTGCTTGCTTCACGTATATGAGAGTGTGGTAGAACAAATCAGAGCAGATGTCCTCGAAGGTGGCTCGAAATATATTTGTGTCAAAGTCTTTGTTGTCAATGAAACATTCGATGAACAACTCTGACGAGAAATGAGCGGAAAGCGTTTTCTTCGACTCTTCTGCTTTCAATTTTAATCTGCTTTTAGATTTCTCGTTATCACAAATATTTATTCCGGTTACTTTCAAGAATTTATCTTGCAGATATTCGATGAGCTTGTTGTCGAAGTCACCACCACCTAAATGTGTATCTCCGCAGGAAGCCAATACGTTGAAGACAGAATCTGATTCAATGCTCACAATGGACACGTCGAGTGTACCTCCACCAAGATCATACACGAGGATTTTACTGTTACACACCGGTTCTTTCATGAATCCATACGCCAGAGCAGCTGCAGTTGGTTCGTTGATTATACTAATAACATTCAATCCAGCGATCCGCCCAGCGTCCACTGTCGCTTGTCGCTGAGCGTTGTTGAAAGCTGCCGGTACAGTAATGACAGCACCAGTAACTTCACCTCCAACGAACTTCTCAGCCATCTCCTTTATCTTCCCCAACACCATTGCACTAATCTCCTCCGGAGCGAACGTCTTCGTCTCTTTCCTGTACTCCACCTGGATCCTGGGTTTTCCTTCGACATCCACCACCTTAAACTGCCAGCGCTTCATGTCTTCTTGCACTTCGGGGTCATTGAACTCTCGTCCCATCATCCGCTTCACATCGTAGACCGTATTTTTAGGATTCTTGACCAATTTACTTACAGCGGGATTTCCAATATATCTCTCGTCTTCCGTAATCGCCACACAGCTGGGAGTTACGCGAAGTCCAAGGTCGTTGGCTATTACTTCGACTACTTTATTCCTCATCACTGCCACACATGTGTTGGTTGTTCCCAAGTCGATGCCTATCACACTCATCGCAGTAATAAACGGACCTGACGTCTTGAAAATGAGAAAAAGTATGCACTTCAATTATCCTATGAGCATGTTCTACAAAACATGAAACGTCTTAAAGTGTACCTTACAAAATGTAAGATAAAAATGTAGCTGATTTAACATCCGCAGGGTGGATCAAGGCTGTTACTTGATAAGTCGATACTTACATAGGTTTATCAAGTTTAATAAGGTAATAAACCGCTATAATATATGATAGGTTATTTCTGTATAACTTACTTAGCAAATATTCGATAAAAGTGTCTCTGCTGTCTCCTTTATTTACGCTCAGGATAACATGATTAAATAGAGATTCTGCGAGAATGTGAGAAGTAATGTATAGTCCAAACGTATTGTTGTTTTCAGAGCACCGAATTATAAAGTTACCACTAACCCCTAACCACCAGCAGTATATCCTATACCATTGCCGGACAGATGAGCTTAGAACCCTTGTTTTGGGTTCTATAAGTTGTTGGTAGTTAAGTATAGCTATCCAAAATGGTTATCGGTAGATATCAAAAGTCATTTACAACTATACATTCGTCAAACATAGCTAAGCCTCTCTTTGCTAAGAGGTTATAAGCTCTTTCGGAATTGACAAATATGACCTAACAAACTACCATCCACTATACAATAAAATCCCCCGTTATCTTATCTGCAAAGATAAGCGTCTCTTCTAGAAGAAGCTAAGTAAAATGTTGTGAATATTACTGTCTTTAGTATCAAGTTACATCAGTGGATAGAACCATTTCTTTTGCAGCATACTAAATTAATCTTCTGACCGTTGTTTATATTTGTATAATATGGCGTTGATTGGATTAGATCTAGGCACAGCGTGTAGCGTTGTGGAGGGATGGAAGTGTTGAGGTGTTATCTAACAGCTTTAAAGAACGAAAGACGGTTAACTCTGTAGCCTTCACCGTTTCACAGAGAATTTTTGGAACATCAGCAGTCAGCCAAATGGTCAGGAACCCCAAGAATACGGTGTTTGACGTGAAGAGGATGATTGGACGCGATTTCGATGACCCAGATGTCCAAGAAGGCATGAAGCGCTGGCCTTTTACCGTGGTGGATATCGAAGGTAAGCCCAGAATCCTGGTTTAATACAAGAAGAAGATGGAGACGTTCGCTCCTGGGGAGATAACTGCGATAGTTCTGGGGAAGGTCAAGGATATGGCTGAGACATTTGTCGGGGGTGCAGTGAAGGGTGCTGTCATTACGGTACCGGCCTACTTCAACAACGCTCAGCGACAGGCGACCATCGACGCAGGGAAGATCGCGGGGTTGGAGGTTCTGCGCATCATGAACGACACCACTGCGGCTGCGTTGACTTTTGGGTGTAAAAGAAAACAACCGGGTAAGCAGAAAGTGCTCGTTTACGATCTCGGAGGAGGGACTTTTGAAGCTTTGATCATTGAGATTGAGGAGAGTAAGAAGTTTACTGTACTTGCAAGTTCTGGAGATACACGCTTAGGAGGCATCGACTTTGACAACATTCTCGCTGAGCATTTCATGAAAGAGTTCAAGAAGAAAGACGCAAGTATTGACGCAAGGATCTGGCTGCGACTGAAAATAGCTGCAGAAAAGGCAAAGAAGGAATTGACTGTTCTTCCCGACATTAATGTAACAATTGACGAGATTGATTTCAGCTCAACTGTGACTCGACAGTGCTTCGAAGAACTATGCAAGGACAAGATCCTCTCAACTCTGGACCACGTGATAAAAGTTCTCAACGACGCGAAGATGCAGAGAAGCGATATAGATGACGTCATACTAATCGGAGGTTCGTCGCGTATTCCAAGTGTCAGGCGAGTCGTCCAAGAATTCTTCAAAGGCAAGACGCTGAACGAGATGGCGAATCCTGACGAGGCAGTGGCTACTGGAGCTGCTGTAATGGCCGGCATTCTGGTTCATGGAAATCCACTGGGGTATGAAGTAAACGAAATCAACTGTTTTTCATTTGGCATGTCAGTAGATGGCGAATTCAGTAGTAAAATCAACTCGAAGAAAACTTCCTTTTCATATATGTCAAATAAATTGTGCGATAAAACTGCAAATCACGTTGAAGTGTCAACAACATACAAGTTTGAATGTACAAAGAGCTTTTCTGATGATCCGTCAACATTTACTTCATTATCAACAGGTTATGTAATACCAAAATCAATGAGATGCAGTACCTATTACATCAATTGGGGTATCCAAGACAACGGGTTAATGGAGGTAACAGCATCCAAGAAAGCATTGATATCTGCCGAGAAAATAGGATATGCATCGGCTACAGTGAGAGCCGTTATTCCAGCTAGCGAGAAAAAATGTATTTGTTGCAGTTTTCCTGAAGGCAATGCCTTTTGTGTTAAAGGGGTGGGCGCATTGGTAACTGTAGTTGTACCACAGAAAACCCCCATTCCCGTCACCATGTATCAATCAATAATCCCGTTGTCACAGAACCAACAAGATTGTACCATTTATGAGTTAGACTACAATGCAACGGATTCAGTGAAACCAGTACCATTATGTTGCTTTAAACTTGAGGGAAGCAAATCAACTACTTCAGATGTTCAGGTTACTTACTATATCGATGAAAACGGAATTCTGAAAATTTCAAAATCATCAGGAAAATCAAGTTCATCTGAAATCGTTACATCTTCGAATAATTTGTCAGCAGAAGAAATAAAATGCAAGGCTGAAATCGCAAAGAAGGGCCAAGAAGACGATGAACTTGAAAGAAAAAGAATTGAGTTTTGCAATCAACTTGTAGAAAAAGCACATGGCTATTTGTCTGAGTTCAAAAGCATTGACCATCTCTTGAGCAATCAAGAAAAGAACGTTAAAGCAAAAGCTTCGGAATGTTGTAACAGAGTATTGGAACTGCTGATAAAGAACGCTGATGCAAGTACAGCGGCAATTTCAAAAACATCAGAGGTTCTTAAAACAAAATGCTGTCCATTGCTTACGAGTGTGAAAGTAAAAATGCTCGATGAAATTGAGACCTATGTGAAAAGTGTCGAATTGGAGATAACTGATCTGGTGAATGCCGATCTCAGTTTGTACGAGGAAGATAAATTGAGAGTGGAGAATTACACCAGCGATGCGTTGAAATGGATTGACAGCAACCATTCTGAAACTGTCATACAAATCCAGGCAATGGAATTGGAACTTCGCGCGAGGGGCCAGAAGTTGCTTACACAATTACGAAACAAAGTAATTGATCAGATGACACATTCAGTTGAAAGTTGTAAAAGTGAAATAGAGAGATCAGGCAGTTCCTTGTCAGATGATGAGAAGAGTACGTACCTGGAAAGGTGTGAGGAAGCTTGGAGGTGGCACACGAATAACCCAACAGCGAGCTCCGAAGATATCCTGAAGAAATCTTTGAAGCAGCAGAAACTGTCCAGCCAATTGCAGCAGGTAATGAGGGACGGTGCAATAAGAGATATGCAGCAATGCATTAACAGCTTCAGAGATAGAGTCGATAACTGCACCGTACTAAGAATGAAAAAATTGAAAACGCAAATGCAAGTTGGAGCCAAGCCCAGGAGTGGCTTGCAAATAGTGCAAAAGAGGCAACCACAACCGCGTATATGATTCAGGTAGAGAAGAGTCAACTTGAAGAAAAATTTAAGATATTTATGGAAAAAGAAGCAAGAAAAGAACAGGGATGGCTCAAGTGGATACCGGGCTGGGGCTATGGTACTTAGTATTTGTAATTTATACATGACGAAACATCCAAACCACATAAAACTATTACTAGGAAAACGCTCTGAGTAACGCGTTGATGAGCGAGCACGGATATGCGCAACACATCGAACCGAAATTCTGTCTATTGAAAATGTCATTAAAAGCCAATAATTCTTGAATTTCGTCACAGACTTGTATGAAAATCTCCAACAATTCCTAAAATATTGGTCCCAATAACCACGCAAAGTTTTAAGTTGATCGATTGAACCTTTATGATTGAACGAATCCTTGTTAATTTCCAAAATTCACAGGATATCGTTCAAAAAAATGTTAAACGGTCATATCAGTTTCATAATACGTTTGAAAGTTTCTGCTCTAACAACCTTGAAGTGAAGATTCGAAGATTCCGTGAAATATGAAATTCGAGAAATATGATAGCCAACACGTAAAATATCCGTAAACTGTCGATAACTTTTGAATTTAAACACAGTTTAGTCTGAAAATTGTCAAAAATACAGATAATGTTGGACCCGATGACCATGCAAAATTTTAAGTTGATCGGTCAAACGGTTCTGGTTTAAATTTCAAAAAGCACATAAAATATTTTTTTAAATTTTAACCAATGGGAGGATTTGGCTGAAAGTATGTAAAATAAGAGACAATGTTGGTCCTAATGACCATGCAAAATATAAGGTCGATCACATTTGTCGAAGTCCATTTTCATTTTTCAGCCTATCAGGAGATGTTTATTTAAATTTCAACCAATGAATGGATTTCAAAAAAATTAGGGTCTGTAAACAGAGAAGGTTGGTTTTACATGTGTGCAAAATTTTAGATCGATCGGTGAAACGGTGCGACCTGTGTATCGGCTATTAGCAGCCAAAAACAAAAACAAAAAAAAAAAAAAAAAAAAAAAAAAACAGAGGTCCGTGCCAAAAGAGCCAAAAGGAGACGCTCGCTTCGCTCGCTCAATAACACCATTGCCCGTACTGTATGATAGAAATATTACATGCCCGAGTCCACTTTTACCCCATGAAATCAACTCATATTGGCTGTGCAGAGTTGAGTACGATTTGCGGTCTCAGGCGCTATCTTGGGGGTAAAAGTGGAACTTCAAACACGATACGGTAATTTGATAATATTTTAAGGTTGTATGGAAGTAAAATTGCATTGGTTTGTTCATAGACATTTATACTTACTATGGTTTGTTGATATTGGAATAATCATCATACACATATTTTTTATATCCTTTTTATTAGATATACCATAGAGATTCATATACTTACAGAGAGGGGCAAGTAGATAGCCAGCCTTGGTATGATGCGATGTTCATTGTCAGGGTAGATCTGAGCATGCTCAGCCACCATCTTGGAGATTATTTCAAAAATTACTTTAAAAATGGCACCCCCCTCGATTGTAATGTTGTTGGCAAGAGACTTGAATGTTACTTTGTACTAACCTTCAGTGCATACTTCACAGTAACAAACAACACAGAACAAATAAATATACAGTAAAAACAAGATATAATATTGTAATAGTCTTCTGATTCAAGTTAAAAACGTGTTTCTAGTAAGTTTAAAACCCCATAAAAAACACTCCGTGTAAAAAAACAGCCAAGTCTCTTCAACTAAAAAAAAAATTATGAAATCTAAAAATTCTGCACTGAAACGTAGTGATATCAAAAAATGAGCCAAGTCAAAACTTTATTTGAAAATTAAAAAATACTTGGCGCATCGTGTATATAAATAGCTTAGAAGTATAGGCTAGATATAAATACATATACTTATAGTACCTATACCTACAATGCCCTAAAAAAACGATGCGCCAAGTATTTTTTAATTTTCAAATAAAGTTTTGACTTGGCTCATTTTTTGATATCACTACGTTTCAGTGCAGAATTTTTAGATTTCATAATTTTTTTTTTAGTTGAAGAGACTTGGCTGTTTTTTTACACGGAGTGTTTTTATGGGGATATCACTTATTTTTTTAGTTTATTTACACAACTTGTAAAACTTATTAGGGCAACAATGGCTAATTCCTTTAAAAAAATACGCCATTTCCGAATTAGTTACTAAAAAAATATTGTTTGGAGCTAAATTTAAACTTAAAGTGATATGCCATGAAGAATTGCGAAAGCATCGTTCCAATAGGTCCAGCCGTTTTCGAGATATGGCATCACTTCCGGTTTTCAAAATGGCGGCTGAAAGCTCTTACACATTGTAGGTATTAATATGTATATAAATACTAATATTTCATTATAAGCCTTCTGAATATATAGTTGGTTTTTATATAAAGGGAAGTGAATTTAAGCAGATTTCGCTAAACTATGACGTCATTTCCGGTTTCAGTAATAAGAAAACTTTAATTTAACTATTGTTATTTCATAAAGAGGACCGTCTGAATCGATTGGCGCAAATTTCGTTCCGATCGGTTAAGCCGTTTTTGAGATATGACGTCACTTCCGGTTTCAAAATGGCGACTACCGGTTTGATTTATAAAAAGGCACCTCAGACGCCAAAAGTGCACATGTGGTAAAAATTTCAGATCGATCGGCTAAGCCGTTTAGGCTGTGGCGGTGATAGCGGTGTTTCCTGATATCATCATCAGATAGGTTTTAAAAGGGGTGTAATTTCACTGTTTTCACGGCCCTCTAGCACGCAAATGGCATAACCTATTGTTCCCAAATTTAGTATATGGAGTGGGGTGGGCCATAGCTCGAAATTAAGATATTTCACAACAATGTGAGATTTTCCAATTTTATGATCCAGTAGGCCGAAAATGCCATGTTGTTGCTTACAGTAAAAGTGTTTGGTCTGCTCCTCGGTTTATTAGGCATTTACGGTATGTTGAGTGACTGTGAGTGTATGGTACGACTTGGCTGGGTGGAGCGACCGCTCCACTAGATTTGACAGCTCAAAGTAATTTTTTCACTGCCTTCCGAATTAATTTTCCATTTCAGTGGCAGTGAATTATTAAATATCTCCAATATGGAGAAAAAGGATCTTTCAAAATTAGTCAAGCATTAACCAGTAGTTACCCCTCTCTGTAATATATCTCTATGGATATACAAAGCGGCTATGAGTTGTGTTATTGAAACTCAACGCCCCATATCCTAAGTGGCCAGTTATTAAACAGTTCAAATCGAGGCGGGAAGGGGTTAAAAGATAACGCTTAGAAAATACCATTCAAAAGGAATACAATAAAAATCACCCAAAATATGAAAAAGAATAAGTGCCAACTCCATTAATATATTATCTAGGTAGGTAAGGTAAAGATACACGGCAGAAAAATCAGAGGATGTGGAGCATTAGAAAATATGTGTTAACTATAAGGAATAAGAATTGTATACATCTATGTATGTTGTAAAAATTAAATAGAGTTATTGCTAAATTATAGTGCCATACTTTAATAAACACCAATATTACTAATTGACAGTTGTAATTGCAGTTTGTACTGTTTCACCAAATCCTTACCACTTTGATAGAACCTACTTTCTTACTATTTGAGCGAGCGAAGCGAGCGTCTACTTTTAGCTCTTTTGGCACGGACTTCTGTTTTTTTTTTTGTCTGTTAATAGACGATACACAGGTCGCACCGTTTCACCTATCGATCTGAAATTTTGCACACATGTAAAACCAACCTTCTCTGTTTGCAGGCCCTAATTTTTTTAAAATCCATTTATTGGTTAAAATTTAAATAAATATCTCCTGATAGGCTGAAAAATGAAAACGGTCTTCGATAATTCAGATCAAACTCATATTTTGCATGATTATTATGACCAACATTGTCTCTTATTTTACAAAATTTCATCCCAATCAGTTAAGAACGTATGAACTTATTAACATTTTTCATATCTGTCAGTAATGAAGTATCAAAATGAATGTTTTCCAGTGCCAGTTGAATTGCATCTGATTTGCTATATTTACCAGGATGCTTAGATGCTATTTTCAAGTTTCAATGAAAAGCATAATATGTTGTGTTGATTGAGTGATCATATTTCAATTCAATATGGATGTATATGTTTTCTGTGCTTGTGTACGCATTTCCGGTTCGAGAATTTGCACGTCCCCGTGCTCGCTCACCAACGCGTTACACTGAGCGTTTTCCTATTTACTTTACTTGACCTTTCAAATTAACCACGTGGAATGTTGGGGGGGGGGGGGGGGGGGGGGCGAATTTATAATTTTCTTGTATTTATCTGACTGCTATACCTTCTTATTCCTCACAGCTGCTACCAGTCATCAAGGGCCAGATTCACAAATGGTTTATGCCCTATTTTTTCTTAATTTCGAACCACATCGAACAGTTTGTCCATCCTGTTGTCCTGTATGCATCCAGCAAGCACTGCGATGTCAATGCGAGCGACCAAGGTCCACTAAATCTTCTCCTAGCGGAGAACAGGCGAACCGCCAAATAAGGTCGTTCCATCTGACGCCATTACGGTGTAAAGCGGAAGTAAAATCAAGCGGATGTAATCAAGTGGAAGTAAAGCGGAAACGGAAGTAAATTTTGTTGAATAACATTGATCGCTCATACTACATTAAAACCAAGACGATGAAACTGATCAATATCAAACAAAAGGTAAACATCAATTTATACTATTTTGTGACTATGCCGACTTACTGACGGACACTGCATCTGACAGTTCAGAAGTTAGCTAAGCTGTCTTGCGCATGCGTGACGTCTTCCGTCTTCCGTTTGGCTCCGCAATGGAGGACACTTTTGTATTTAACAAAGTGGAAGTGTGTGCAACGACCTAATTAGCACCGTGAGGTGCTGCGCGCTAGTAGGAGCGGAGATTTAGTGGACCTTGCGAGCGACCAGACATTATGCAGATCCAAGGGGCCGTGTCGCTAGTCTCATCTACATAACTGCGAGACTCCCTACAAACAGAATCATGCACTCTGGACCAACACGCAACACAACGGCTTAATTGACGCGGGGTTTGATTTACTCTTGTTTGCGCGCGCATCAACTAGATTGTGACGTCATGAAGAAGCCGGACTCATGAATAGGGATGTTGCGGGGTTGTTGGGTGGGTTTTTATAAGAGCAGTCAGTGTAATAACAGAAAACAAAGTTGTTTTCATGTTTTACACGGCTTTAGTGACTTTCAGTTCAACATTGTGCTGGTTATTAAAATATCTGTACATCAGTGCTAGAAGGCCGGAAGTCCATTTTCTCGATTTGCGTTGCAAAGTCAACTAATACAGTTATATAATATATTAGATTGAATGACTCATGTCACTTTAGGGCAGCTGTATCAATCCTGGTTGCTAGGTAAATCTTGTTTATTTTTCTCGGGGACAGGCAACTCCTCAATCGTTGTGAATGAAGGATATAAAAAAAAGAAATACAGATATGCTACAAAATAAAAAGGGAAATTAGATTATGATTACTTATTTTACTTATTTACTGACAGCATCTGTCCCCCAGTTAGATTTTAGTCAGCTGTGACGTCAGAAGAGATTGCCCTATTACAAATATGATTTAATGAAAGCATACTGACTGGTTTTTGACTCTATATAGGTACCCCAAGAATCGTTGAAATGGACTTGCGTCCTTCTATCTGTGAGGTACGGATAGACTAGTTCTGTTTTTAATTTTTGCCACTCGAATTTTTGCCAGCAGCGGAAACGCCGACTCCGGTCACCCAGTCGCCAGAAGATCTTGTGACCCAAGCAGCAGCGGAAACGCCGACTCCGGTCACCCAGTCGCCTGAAGATCTTGTGACCCAAGCAGCAGCGGAAACGCCGACTCCGGTCACCCAGTCGCCAGAAGATCTTGTGACCCAAGCAGCAGCGGAAACGCCGACTCCGGTCACCCAGTCGCCTGAAGATCTTGTGACCCAAGCAGCAGCGGAAACGCCGACTCTGGTCACCCAGTCGCCTGAAGATCTTGTGACCCTAGCAGCAGCGGAAACGCCGATTTCAGTGGGACCCAGCAGACGGAAGCGTAAAAAACTCTGCCCTATTAGTTTCAAACCATTAACAAAGAAGAGAACTAGGAAAGCTAGAGAAGTGCTTGACTTGTGACGAAAGATAATGGCATTGCGTAGAAACAATCCCACCGAATGTAAGAGTAAGTCAAAGGTAGAAACCTACCCTAAACTTAGCAAGATATGTATGAAACTAGGCAAGTCTCACTTAAATTTGTGCCATGTCAATATTAGATCAATAGTTAGAAATATAGATGAATTTAAGCTTATGTTAGTTAAGAACAATTTTGATGTGATTTGTGTGACTGAAACTTGGCTGAAGCCTGGTCATATACCATGTATTAACATCCCAGACTACGCGCTAGTCCGCAAAGATAGAGAGAAAAAGAGAGGAGGTGGTATAGCCATATACATAAAATCCCATCTTAGATACAAAACAATAGTCATTAAGGATGATATAGATAGTAATACCCTTGAGCACGCTGTCATTGAATTGAATGTAAAAGGGACGAAGGTAGCCGTTATAGCAATGTACAGACCTCCAGGAATGGGACAAGACACACTGGACACATGTGGGTTATTATTAGAACTCACTCGAGCAAATTGCGAGCATGTGATCTGCATGGGGGATCTTAATGTGGACTGGTTGCAAAGTAGCAATGAGAAAAGTGCTATGGAAAACACACTAGACTCACTCGGGATGAAACAAGTAGTTAGAACTGCTACTCGTATTACAGAGAATACGGCGACACTTTTAGATGTAATAATACTAAGTAACACAAATAATCTCATATCACTTGGACAGTTAGCACCCCCTGGAAATAGCGACCATAATGTAGTTCACATGCGCTATAACTTGGATACAACAAAATCTAAACCAAAATATATTGAGTATAGAAATCTAAAGGGGGTAGACATGGATCTATTGAAAATGGAGGCAGAGGTAGCAAAATGGGGGGACATTGATGACATATCTGACATAAATGAAAAGGTTAAGCATTTTAATAAACTCATTTTACAGCTAATTGATAAACATGCACCCTTAGTTCGAAAAAGAATTACCAAGCCACTCGCCCCATGGATCACAGATGCCATCATTGCTAACATTGCTGCTAAAGATAAAGCACATACTAGAGCCAAGAAGACAAAAAGAAAAACCGATTGGGACTCGTTCAAAAAGCTAAGAAATTTAATAAATCATGACATTGACATAGCAAAAAGACAGCATTTTACCAAGCTGAACTCGATTAGCAATTCAAATAAATGGCGGTTTTTAAAAAAATTTGATGTTACTAAATCTGAGGTAAAAGTAAGTCTACCTGGACATTTAGAGGACCCAAACGCCCTGAACCGTCATTTTGTTAAGATCGGTTCTTCAAAGGCTTTTGAAAAGGAGATAGAGCAGCACATTAATGATTTAAATACTCATGAACCTGAGGAACGCTTTCACCTTCGAATAGTAAATCGTGAATTAGTATATAAAATCATTAGTTCTATAGACACGAAAGCCACTGGCACGGATAATATTAATATTACAATATTAAAGCTTGTCCTCCCATTTTGTTTAAATGCCATTACAAATATAATCAATTTCGCTATAATGTCGTCATCGTTTCCTGATTTATGGAAGATTGCGATAGTTATTCCACTTCCTAAAAGCGCAAACCCGATTGCCTTAACTGATATTAGGCCAGTAAGCATCCTCTCAACTCTATCGAAGGTATTAGAAAAAATTGTTTACAAACAAACTATAGAGTACATAGAGGAATTTAACATACTGCCTAAACAGCAATCAGGTTTCAGGGCTGGATACAGCTGCAACACATCACTGCTGGACATGTCTGATGAGATTGTTCACAACATGTCAAGCACTGGCGTAAGCTTGCTAACATTACTCGACTACTCAAAAGCATTCGATACCATTCACCACAACCTTCTTCTAGCTAAACTAAAAGCGATGGGATTTTCAACCCTCACTACCAAATTTTTTGCCAACTATCTGGACAACAGGAAGCAGTTAGTTAAAGTTGAATCGAATGGGGTTGTTAGGAAAAGCGACTTTCTCAACATTGAAAATGGTGTCCCTCAGGGGTCTGTATTAGGACCCCTCCTGTTTAACCTATACGTTCATGATCTTCCTCGGGTAGTAAAATATAGCAAAGTTTGTCAATATGCAGACGACTTACAATTATTCATACCGTGTGAGAGTATCGAAGTAATTACAAATTGTATTGAGAACCTTAATACCGACCTCATCGCAATTCAACTGTATTCGGAAAGGAATGGTCTGTGCCTTAATCCAAACAAGTCAATCTTGGTTCCGCTAGGGAAACCCAAATCCGTAGATATTTTTGTAAACTCCACTCATAAGGTCCGGTTAGGAGAAGTAGACATTAAATTAGAAAACGTAGCTAGAAACTTAGGAGTTTGGTTCCAAACTGACATGAGCTGGAAAGAACACGTGAAAAAATGTTGCAATAAGGCACAGGGTACAATCCGATATCTAAATAGGTTTAAAAAGTATTTGCCTATCAACACTAAAAAGCTTCTAGCGGAATCCCTTGTATTATCTATTTTTGATTATTGTGATTTGGTTTATATAGGTATAAACAAAGGTACTTCTCGTCGAATTCAAAAAGTCCAAAATGCTTGTGTGCGATTTATTTTGAATGCGCCCTTCAGGCAACAAATTTCTCCACAACTCATCAAACTTGGGTGGTTGAACATGGAGAACCGCAGGATTCTACACTTTGCAACTTTCATTCACAAAATAATTAACACTAAGTCTCCAAAATATTTATATGAAAAACTACAGTTAACAAAGAACTTGCATAGCTACAACACACGACAAAGAAACAACCTAGTTTTCAACCACCACAACTCCTTATCATCTCACTCTTTTTCTATTCATGGTCCAAGGATATGGAACAGGTTACCAGCGACGCTTAAAGAAATTTCATCTGTAAAAATTTTTAAGTGGGAATATAAAGCTGTACTTCTTAAAGAACAAGAAAATAATATTGTATTAAAGATAAAGCCAAAATATATTAAACCTCTCTGGCCCATATTACTCATAGCAATTTATTTTTATCTCATCTTTTACATAATTATATGTTAATTGACTCTTCTATAAGGTTCTACAATGTTGTACTTATTATGTGATCAATCCTAGTTTTAAAAGAATAGGTGCCTACCACATTATCATGCGACAGCAGGATTTTATTAATGCATAGGTAGTTGTCTAGTTGCTTTGAATGCATAATGTGTATGTTACTTTGCCATTATAGGCACCTACTATTATACTATTATATCTTAATTTTAATTTTAACTATAGGCTAGAACTTTTTTCTTCTTACAGGTTATATGGAAGAACAGACGCATGTGTCTGAATATCGCCTCTTTTGTAATGTATTCTTCGTGCAAAATAAAGACATAATAATAATAATACTTTGTACTTTGTATTTTGTTTTGAGTGGTTTCCCTCAGTCGAGAGGCAAATGATGGGAAGGTTCCCTACCAATAGGCCTCGACCGCTTCCTTCCCACAGTCCATCTTACCTGTTCATCATCATCATTGTCATAATCGTTCCTCCGCCTTTAGCCTAGTTGCTGAACAGTGCGACGTTAAACACCGTTTTATAAGAGAAACGATTTTGATAACTTTGGCGCTTTTATCAGTTCTCAGAACCCTGATTAGAGCATCGATAAAGTATAGATATTTCATTCCTACGATCTTCTACAATCTTCTCTTGAATTTTACAATGCTGCTTACGAGTCCAAATATGCTGAGAGCTTTTAGTGGTGCAAAAGTGATTGTAGATTTCAATTTGAAAATTCACTTATTTTCAGAAGTATTCCATATCATTCCACTTTTCCAGACGTGAAACCAGAATCAAGCAGATCAATTATATCAATGAGGTCTCAAGTTTGAGTCTCGATAAAACTCAACTTTCTAAACCTACATTCTTGGAGTGAACGTTTTCACATTGCCACGAATCTGTTTTTGTTTTCTTTTCGCATTACAGGTCAAACGAAGTAACGGATCAGGCAAATTGTTCATCTCCCTATTGATTTCTAGCAATATCGGTCTCTTGGTTTCCTTGTAAATGGATTTCCCCGGAAAATTTTAAATTTGAGGCATGAATTTCGTGCATTTGACGTAATTTTAACACTTTTTAAGCATATTTTTATCTTAACATAAATGAATAAGAACATAGGGAGGGGAATTAAATCAGAGGTGGTAAGGGGGAGGATTTTCCCCCAATCCCCCCCCCCCCCCCTTCCTACGCGCCTGTATCTTTAAGTAAATATCTTGAAATTTGTCTTGATTGCATCACAACATGATAACAAACACTATGCAAAGTGATTGTAATGACCCCCCCCCCCCCCGGACTGCATTAACATGTTGTAAACTGCCCCCCCCCCCCTCCACAAGGCGCCGGACGTCCCCGGGGCGCCATGCGCCGCAATTTCCTAATTATTCTCGCCGCCTGGTAATTGTTTGGACGTCGTCACCGCCTTCTAGGTGGCTTGTGTGTTGATTAGCGGTCACTGCCTGCTGGATGTCGAGGAGGTACCGGGTTCGATCCAGTCTGGAGTTACACACAACACTAGGAAAACAAATCTTGCATGCTATTCGAGAAAATAAGGAACACAACTGACCTCTGGTGGATTTTGTGGTACTAGGTAAATGGCGGCTATCAAGGGCGCATTTGCATAAATATAAATACAAATATTTGATATAGTTGTTTGTTATGGCCAAGAAAGTAAATTTATAGCTAAATATCAATTTAATTTGTTTTTTGTTTTGTCACTGCTTTATGGAAACACGAAATGTAAAAACAAAAAAATTAATATGTGGACCTGATAGTAGCCATCTTGCCAGAAGTGGCTCCATCACGTATCACTTATTTGTGGGAATACAACAAACACACGATTATATCGGATGCCCTGGGTCTTAAAATATTCATATAGAGTTTGATTTCCAATAGATCAAGACTCAAATTATCCAAAATTCATAATATTTTGTTTGAGTGTGTCACGTTGAAGGTTTGAAGTAAGTTATGTTTTTTTTGTAACCATCGTAAAAAAATCAATTTTATGTTGATACCTATTTGATATTAATGTTGTGAATAAATGTTACGAAGTTGTGATCTCCGTTTCGAAAAATTGCTTTCAGTTCTAGTGTCTATTCACCTCAAATTGTCCAGTTATTTCGGGTTACAAAAATATCAAAATCTTGGCAATTCTTGGTTTAAACAGATACGAAACCAAGAATCGCCAAGATTGAGATATTTTTGTACTATCTTTTAGTTTCTCAATGTGAATTGTATGGTGGAATACCCACTTCAGAAATTTATATGATTTTGTAGAAACCAGAGTTACCCAGATAATGTTTGAAATAGTCCATTACTGAAGGTAGTACCCTATAGTATCTTCTCTTTCATTATTGACCTATTTTATGTAAACAGATAATATTGTAAACTATATAAGTAAAATAACAAATTTGTCTCGATAACTCTGCAGAATTTCTGATTGATCATTGGAATGAGCTGGAGGTCTAACAATCATAGAGTCGGTCCAATTCTTTGAGTTTTGTTCCAGGGCCTAATATCAGTTTGAAGGGAGGAACAGGATGGATTGTAAAGAAATTCAAGTCGCTCTCAAAAGTTACAGACGAGATAAAACTAAGAGAGATACCAGGAGATAAGAGACCAAGTATTAAATAGCACTATGCAAATTAAATAATTATTACATAATGCATAATAATTACTCAAGAAAAGTCGTATTACGCAGCCTACAGTCGCCAAATATGATATCATTCTATAATCTATTTCTAAACTGCGCATCTAGCAATGAATCACGAATCTGCGAGGACTTAACGATGTTTTGACTGCCGAGGAAGCTGATACTGTCATTAACATCGTCTGCCGGCAAAGTGTCAGCTTACTCGAGCGACCGAGCCACCGGGGTCAGAATAATTACAGAGTCGAGGGGTGGACAATCAGGCTGCTGCGTGGACGACAGGGGTGGACAGCGTTGAGGGTGGTCAGTACTTAGGCTGAGGGGGGGGGGGGGGGGGGCAGACATTTTTAATATTTTCAAAAATGACATGTGACAACAGGGGGATTTGGGGCCGCAACCCCCGAGAAAATATGGTTCAAGGGCGATTTGTTGCAATTTGGAATCGCATAGTAGCTACTATTGGAAAGTACAAATTACTAATGTCCACAAAACGGTATGTGTTTCAGCAAATATATTGTGCTGATTTCTTCGATGAGCTGCTCTGATTTCGTTGGGGGGGGGGGGGGGGGGGGGCTGTATAAACCCTTGGTGGTAATATTGCAACTTTCACCAGTTAGTGTCAAAGGATTATGTTACTTAGTTTTTGATTTGAGAATGGATTGGGTATGCCTCATCTATTTTAATTTGGATCGGTAAAAAAGCTGGTGTTGTTGAGTAATTTTTTATTTGAACGAAATTATACCACATGAAAATACTTGCCTATACATTTGCCACACAATGGATTAGAGATAGCAGAACTTTCACATTCTTCTGGAGGTTACACAGTGTAAGTTTGTCTGTCATCTTGGAACCTGGATTCGTAGATTTAGTTCATTACAAATCCTTGTGTATACCTATAACACACAGGGCTGTGTATTTGAAAGTGTTGTGACTTGTTGCTTTTTATTATACAATACAAACAATAATATAACACGTAAAAAAGTCACAAGCTATTCCAACTAAACCAACCATCTAGTCTAATTTAACTCAGTATCTCAGAGGTAAAAGGACGGTTGTCTAGTTCAATGATTCTTGAGGTGAGCTCACATGCCAGTAATTTTGCCTTCGTCCAACATAAAGGTAATGTTGCGACCAACAATTTTTCATTAAAACACTTCAATATAACTGTATTTGTTGACATCAGTCAAAAAAGAAACACACCCTCTTGAGTGATATGAAGCTGTGAGGGGACGACGGAGCTTCGAACTCAGGACATCTGCACAGAATCTTCCCGTCTAATCCGACTTTAGATGAGTACTCGCAGTAATCCCGAGTCAATCCCACGGGATTAGGGATTAAAACTGTGACGTCATTTCATCCAGATTCTTCCGCTTCTCGTAGCTCGCGAGATGCTCAGTCATATTGATTTTATTACTTCCGATAAAACCATCGCTTTAATTAAATTTTTTAACAAAGTTTTCTAATATTTTACTACATTTTATCAGTTCAATTTAACATTTAAAATCAACGATACTTCTACAACTATCTTTTGTAATAATAACTATAATAGTTTGATACTATCGATACTAATTGATCATTATAATACTAATCCTAATTTATACTAATCAATAATGGCCTCCTCTGAATAGAGGCGTTGATAAGCGAGCATTGTAAATCCATCAGTAAAGCAGAGTTTAAGCTATGAATCAATTTTACGGTGAAATCAGAAGACAGATCTTGCTAGAAATCAATAGGGCGACGAACAGGATAGTAATGAATATTTTATAAAATGAGCCCGATCCGTTAGAACATTCAAGAACAGAGATTTGAGCCATTAATTAGAAAACAAATATTTATTAACTTTTTAAACCTAAAAAATAATTGTACCAAATATTCAAAAAAAATATATATAGCTTAAAAATATTTAAGCAATTCAAAGTTTTGGAATATTTCGTCATGTTTTATATAAAAAAAAGACAGAAATAAATAATTTTATATAAAACATGACGAAATATCCCAAAACATTGAATTACTTTATTAATAATAATAGTAAATAATAAAAATAATAAATTCACACATGTGACATGATTTGGCGCATATTGTTTGTGTCATTCTTGAGCAAAGAGAGCGTTGTACTTCCACATTTCCGCCACTCTGTTCTAATATGATTCTAATCCGTCATGTCGTCTATACAGTCTAATACCCGTTGCATTGTCAGGCAAAAGCCAACATGTGGCGCAATTGAAACATAAAGCGGTCTCGACTGTGTAACAGATCGCATCTGATGCGTCTGCGCACTAGAGATGAAATCACTGGTGCACTTGTTTGAAACTACCCCCGGACATTAAGAGGGCTGATACCACGTGACCTAGAGGTCATACTAGATTATACATGCCATGGTGTTCAGTTAGTTTGATTAATTTGTAAGAATTAGACTGTGGCAAAGTCATATTGTGATTAACTAGCGTTTTGGATTAAATTGAACTGTTCCAAAGATTTTGATGCATCTGATTGGCTGTACCACAAATTTGATCCAAAAGTTAGTTAATCCGACATAATTAACATTAGTTTGTTAATACCAAAGATATTTTAATGACTTTATTAATTGAAGATTTATGTATATTCTTTATACCTATATTTTTTGACAGTGTCCATAAGTGCTGTTTGTACATTTTATGGCTGAAAATACAATAAAATACATCATCGTTGTCAGACAATTTTTTTAAAATTACGAAACAAATCTTTTAGAGTAATTTTCGTATGTTCATATATCTTCCTATTTTAAATATTTCGACTTTCGACGCCATTAAGATCAGTTAATCAATTTTCTTTTTTTCTTTTTCGTGCGATACATGTCATGTCACACCGTTCCTCTGATCACGCTTAACTTTAGAAATACAATTAATTGGCATGTGACTGGTTTTCCGAATGGTTTCTGAACGAAATCCTACTATTGGTTGTTAAGAGCTTTTGATAGCTTTGTAATAGTTATTAAAATAGTTATTTTGATAAAGAAAACATGGCTCAGCACCTTGATCACTTTCAAATTATAGAGAATCGTTTTCACTCTAAAGTGTGTAGATCAGCAACTCACGCACAGCATGTTGCTACATTCAAGAAAGCGTTTTCCTAGCAGCTGAATAAAACTCTATTTCCAAACAGTTTTCCAGCACGTATTCCGCCCCCTTAATCAACTACATCTCAACCCGCAATATCCAATTGTTCATCTCAAGCCTCGACATTTAAGAGGCGCTTATACGCTCCCAATGAGCACTCATTAGTCCTGACGCAACCCTTGCCGGTGCACTTGAGGGCCCCTGAACCCCTCCGTGGGGGCGACTGTTTCAATACGCCATCTGGAACCAAGAGGTTGAATTAATATGCAGAGCGTGGTGACCACCTGCCCCCCCCCCCCCCCCCCCACATGGGCGTTATTGCCCGGCAGAATGTGTGCTCCAGATAAGTCAATCGTGAGGATGTCTGGATTAATCGATAGAGACATGTTAGATGCTTTAGAAACGGTTTTTGAATACTCGGCTAAAACCAGTAGTTACGTTTAAACGGTCATTTAAAACCATGGCAATTGTCCTATTTAACTGTTGAAAAGTTAGCAGAGTATGGAAAAACTGACCCTGTGTTTGAGAATACCCGAACAGATGGCTGAGGGTAACGCTCTGTACTGTACTCCGGAGGCCCGGGTTCGATTCCCGCGGTCGTCTTCCTGACAGGGTTTTTTTCGTGTTTTTTTCCCTCAGTCGACAGGCAAATGCTGGGAAGGTACCCTACTAATAGGCCACAACCGCCTCCTTCCCACCTTCCATCCTTACCTACTCTTCACCATCATCTCCCAATCATCATCATAATCATTCATCCGTCGCCATTAGCCTCGCTGCAGAACAGTGCGACGTTAAGCCACAGACAGGTATCTGATAGATATCTGAACTGAACTAATATGATTTCTTTAATAGTTTTCCTTGTTCATCATAAACGCAAGAAAGAGTGTGCAAAAGCAGAACTAATTTCTAAGAAATCACTTGATAAATGCGTGTAAGGCATTCCCTGGTTTCCTAATTATTTTCCTAAAATTCCGTAGTAAATATTAGATTTAAACTATTTTACACCGACATATTCAAATCAAATTCTTATATTAGGTATGGAAAGGAATGTGGATGGAATAAGGAATGGAGATAAGGAATATAAGGAATGGAATGCATTTTATACATCTACCCGGAAGTTTTTAAAAGTTGGACAGCAAAATCTAAATAATTTTTCTATTCCTAATATAATTAAATTTCCTCATATTCTAAATAAAATTGAAAACTAAATGAATCATTTGTATTAAGAAATGTTAAGAAAAAACGATTAAACATTGTTATTGAGTATAAAATATTTACACTGAAACCTCTATTCGGGCTCCCCCTTAAGCCGCCACCTGCCCCCCCCCCCCCCCTAGAGTGATAAGAAGAGAACCACGTGACTGATCAGCGGAGTGGATAATATCGATTACTATTCACTAAGGATTAGATTTATTGAAATTAGATTTCATGTAAGAAGATTTGCGCAAAACTCTCGGGGGCAATTTTTTGGTTGAGTGACGTCGAGTTTTCTGCCGAGCGTTGTTGAGTGAGCAGGTGGCTCGGTGACTCAACGCGTGGGCGTGGGTTCGATCCCCTTAGTGGGCATCCTGAGCGAGGTCTGTCGTGATTTCCCTTCATCGACATCATTAGGGTTAGGATGTTTAGGACCTTTGAAACGCCCAAAAAGGCAGGCAAATAGTACCTTAAACTTTTTAAAAAAGGACCACAAAATCCAGAAAAAAGACCAATGAAATTTTATGTAATCAATATTTGTCAACATATTATTCGATTTATCGGTTTAGGAGTTGGACTTGCAGTAATATATTAAAATTTACTTAATTATTGTATGAACATTTCCATAAATCAAAATTATGTCCATTGTTGATGGCCATCCAAATGGTGGATGGAAATTGTATCAATTGTGGTCAAGCCCAAAATTCATAAAATTGTTGTAACTTGTGCAACAAGCCATTTCATATTATTTTCCCCAATAATTAAAAAATAGCAAGAAAAGGACTGCGTATTCATAAAAATTAGAAAAGGGCATTTTCAGGCAAAATTAAACACATATTTTTTAAATCAGGAACACATGAAACATATTTTTATATAATATTTAGACGCGTCTGAACAAAAAACTAAAAAAGGATAATACCTAAGCATCCAATAGCCCTAGTCATCATCGACTTACTTGCCAATAACATCAAAATAAATTAATGAGCGAGAGACACATTCGACGCTTTTCACTCGGATTTTTGTTTCTGTCCCTGCTTATTCACAAAACACACCGTTTCTCCAATCAAGTTGAAATTTTGAACACATATGAAGGCAATCTAGTTGGTGTATAGTCACCTCTATATGTCTTGATAAAACTCATCCCCTAACAGCGGCTACCAATCGTACAAAGACACGTAGTATAAGTTGCATCAAATATTGATTGTATACAGAGGGGGGATTTGCAAGACTGGTTTTATCAATTGCTCATATCACAACATATACCTACAGCTGTTTGTATAGGCTGAAATTTGAACAAAATACTCTGATTGGTTGAAAATTGAAAATTGAACCGTTCAACCGATCAACTTCAAATTTTGTCTAGTTATTGGGATCAACATTTTAGGTGATTCTGTCTATTTTCAGCCAAATCGATCGAGAGCTTCAAGAGTTATTGAAATTTTACTGACTTTTATGCTTGTTTTCAAATACATTATGTAAAAATTATTCAAAGAAATATCAAAGATTTTTTGACGCATGTCGTCCAAGGTCTATTATAGAGCAGCAACTTTCACACTCATATTAATTCGCATCCAATACGAAGGCTCGCTTATCAACGCGTTGCACTGAGCGTTTACCTAGTAATGCATTTGAAAAGCTAGAGGTAGTTTTGGCAAAGTCCACGAAAAGGCAAAAATGCTCAATTAGAGTCAACTTTAGGCAACTTCGAGATGTTTTGAAAACGGAAATTTTCCTCAATTGTGCATTATATTCCCCTTCCTCCAGGTATAGATTAATTCAATGTTATATTCAATCGTCAATTTTTACATCAATTTCATTTATCAATTTACATAGGTGTCTGTTAAATGTGGTCATAGATATACATTATCTAAAGCTGCATCTCATTTCTTCAATTCTCCTATTTTCCCATGCAGATTATTCAAATACATTCTCACATAACTGCGCGTGAAAACGCCCACTCGTACCTGAACGCTCGGTTGTTTCCTACACTTTGCATGCAAAATGTTTCTGTTACACGTGTAACTGTGATGACCATAGCAAAAACATCGTCCGCACTTTTACACGTGTCGAATGGTAGATGTTCGAGAAATGTTTTTGGGATGAGATGCGTTGAAAATGTCACGCCACTCATTTGAACCAATCAGCAGTGATGAGATTTCTTCACGTTTTATTACATTTATTACGCCTCCATTTTGTGTCGTGTACAAGCTCTACGATCTTCGTTGTAGTAACACGTATAAAGTCTTGCGGCAAACTTTTAGTTATAATTCAACTTAATTTAACCTTAATTCTTCAAGAATAATATTGGTTTTATTTAGTGTCTGCCCCCTATTCTATAACTAAAACGAAATCATTTCGTCTGAAATCATTTCACGGCTATAAGGATAACATTGGTCTAAAATGATTTCAGATCGAAATTATATCGATTTAGTTATAGAATAAGGGTCCTGTTGCAGAATTTCAATTTGCTAAATTTCGTTTTAAACTTGAGTCTTCATTCAAAATACTGGTCCGTGAAATTTAGAGAGCGAAAATAGAAAAGTCTGTGCAAATGAAAGGAATACTCGAACTGAATTGAGGCGATTTGTTACAAAATTGTTACGAATTGGTTTTGTTTGTTTGACTGAGCGAAGGAGTTGCATGTGATTTATAACTCATTCACTTCTTCTTTCAGTTCAGACAAATGAAACCACAAACACGTGATAGAAACGAGTCGTGGACATCTACCATAAGGATAACATTGGTCTAAAATGATCTCAGATCGAAATTATATCGATTTAGTTATAGAATAAGGGTCCTGTTACATAGATTCAATTTGTAAAATTGTGTTTTGATCTTGAGTCTTCATTCGAAATACTGGTCCGTGGAATTTAGAATTGTGTGGAAAAACTGATATAGGATTCGAGCGAAAAAAACCAAAGTATTTTTTTAAGTGTCAATTGTTACGAATTGGTTTTGTTTGTTTGACTGAGCGAAGGAGTTGCATGTGATTTATAACTCATTCATTTCTTCCTTCAGTTGAGACAAATGAAACCACAAACGTCACAGAAATGAGTCGTTGACATCTCTACAAGAAGGTGTAAGTATGGAGTTGAGTCAGTTGAAATGACTAATTAGCATAATATCGGAGGCGTACAGTTAAAACTCACTAAGAGCAAGTAGAGTATATAATAGTTTAATAGTTGACATTGAATGAAGGTAATTGTGAAGAGTTTGAATTGAAGGGAGCTACGTGATAAAAAGAAATTTTGTACTAAACATTCATCAATATGTAACCTGCTCTAGGGTACCAATTTGGTAACCAAAAGCTAAAAGAAACAATTAATTAATGAATTTTTAAAGAAATCTCCCTTCAATTAATTTTTTAGAAATCAATAATATTTTTTCTTATATTTATCTATGAATCCTTCCCAAACATGTAAACATAATTTTTTATTACATGCAGTTATTATTTTTTTACTGTGGGTACAGGCGATGTCACGTCAATACGACATTTTGATCACATCCCGTCTGGTTTATAAAGATGTCTTCAGCTTCCCTGTGACTATGTAAAGCAGTGCTCGCTGTTTGCCCCCTCCCCCCCCCCCCCAGCGTGTGGTGACACCCGCACATTCGCATACACTTAACACCAGATGACAGCGGATAGGGGTTGAGCGGGGGGGGGGGGGGGGGGGGCTTTTTACCCCACACTCGGCTGACGTGTGCAGGGAAACGTGAGGAAATTCATACCTCGCTGACGTCATCAAGCATGGCGGCCAAGTAGTGGAGTTATTGATTGGGAAATCAATCTTGCTATTGGTATATTGATTTTGTTGAAAGTGTCAACTATCTTGTACTTTATAAAGTAGGTACTAGATAATTCACAGTTAGTTTTTTTTTATTTGAAAGAATGCATTTTGTCTAACTCAATCCGTGTAGAAGCTACAGATATTAAATCGTAATTGTTTTGTCGAAAATACCAAATTTTGAGTTGCCTGTAATTCGATACGGGAAGAAATTTTGGCAAAACAAAAAAAATATGTATTTGTTTATTTGAATAGTAAACAATCCTAGCAAGTTTCATCAAAATCGAAGAGGGTCGTTAATATTTTCACGATTTTTTGGTCTGACGTGGAATGACCCTCTTATAGGTTTTGAACGCCAGGCTAATGACGAAGTATCAAGGACCATTCTTTACGTACAGGGTAGTTGCAGTACCCAGGTTGATGGTAACATACCTCAAGCTTATGTTTATTTTGTTCGGGGACAGGCAATTCTTCAATAGTTTAATCGTTTTAAATACAGTTGTGAAATATATAAAAATTAATTACATAAATGGTATACAATAATAAGGAAATTAAATCAACAAAGGTCATGTTTACTTACTTATAACTTATTTACTGAAAGCAACTCAGTTCGAGTTTTGTCAGCTGTGACGACAGATGAGATTGCCGCATACATCTCAGAATCATCATAACAATTCATCTATAATTCGTCAACTATAGGCTATGACCTTGGTTTGATGAACAATAGGCAACGATGGACGGTGGGCAGGATGTAATTATAATGGAACCTTCCCAGCATTTGCCTCTCGACTGAGGGAAACCGCGGAATACCTCAGTCCTGGAATCGAATCCTGGACCTCCGGAATGCAAGTTTAAAACTTTACCACCTTTCCTTAGATTGTCAAGTGGTAGGTACAATACGTGTACTTTCCTCGTATTTTCCTACAACCCACTTGACCCTTTTCGCCTACAATATTTTGGTCCCGAAATTTTTTTGACGAAATATTTCTGTTGCATTAAAAAAATTGTATAGAGACCGCAATATCACTCTACAGGCTTGCAAGTGGGCTCGTTGTCTTCGTGTTGAATAGGCAAAGAGGGCACTAAGTTTCAGTTTTGGCAATAACTTGAAATCTAACCTGGGCACAGGTACCAATAAATGTGGGTTTTCTCGACGACAAATTCTGTACTAATTCCTAGGTGTGTAAGTAATTCCTAGGAAATTTATTCTGATTATTCATGTCAAGTTTCAGCTTGCTATGTTGAACGGTTATTCAGTTTCGATCATTTCTTTGAATCGTCTTGAATCAGTTTGGATCGTCCCGGATATTTTTTTGACTTTCCAAAATGGGTTGATTGCGTTAAATATCGGTCTCAGCTGACATAATTACAATATTTGCCATGAAAATTAAAAAGTCATACCCCCCCTCCCGCCATTGGAATCTCCGTAATAAAGAATAATTAAGAGTTTTCATAAATATTCTACTTTGTTTCGTAATTCTTTAAAAAGATTCGAATTAAACTAATCTATGCAAATGCAATTCATCTGAAGGACGGATCTGAGATAATCCCTCCGTGGCGACGAAATGAAGCGGAAAAACTTTTCCTGATCGACGGAAAACTCTCAATCCATTTCCACACCTGTCAGAAAGAAAAGCCCGCTTTCCCGCCAGTCTCGACACGTGACGATTTAATCCGCATTTGAAAGTGAAATTTCCACAGGGAAATGCGGAAAATATGCGCGTCGAGCGGTGAAAAGTGCTGCTTAAAGTTGTATAAATCCTCGACGAATATCAATCAATTCAAATCGTCTCCGAGGGATGAAGAACACTTAATTGTGACGCATTTTAAATTAGCTGATAATTCAAAACAAACTTTATTAGAATAATTAATACACTTGAAGTTTTTAAGAGTTGAAGGAAATAAATGCGAACCAAAGTGCCTTCCCCTCCCCCCCCCCCCCCCGTTCACCAATTAGTGATAATATTATCTCTGTGTAAAGCAGAGGTAGAAGGCCGGAAATCCCTCTCAGCGATTCTTGAGTGAGCTCATAAACATCCAGTCATAATTTGTAATGGTGCGACTGAGATGGTAAGAAAATTCATAGCTTCATTCTTCTTTTGTTTTATATAAGCAATGCTAAATTATTGAATTAAATTATTGAATTGAATTTCAATATTTTGAAAAAATATTGAATTATTGAAATTTAAATTAATTCAATTCATTTATTGAATTATTGACATTTTGTTGGCACGTTGACGGATCAGATTTATATCTTTATTGAGATGGATCGATGTATTTTTGAAATGTGAGTGATTGACAGCTATTCTGCGTGCCATCAAGATGGTGGCAAGCAACAATGCCGTGCAAACTATGAATACTTGGTACCATTTTTGGCTACTTTTTTACTTGGTACGCAATATTTTGCTGACTCGTTCGGTCAGCTTCCTCAGTCTCGTCTGAGGAAACTGGCCGAACAAGTAGGTCCATTTTATATAAAGGGTACAGGGAAAGAACGCTATAAGTCACATTCGGATGAAACTGAGATAAACGAAGTTTTATGTTGAAACTTGTATTGATCCATTCAAATCGATATTTCAATTGCGTTTTTCAGGACTTTGTGGCCACATTTTCTAAAAACCAAACCGAGGGTATATTCTGAAAGCTCATAAAAATCACTGCAAGATTACACCTTAAACTAATTTTTTCAATAAATGGACTTATAGCGTTCTTTCTCAGCAGTGTTGTGACTAGATAATTTTATTTTTATCTAGATAAAGATAATAGATAACTGCCAAAAATTTATCTAGATAAGATAATAGATAATATTTTGAAAAATTATCTAGATAATAGATAAAGATAAAAAAAAATTATCTAGATAAATATTAAAAGATAAAAGATAATTTTCTAAAATCTTGTCTAATTTAATTTTACAGGTATTATTATTAGGTATATCTACAAACAGTTACTTTATAGGCATATCTAACCAGATTATTGATGTTCCTACTGCCTGTGATTAAAATTTACTGAAAGGGAAGGGACTATTATTATTATAGGGGATTATAATTTTAATTTTCTAATGCGTAAATTTGGAAACGTCACAGGTCAATCACCGATTTCATTATATATAACATTATTTTCTAACAAAAGTTTTGAAAAGTATTGGAGATAGGATACTGAATTTTTGTAGGAACGATGATGTTAGTCAGTATAAAATTGTAAGACATAATAGCTTCTATCCTTAATATATCGGGTTTCGCAAAAAAAAATCATCCTGATTGAGAAGTCACTATATCGAAACTATTATGTAGGATTCTGAAATTTGTACACATACTTATTAGAAAACATACCAAAATTTAATATGTGCAGGTTTCAAAAACATTCCTATTCGCATAAGTGATGGAGCCACTTCTGACAGGAAACTTTTTAGATGCACTTTTTTATTTAGAAGTTCGTGCTTCCAAAGGGCAGTGGAAAAGGAGAAACAATTGAAATGTACAATAAGTTACAATTTTACTTTTTCAGCCATAACAAACAACTTAAAGCAAATATAATATAATTTATTTATATAAATAACCCCCTTTTAACCTCCATTATGCACCCTATCTTAAGTACCAAAGGATCCACCAGAGGTCAGTGATGTTCCTTGTTTTCGCGAATTGTAGGAAAAAAGTTACAGCTGTTCAAATTTGGTTGTCAAAAAATGGATTATACGGATCTCAAATAGCGCGCGTCCAGAAAACTTCCAATGTTTCTTCAAAACTGCGTAGTACGATATAAAGCTGAAAATTTCAAATTATATTGAAATAAGATCAAGTGTGTAAAAATGTCAATCAATTTGAATGAATGGAATGAAATCTTGAAGTTTAACGTAAAATCAGAATATGTAGATTAAGTTAAAAAAAAGAATATTTTCCCCACTATTCTGTTTTCCAGCTCAACTTCAAGATTCAATAACTGTCGTTACATAAATTGTTATTGATTTAAATTTTTACACAATCGAATCGAATCTATTTTGAATATAATTTGAAATTTTCAGCTTGATATCTTACGGTGTTTTGAAGAAACAGCGTCCCGGCCATTGGAAGTTTTCTGGACGTGCGCTAATTGAGCTCCGTATAATCAATTTTTTGACAACCAAATTTGAACAGCTGTAACTTTTTTCCTACTATAGAAATGTTTTTGAAACTTGCAAATATTAAATTTGTGTATGTTTTCTAATATGTGTACAAATTTCAGAATCCTATCTATAATAGTTTCGATATAGTTATTTCTCAATCAGGGTGATTTTTTTGCGCCACCCGGTATTATGAATTCTAATTTACATTATGGTATTTTAAAATTAAAATAGATAAATATTTTTTATCTAGATAAAAGACAAAAGATAACGATTTTTTTTATCTAGATAAAGATAAAGATAACAAGAAAAGTATTTATCTAGATAAAGATAAAGATAAAAAATAATTATCTAGATAATTATCTAGATAATTTTATCTAGATAAGTCACAACACTGTTTCTCAGTACCCTTCAAATGTGTTTTTAATTAGAATACCAGAGTTTTATCCTGGATTAGTGTACATTTTAACTAAGAAAGTGTCAAAAGAGTCCATGATGTTCAATAGCGACGATATCTTTCTGCAGCGACTAGCGAGGTATTTAAGAAGGCTTTATCAAGTGTTGAATAATTCACATATTTCCCGACACAAATCTCTCATTTTAAACCGATTTTCCCGCTCGCATCTTCGCGTCTTGTAAGCCGAGCGGGAAACTTCTGGCGGGAAACTCCAGCTGCAAATCTCCAGCGATGCAGCCTGCTGGAGAACGCAACACGGAGACTGGAATATTAATAACATGATGCGTCTTGTTTCACGCGCTTTATTCACTTAGCTGGTGGAAACTTTCACTGTCTTGTGAATGTGATGAGCAGGAACTTTGCATGCGGAGGTGACACCGTGCAGCTCGTTTTTAGACACCATCTAGGGGTGCTCAGTGGTGTAGTCGAGGGTACACGCGGGTATACGCCGTATACCTAAAAAAATAGTTTTGTTGAAGAGTGAAGATGCCAGGAATACTTATATTTTTTGTGGAATTTTACGTCTAGTTTCATTTCGTAAGCAAAAAACTGAAAAAAGTTAATTTTATAGTTTCAAAAAACCGAAAAGAGCCCTGCAGGGCAAGGTGGTGCCGTGCCCGCCACCACCTCAAAGTGTCAAATTATAAAATATATTGAATATTTTAACAAAAGACGCCTCATAACGTCTCAAAATTGATTTCACAGTGTCCAAAATCCAAAAAACGCCCTGCGGGCAAGGTGGGGGGCGCGCCCTCCCCCCTTATTCAGAGGAAATTTGTTTTCCTTACCTTGCCCCCCCCCCCCCCCTCCTGGCAGAAATCCTGCGGTCGCCCATGGTAGCGTATACCCCCAAAAAATATTAGGACTACACTACAGGGGGGTACCTATTCTCGAGCTGAAACCTCATGCGAAAATGTTCGTCTATGCGAAATCAAGTAAAATCATATGTTTTTTCAATGTTAAATTACCTGAATCCATTGTGCAGTGGCTCATTACCGCACGCAAACAATTTCAACTAACTCGAGAATAGGCCCCTGATTAGTTGATATGATGAGTTCCTCTATGTTTCTTATTAAAAAATATATGATTTTTCATATCATATCAATATAATGATTTCAATATGTAGGACTGTCCTCTCATGCTCAAAAGAATGTCCAGATTGATCGACGCAAGTGGCCAGAGTCTACTGGATTCCGTCCATAAGATTATTAGCACACGGTCTTGTGGTGTTGAGGACTGACACCCGCAAATATCTACTTGCGGACGCAACTTCTGCAGAACATGAGGCTTTTAAAAGCATAAATTAGCAAAAGACAGCAGAAACATCTTATATTTTCAAAATAATAACTATTTTATGTCTGGGGCTTAACGTCGCACTGTTCTGCAGCGATGCTAATGGCGACGGATGAATGATTATGATGATGATTGGGAGATGATGGTGAAGAGTAGGTAAGGATGGAAGGTGGGAAGGAGGCGGTCGTGGCCTATTAGTAAGGTACCTTCCCAGCATATGCCTGTCGACTGAGGGAAAACCACGAAAAAAACCCAGTCAGGAAGGACGGCCGCGGGAATCGAACCCGGGCCTCCGGAATACAAGTTCAGAGCGTTAACCACTCACCCAACCTGTTCCCCAAATAATGTTTTTCCGCCTACTGATTAAAGGTTAAGTTGTTATGTGCGGACGGATCCAATAATTAAATGTAGGTATGACCAATATCGAATAGTTAGTGAACAAATGGTATAAAAATTTAAAAAGCGGTTAATTTTCCGATTTATAATTTTCCGGAGAATTAACATCCCAGGTTTCGACGTTCGGAAGCGCTTTAAAAACTCAAAGAGCCAAACAAAAGGCAATCAAAGAGCCAATCAAAATGCAGAGTGGAAAAGGAACATTTTTAAACCCTAGCGACACATAGAAATGCATATAATTGTAAAAGTACTGCTTGTTCTCAAGTACTCAGTTGGTACAACACGATAGCCACTGATCAGACCGCTCCTGGTGGCTGATTGCGTCATTACCCAGCGCTCTAGCGGCAGTGAAGCGAACCAGTCCCCTCCCTCGCGATGAGAAGGCTTAGGGGATGATTGATTAGGGGTTGATTGCGATTATTGTTACCAGATCGTGATTTACTTAGCACTTCAAAGTGGAGTGTGAACTAGAAAATCCGACATTGAAATTATGAACTTCTGTACTTATTCTATGAAGTGAGATGATTATGCTAAATCAGAGACACTATTGCTAACTAGCATCCCAGAACCATTATAATGAGGGTTGTGCCTAATTATCTAGATTTTGTACATCAGAAAACAGCAGAATTATCTTAATAACCCATATTAATATTTATAATTAACCTTATAATGCCTTTATCAATGACGATGTGTAGTTTTGGACACCGCTTGGGCCCTATTCTAGAACTTTTCAATTCCCATTTCTGCTGGAATTGAATTCAAAGCTATGTCATATGTGGATACTTGCATGGAATCGGATTCCAGCAGAATTGAAACAGCTAAAAAAGAGTTAAAAAGTTAAGTTATAGAATAGGGCTCCTGGACTAGCGTTGGGCACACCGGAATCTTAACGCCAGAGTGGACGATATTTTTGTTATTTATTTTTATTTATTATAAATTAAATACATTTCAACGTAGCACCGCTAAACGAACAATGGCTTGTCGGCAGGGCTACAAAATTCAATTACAGATTATAATAGAAATAAAAAACACTCTCAGATCATCACAATCGTGACTGTTACATAATTCAAAGTAATAAAGTAAATTCACAAATAATATAATAACTTGAATTACACAAAAGAGAGAAAAAAATTAAAAAACGCATCTGATTCCACAGAAATGGAAACCAGCTAACAATTAATCCAAATTTTCTACAACCCATTTTTTTATTATTGTTTTAACATATTTTTTTTAAATTTCGTAATTCATGAGGTAATTTTATTAAATAAAGCTGGGATCAAAGATTTCCTATTTCGCAACCCATAAGCATTGTAATGCAGACCCGGAGCAAAATACCTATCTCTATTTCTAGTCTGATAAGAATGCTGCACCGGAATCTTGAACTCTTATTCAAAATAATTCGTTAAAATAAAAACATAGAAATGAATCTGCCTCACAGACAGCAATTTACACTCCCTCGCACGTAAATCCCTATCCAGCTTGATGATTTTTTAAATTCTTTTTTGTATTGAATCAATTTTACTGAGGTGCGTATCAGTTGTAAGACCCCAAGCCAGAACACCATATCTAATAATAGACTCGACTAACGCAAAAAAAAACTGTATGTATAACGTGTTATGATTCGTTTATTTGTTATGAATGAAACGAGTAATTAGAATTAGGGAATATGCATGCATTTATTAAAAACCATAATTCAAAATATCAACATATTTGTTGGTAAATAGCACTATTTTCATACTAAAAAGTGTACATTTTCATTCATAAATATGAAATTAAAAATCAGTGTAAATATTGGCGGGAAAACGCCATCCCGGCCAGTGATGTCATTTATATCAACCAACAATGATGTTGCCATGGTTACGTTAAAAAATGACATCACTCGCCGGGATGGCGTATTCCCGCCAAAATGTACACCGATAATTTCATATTTTATCAATGAAAATTTACGCTTTTTAATGTGAAAATAGTGTGATTTAAAAACAAATATGTTGTTATTTTGAAATATTTGATTTTAAACTTATTTACAGAAAGCATCCGTTAGATTTTGGTCTGTTATGACGTCACATGAGACATATTATTTCCTGCCTCACAACTTCGCGCGCCACCTACTGGCCGCTCTAGCAACTAGCCATCACACTCAAGTCAGCTGTTCATCTTGTCGTGTCATCAGTGTACAGGCTGTTCAATTTACGCTTACAACCTCGCTAGGGTGTCACTAAGCAGCACCATCCAGATCATTCACCTGAATTCTCACTTTGCCAACCTAAACTTTCCAAAGTGAATCCGCTAACTTGAATTTGCAACCTAGTTCTAGCTGATTTTCATTTCTTGTGTTGGTGCACATCATTTTCGTTGCCAATCTTCGCCACCATAGTCATTGTAAAGAAGATTTGAACAAACTGTAGCCCATCTCCAAGTTTCATGTCAACCCGTGCTCTAGAGGAATCCGGTATGTCAATCACGTCATTGCAAACACTAACTGCGCATGTGCGATTACGAACTCGTGTTAGGAATAACTCATAGTGAATAAGTTCAACTTCACACCTCGTCTTGTATACAGAGCGGTTATTTTTAAAAGAGTGGCCAACTTGGCAACACTGTTCTATTGGCTGGACGCCATTTCTGTGCTCATGGCAATGTTATTATTGGCGATTCGAACATGTGCGATGGCAAAGTTTAATATTTGTGTCAGATTGTTCCATGGGACCAGCTGTGTAATATTTGGAGGAAATAACATTGACTTAGTGTATCGATGCTATCTTCAGTTCATACCAGCGATCTTTAGTGTGCTTCTCAGGACAAAACATAGCGGTCAAATCTTCCGGTGGCCACTCTATTGAAAATACAGGCCAAGTGCAGTGATAATTGAGGGTCTTGAATGGAAATCTTGTAAAAAAATATCAAAAGGCACAACAGCGGTGCTACGGGGTGGGAAATAAGGGGCAACTGCCCCCTCCCCCCCCCTCACAAAAAAATATTCCCCCTTCCGAGGCCAGCCTATGTTTTAATTACGATTTATAATCCCCCCGACCCCAGTTATTTGTCTTGCCACTGTTCTGCTTTCCTAGCATTTTTTTTTCTGGGTCGCCATGACCCCAAATTTTGAGCTTTCACGTTTTGAAACCGATTGCATAAGACTTGAAAAAGTTGAAGACTTAAGGCTGAATTACACGATTCAAGTTTCCTTGAATTCAACCCTTTCAAGGGGATTGGATTCAAGACTTGGATCGTCTAAATGAAAACATTGAAGCATTCCAAATCTTGAATTTAAAACATCTCTTCAGCCTTTTCAAATAGAACATGTCCTATTTTCCTTCAAGTCAAGTCTTGAAATACTTTAACAAATTGTTAATTTCACCGCAACTTCAATCAACAATAAACATTAATTCGTCTAAATTCTCCTTCAAGTTTCCTTGAAATCAAGGGTTGAATTCAACTTCAAAAAGGAAACAATGTAATTCAGGATTTAGACTATATAGTTGCCCACTTTTCAAGTGTTAAACAATGAAAACAGGAAGTTTAAAAACTCTGTTTTCAAGACTTGGATTCCAGGTCACTTATTCACCGTGTTTCAACGACTTTCTGTTGCAGTTGATGACAGCGATGAAGAAGATGACACAGTTTGTTCGATCCACGGTTCAATGCTACTGCGCATGCGCGACAAGCAGGTATTTGTTGCACTTTCAACGTGTTGTGTTGCTGGGTTGCCAAACATAGTGGTTCAATTTGTTAGGACAAGGGAGTTGTGTATTTACACCCCCTCGGGCCTTGGAAAAGCATGGAAGCCCTGACCACAGCTTCTCAATCAGATTATCCATCAGTAAAGCGGAGAGTAAAATATAAACTTATAAAAACAATCCGTGAAAGAACACAATTAGATCCGACTGTCGAGCGTTTGACCCCTCTAACCTCACCCCGTGTTCTGGACGTCTAGACTCTACGTCTGGAATCCCATTAAGACGGCTGGGTGGTGAGTGTGGCCTTGAAGAGTTTTTAATATTTTTTTTTCAATATCTTTTAACAATGTAATTGTTTATAATTTAAGGCTTTGTACAAGTTTACAGAACTGTTCAATGAAATAATTTCATATTTTGCAATAGGTTATTAGTTTTATTTTGGCCTACAAACGTTTAGTGTCATATTTTTACCAATTTTTAGGCACTAAACGTCTGTAGGTCAAAATAAAACTAATACACCATTCCAAGCTATGAAATCATTTTCATTAAACTGTTCCGAATACTCGTACAAAACCATTTTTTTTTAACAATTACATTGGTAAATATATTAATAAAAATCGATTAGATACCTCTTCAAGGTCAAACTCACTACCCAGCCGTCTTAACCTCACCCCGTGTTCTGGACGTCTGGACTCGACGTCTGGATTTCCCTTAACCTCACCCCGTGTTCCAGCTTCCTCCTGATTACCACGAGGATGACCGCGCAGAGAGGACGATGCCGGATGTGTTTGCTCTGCGGGAGTCTGGAATAAAAGGCGCTGGGCTGGGCGTCTGGACCAAAGAGAAGGTCGGGAAGAACGTTGCTCTGGGTCCGTACGGCGGAGTCCTGAGGGATCAATACAAGGATGTTAACAAGGACTACACTGTTCCGGTTAGTAATGAAGCTGTACAATCGATCGCTAATAAAATGTACATGTATCAATTTCTGGAACAATAAAATCTTGAATCTTGTATCTTGAAAACATGGGTGAAGTGGCCTTAACTTCTGTCGCATCTTTATCTCTTCTCTCTGATCTTCCATACCTTCGTTCTCGCTCTCTTCCTCTTCCTTCATCAGTTCATCTCCAATTTTTTTCATCTTCCCACCATCTTCAAAGCGTCCCACTTGAAACCTCTTCTCTTCTCTTTATCTAGGCCTTCCAACATTTCGTTTCCTTCCTCCAACGCTGTCGCACCCTTCTTTGGGTATTCTGTCTTTCCCAGAGATGGGCAAAGATACTTGGAAAAAGTATCAAGATACAAGATACTGATACTCTTAGAATTTTCAAAAAGATACTTGATACTTGATACTTGATACTTTATTAAATTTGAGTATCAATTGATATTAGTATCAAAGTAGCAAAAGATACTTTGATAGTATCAAAGTATCAAGTATCAAAAATTGTATCAAAGATATTTTATCAGAGATACTTTGTTACCGCTGCTGAGGAAGAATTTGGTCAAGGTGAGGGAGGGGAAGATCATTGACAAAAGTGTTCTTAGGGGTTAGGTGAAAAAAGGGTATGTATGGGCGGAAGGGATTCCAGGAAAAAATGCCTGAGGTTCTAAACTGAAACATTTTAGTCCAAAATTCCAAAGTATCAAAAGTATCTTTTCGGTAAAAAGATACTTGATACTATTTTGAATATTAATTGATAATTGATATTTGATACTGACTCCAAGAAAAGTATCAAGATAAAGATATTGATAGTATCAAGTATCAAAGATACTATCAAAGATACTTGTATCTTTGATAGTGCCCATCTCTGGTCTTTCCCCATTGATGAAAGAAATTTAAGGAAGTTCAAATATTCTATGAAATCCAATGATTAATAACATGTTTGATGATTGACTTTCTCTTTCAACGGATGCATTATTAATCTTGCGAATCACGGGCCTTCTCTTGACTCTTTGTCTAGGATATCTGATGTTTGCTTTTTCCTGAAACGTTGCATCTCGTCTGACTGGTCGAATGTGAAACTACGGTCGGGGACAGGCAAAGATGAACCCAGTATAACGTGGCCATGTATAGGCCGGCCATTCCTATAGCGAGTTCATCTTTGCCTGTCACCGACTCTATCTTGAATTGCATTTCAGCTTACAAACGGCAGTTTTGTGGACGCTGGGAACGCGTCGCATAGCAACTGGCTGCGCTACATCAACTGCGCAAGGAACCCGGCTGAGTTGAACGTGCACGCTTATGAGGTGAGAGATTTGACTAGCTCCTCACAGGTTGTTGTTGCTCCAGAGTGTAACTTGAGTACTATACTTGAAATAATCCCAAAGCTAAGACGGCTGGGTAGTGAGTTTGACCTTGAAGAGTTTTCAAGCGAGCGTAGCGAGCGACTCCACTTGAAACTTACGGCTCGAATCTCTGTTTTTTTTTTATCTGTCTGTAGGTGTATTTCGCATTACATTTTAAACGAAGTAATGGATCTGGCCAATTTTTTTCACAAAAGATTCATTACTATCCACTGCAGAAACCTAATGATTTCCAGCAAAATCGATCCATTAATTTCATCGGAAACTTGATAAGTAGTTTGTACCTACCTAACTTGGCTAGAAAGCTTGGTAAAAGCAAAGAGTAAAAGCATAACTAAATGGCAATATGAGACAAACGTCGTGAGCAAATATACTAGAATCTTTTTACGCGATCATCATAAAACTTTGAACTTCAAGAGTATATAAAGGGTATATATTTCAAAACAATCATAACTAATTATGTCAATGTCAAAATTAACCTATCAATAAGTTTTCTTTTATCACTGCTTCCTTGATGAATTCTGTAGACTTTATTATCTAATCTATAAATCTAAGTACCATGATAAAATAATAGTATGTCACTTCGAGAAGGCTTATGATAAATAAGTTTTCTAAACTTTAAATGTTTTAAGAGTTCAAGTGATAGTAGTTACTTTACTTTCAATTAAATTATTACGCAATGCCGAAGGTTAAAAAGAAATCTCTGTTGTCTAAGAAACGCCAAGCCCTTGCCCGTCTAGATAGGGAGAGTGAAGAAGTGACTCTTCAAAGAAAACAGCGAAATGCAGAGAACATGAGAGCTTCTCGCATGCTGGAGACTCCTGAACAGACACATGCAAGGAGACAGTTTGACAAGCAGCGTGTTTCTCAGGCAAGAGATAAGGAGACGCCTGATCAGACAGAGACAAGAAGACAGCTTGACAAGCAGCGTGTTTCACACGCAAGAGATAAGGAGACGCCTGATCAGACACAGGCGAGGATGCAGCGTGACATGCAGCGTGTTTCACAGGCAAGAGATAAGGAGACGCCTGAACAGACTCAGGCGAGGAGAGAGAGTAGCCTACAACGTGTTTTACAGTCCATATCTGTCGAGACACTCGAACAGACTCAGGAGAGGAGAGAACGCAGCCTGCAGAGGGCGACTCAGTCCATTGCCAACGAGACACCTGAACAGACTCAGGCGAGGTTACGACTTAGCCGGGACTGCACCACGAGACGACGGAGATCTGAGTCTGCGCATGAGCGCACAGACCGACGAGTTGAAGATGCTCGGCGACATCGAGCACGATCCGTCCCTAAATATTCTGACGATGCATTATCAATTAAATTTCAACAATTTATTGGCAGTTTACAGTGGAAATCCTGTGATGCATGCAACATTTCTTTTCCCAATTTAAAATTAACTTCTGGACTCTGCACCTCTTGTAAAAAAAACTCAATCTTATTTTCCGAAGCGAACAATATGCAGCCTGGCTCAGTACCCAATGAGTTGGCTTGCCTATCAATGATCGAGTCTATGATGATCGCTCGAATCCATCCAGTTGTTTCAGTGTTTCGCGTACAAGGCCAACAATACGCTTACAATGGAAACGTCATAAATTTCCCTCAGGACGTCAAATCTTTTTCCGAAAAACTACCAAATTCTCTTTCAAGCCTAACATCCGTCATAATCGTTCGCCGCCTTTCTTCATCAAACGACAACATCTCCGACTTCAATGTTTGCTCTCGCCGATTGCGCTCAGCTTTGCACTGGCTGAAAAACAACAATAGATTCTACAACGATATAATCATTGATGAAGATGAGCTGCATAATCTACCTGTTTCTGGAAATGTCTATGGAGATTTAGATTTCATGGAGGTCGACGAGAATGAACCGAGTGTAAGTGATGGCATTTTGGAACATGGTAACGTCCCCCAGATTGTGCCCCTAAATCAAACCGACAGAATATCTTCCGCTCTTCAACCCGAAATTGTTTCATGGCCCGAAATATCGAACAACCCCGTAAATGAATTCACTACCGAGGGTTACATTGTGCAAGCTTTTCCCACATTGTTTCCAACTGGTAAATGCGACTTACGCGACTATTCAAGATCTAATGTTATAAAACCCACTCAATATTTTCAGTTTCTCATGATGTACAAAGACGGACGCTTTGCCAAAGACCCCCGATTTCGATTCTTCGCACTAAATTCAGTTCTACGATGGAATGCTATCAGTCAAGGTAACATTTTAGTAAAAAAATCAGATTTAAATGGAAAAACTGCTGGCCAATTGAAAGGTATGCTAGATTCAGATCCCACACTTGCCAACAGAGTAATGTTCTTTGCCTCATCACTTCGAATAACAAAGTCCTATTGGTTCAAGAGATGCGGGGAACTGAAAGACATGGTCAACGCTCTTGGTTCTGCCACAGTTTTCTTCACTCTCAGTGCGGCAGATCTACACTGGCCAGAACTGTACGACCTCCTCGCCCCAGACGAAAACTTTGAAAATTTGACTCCATCTGAAGCGTCTGCTCGTCGCCGTGTCCTTCTCTGCGAGAACCCTCTCATCGTCGCTTGGTTCTTCCAGGAAAGAGCACACTATTATGTCAAGCAAATTTTAGAAGCTAAATTCGACGTAATAGATTTTTGGTACAGATTTGAATGGCAGCACAGAGGTAGTAGCCACCTTCATGGTTTACTCTGGTTCAAAGATGCGCCTACAATACAGAATCTTGTGAGAGAAGACGATATTAAAGAGGTTGCAGAATACTTTCATGACATTGTATCGACAGTAAATCCAGGATTAAATGAGCCTCCATCAATCATCCATCCATGCCAAAAACGACAAGCCGACATTCAAGACAAAGAAACAGACGTCATCGAGTTGCTAAACAAAGTTCAGAGACACACGCGGTGCTCGGCCGGTTATTGCTTACGAAAACTTAAAAATTCTCCAATCATGAAATGTAGATTCAACTTTCCATTAGCTCTTTGTCAAGAAACTACACTAAAAAGAAATGATAATTTTCAGCTATTCCTTGAAACTGAACGTAACGATCCACTTCTCAATAGATATAATAACTTCATCATTCAGACTTGGAGGGCGAATATCGACATTCAAGCCATTGTTTCCAGTGATGCTATAGTAAACTACATAGCAAAGTACGCCTCAAAGAGTGAGCCACAATCCCAAACATTTCAAGACCTCCTTTCGAACATTCTCATAAAAGAAGTAAATCAGCACGAACCAGCAAAACTAGCCATCCAAAAGCTAATCATTCACTCGCTTGCAGAGAGGGACATCTCAGCTCAAGAATGCTGCCATCTGCTCATGAGCTACCCTCTCTATCATTGTAGCCGGACATTTGTTACATTGACCGTGGGTGGCGAAGCTTGGGTGCCACTCCTCTCTCCTGCCGATCAGAACAACGAAGCAGATGCTGACAGCGACAAGAGCTTCCTCTCCAGGTATCCACAACGACCTGCCTACATGAACAACTTGACTCTCATCGATGCGGCATCACAGTATTACTGGAAGAATAAATGGATTTGTCGTCGTAAAGCTGCCGTCGTTCGAGTGTTCCCACGGCTTCGCCTCAGTGACGACCTCGCCGCGAACGAACTCTACTACAAACAACAAGTGATCCTGAGAACCGCATGGCGAAGAGAAGACGATCTTAATCCCGATAACGAAGCTTGGCGCCACGTCTACAATCAAGCCTGTATTGTAGATCGGCAAGTGATCCCCGACCAGCTGCCAGAGGATGATGGCCAAAGCGAAGATGAGTACGAAGAGGCGGAGGCAGAGGCGGAGACGGACCGAGACCAGGTAGAGTGGATGCGTGTAGCTGGGATGGGACCCTTGGCCATTCCAGTTCAGAGCGAGCTTGGAACAAGGGATTACGACACTTCCTTCCCTTGGTCAAAATCGTACCACGATTTCCCGAACATCGCTTCAGTAGGCAGTTTCATCCAAGATATAAAGAAAATAGATCTCCCTCCAACCGAAGAAATAGATTCAAACATGACATTCACACTTGAACAGCAATGCATCCTCACCCTATTAAAAGATCAAATAGACTTCATCAAGAACAAAGACAGCTCCATTGAAATAGCGCATCGAGTAATCGTACAAGGCTCTGCGGGTACAGGGAAGAGTACTCTCATCAAGGAGATGACTCGAGTTTTGAGAGACAGCTTGGGCGAGAACAGCTACAAGCTGGTTGCTCCCACTGGTGTGGCAGCTTTCAACATCAACGGTGCTACAATCCACTCTACATTTCACATCGGAACAAATGCCTCAAAGTTCGTTGATTTGACTAACAAAGAAGCCCGAAATTTCCAACTAACTTTTCAAAATTTAAACTTTTTACTTATTGATGAATATAGCATGATCGGATGCATTCTCCTTGCAATGATTGACAAACGGTGTCGCCAAGGCAAGCCGAATGGTGCTCAGAATCCATTCGGAAACCTATTCGTGTACATGTTTGGCGACATCAAACAGCTTCCTCCAGTCTGCGATCGGGCGCTATACAGCGACACACCGTCCAAGTATAGTTTTTCTAATGATGGCCTTCTTGCATATAGATCATTTCAACATTGCCACATTCTGTCGGTTGTGCAGCGACAAGCAGGAGAGAATCCGGAACAGGTCCAATTCCGCGATCTGCTCTTCAGACTCAGTGAAGGCTGTTCAACCCTAGAAGACTGGAAGCTGCTACAAACTAGATTCATTACATCCCTCAACACAGAAGATAAATCAACATTTGAAAATTCACTATATCTCGGCCCAACTAAAGACATCGTTCAAGATCATAAAATTAAAAATTTAAAATCTCTCGGAAATCCAGTTGCCAAAATCTGTGCCAAGCACAACTGCCCGACCGCTGCACGTGGCACAGAAGATAACGCACAAGGTCTTCAACACGTCGTGTGTCTCTCTAAAGGCAGCCGTGTGATGCTGAAGACCAACCTGTGGACAACACAAGGACTGGTAAACGGAGCGACTGGTACCGTCATCGACATCATCTACACGCCCAATACAGCACCACCATCTGACCAACCATTGTGTGTGCTGGTGGAGTTCGACAACTACAAGGGACCATCATTTCATCTAAACAAAGTCATGCCGATCTGCCCTGTGTCAAGAGGATGGACAGAGAAGTCCACCAAGTGCACGCGCTTGCAGCTACCTCTTCAATTAGCATGGGCAGTAACCATCCACAAGTGCCAAGGCATGACTCTTGACAAAGCTGTCATTGCTCTCGGCAGCAAGGAGTTTGCCGTCGGAATGAGCTATGTTGGCATTTCCCGAGTCCGGTCATTAAACGACATCATGTTCTCACCATCATTCCCATTCGACAGAATTGCCTCGCTGAAATCATCAAAAAGCCTACACCAACGTCAAAAGGAAGAAAAGAGACTACGCACCATTCCTCTACCAGAAAAAGTTTGAAGAAAATTATTTCATAATTTTCACACCCGTCCATCAAATCTTATTATTATTTTCCATTCTTACACGAATGAGTAAATAACAATATTTGACTATAAATATAGTGTCCATTTCATTTCCGTTCTTTACGTTTTCTTACATAAACATCAAGTATCATACGTTGCATCAAACTGACTTTGTGGTTTCGAGTTCTATTCGTAGTGCGCTTCCACATTAAAAAAAGCGAACCCTGCGCATCGGTTGGGACCTTGACGTGGTCGCGGGGCTTAACCAAAACTAACGCCAACCGAAATGGAATCGACACTACAAGTGCATATAAAAGTGTCCGAAGCATAATGTATTATTGCAGAACTGGACTCAAGTCAAGAAGATCGTCACAAAATAAGTCTTCAGAATTATCAACTCTTACATGAGCAACGTTTACTTGAATTGTTATATAACAATAATATTCACATAATGCTTGATCTTCGCGGCCATCTTGCCCTCCTGTGCCCCCTGAACATGTGACGGGGATCGGGTGTGGATGATGGACCGGAGCTAAAGCTATAAAATAACATTTGAACATTAGTACTTGGACGCGCACGCATTTCATAAAGTATTGTGGTGAGCACATGCTCAATGCTTGATCTTCGCGGCTATCTTGCCCTCCTGTGCCCCCTGAACATGTGACGGGAATCGGGTGTGGATGATGGACCGGAGCTAAAGCTGAGAGTGGGTGTATCTACACTAGCGCCAAAACTACTAATGAAAATAAATAATTTTCTAAAAGGCTATTACATTTTAAAATAATAAAGTATAGTTTATAGTTATAGTTTAGACTTGATATTTTAGGTTTAGAATATAGTTTATAGAGTATTTTCGCATCAAAATAAACCCCTTCTTGATTTACCTCTACCAACTCATACCAATCCCGTACTGTTCATTTACGAAAGAATCTTTCTCACTTCTTCTCTAATTACTGTTCAAGGTTTCAATTTTTGTTCTGGTCCTCCCCAATGATGTTACCGTCCTCGATTGCTTGCCGAACTCCTTCTAACCATGCTTATGGTTGAGCATGGTCCATGCATTGACATTGACAGGAGTTGTTAAACAATATTGATATTCTGTCTGTGATTATATATTCTTTCTGTTTGGAGATGCTTTCTTGGAAGGTTTTAGTAAATGTAAGCTTTGGTAATCTAACCATTTTCTGAAGAAAAATTGAACTTTTCTGTGATACTGGGAGTGACTGGAAAGTCTTTGCTTATCTTGGATTTATATTGAATGTAAGGTTTTGTGGCAATCTTGCAGTCTCTGAAGAAAAATTGAACTCTTCTGTGCTTCTGCAAATGATTATTTGTGGATTATTTACGGATTTTCGATTAGATCATGGTTAGATGTGCTGCACATACCGGCGCTCGCTTATCAACGCGTTACACCGAGCGTTTTCCTAGTTTAATCGATTTTTATCAATATCTTTTTCCAGTGTAATTGTTAACAAAATAGGGCTATGTACGTGAATTCAGAACAGTTCAATGAAAATAATGTCATAGTTTGGAATAAGTTATTATTATTAATATTTTAAATTTAGTAATTGACGGGTTCTAAACACATGCTGGACAAAATAAAACTAATAACTTATTCCAAACTATGTAATTATTTTCATTGAACTGTTCTGAATTCACGTCCATAGCCCTATTTTGTTAACAATTACACTGGAAAAAGATATTGATAAAAATCGATTAAAAAACTCTTCAAGGTCAAACTCACTACCCAGCCGTCATAATATCGTCAACGTTCAGTTGGTAGAATCATAACGGAAAGGCAAATGAAATTTGACGTCTTTCATGTGAAGAACTCGAAGGTTCAGTTCACTTAGTGCCAGTTTTAAATGCTCTTTTAAATAGTAAACAATTGATTAGGGACTGTTCACAAAGTATGTCACGCCACAGGGTGGGAGGGGGGATCTGCTACACGGTGACAATCTGTGACAGGAGGAAGGGGAAGGGGAGAGGGGGGGGTGGCGGACTAGCGTGACATCACACTTTGTTGTATCATTTTTTTGTATATATTTTTATTTATTATAAATTAAATACATTTAAACGTAGCCCTGCTAAACCAACAATGGCTTGTCGGCAGGGCTACTAAATTCAATTATTTGAAATAACAATAGAAATAAAAAACACTCTGTGTTAATTTGTACTTTTCACCATAAAGAAATATCACAAATTTATAATTCTCAGCTGAGATTTTAATTTTCCCTCTCTTTAGGATTTTACCATTCTCTAGGAAAATTCTCATTGAGGATTTCTCACTGAGAATTTTCTCATTATTTCAATATATTTTTGCAATAAATCAAGAACTAGTGAAAACATGCATTTTGTGTTTTTGTAGGACTAGGGGGGAGGGGGTCTGCAGGTGTGACATACTTTTTAGGGGACGCTGTCTAAAGTGTGACAACTTGTGACAAGGGGGGAGGTAAAAACAAGGTAAAAGGTGTGACAAGGTAAAAAAGTGGCCTATTTTGCGTGACATACTTTATGAACAGCCCTTTAGGATTCTATCGCTACGGCAACAACCAATGAAATTCCCAGAATGACGCCTGGAATATATTCTGGAACATAGCGATGGTGAACTGCAATGATTGTTTTGAACTCAATGCCTTCTTGTTTCAGTACGACTTCAGTGTCTACTTCCACACTCTGAGAGAGATCCCCGCCAATGAGGAGCTGTTGCTGTACTACGGAGCAGGATACGCCAAGCGTCTGGGCATCGACACGACTCTCTTCCTGAGTGCTGAGAAGAAAACATCACCAAGTGAGCAGATTCATGAAGCTGTTGTTTTCTAATGTGAAGTCATCTAACCATAAACAACTGTTTCGTTGATACTTGCTTCAGTGGATGCGATTCACAACGCAGACAAAACGAGGATATGAAGAAGTTAATCCAGAAGAATTGTAGAAGAAAAGTGATGCAAGCAATTTTCTATACAATTTTCTACTCTTACCAAACTTGACTTTTCTTTATAATGATCTGATGGTAGATTCTATTGATTATGATTTTGTAATACATCGGGGAATTATGGATTTTATGTTACGAATTACCAGACTGGTCGCTTAAGAACGTGAGTGTTCTTCGTTTTCTTGGTGTTATGTATAGTGTTCTATGTTTTCTATGTTGTATGGTATATTGTTTTATTTTGTTATTATTCTGCTGGTCAGTACACCATGCTTATAAATGCACTCAACTATTAGCATCAATGTATAATTCTTACCTCTATGGTATAATATCTAGTTTGAATTTTATAACAGTCAAAATAAAAGTTTATGCATACAATTTTATGTCTTTCCTTTTGCATGCTATCAAAACAATTACTTTTATGCAATAGAAAGGTTTATTTTTTATAATATTTCAATGAAGCACCTTCTTTTACATCCTTTGAACAGTGGACACCCTGAATTTACTGTTTCTTCTTACTACTTAATCTTCTTTACTCTACTCTTGTTAATATCTCGCTACAGTAAAGGTAAATGTCTGCTTATTCAATCTCATGAATATTAAACCAAGACATAGTGGACTGTGTTTCAATCAAAGACGGGACTTAAACACAGATTAGTAAACAAATAAACGATGTATTCGAGAGAACTTTATTTTCTTACGTTCTTGACATCTTTTCAGATGCAGCTGATGAAGATGATGATACAGTGTGTTCAATTCACGGACCTGTAGCTCAGCGCATGCGCGATAAGCAGGTAGATTTATATCAATCTTAATCCTCAACAGAGGCCTGCTTCTCTCACTCAATAACTAAACTTTAAGAGGCAAACGGAAGCGAACGGGAATCGCACGGTTCGTCAGAGCGTTTTTTGAAATTGTGTCTTCCCACTTAATAATTTTAAAAAATCAGATAGTAACGACCCATTACAGCCTAAAAGACTAAATAATGCCGCACATTGGAGTTCATTATGACCTCTGGTGCGACCTCAAAGTGTTAAATACGATATTTTTAATAAAATAATCGAAAATAATCGTATTTAACACTTTGAGGTCGTACCAGAGGTCATAATGAACTCCAGTGTGCGGCATTATTTAGTATATTAGGCTGTTATGGGTCGTTACTATCTAATTTTTTAAAATATTTAAGTGGGAAGACACAATTTCAAAAAATCGCTCTGACGAACCGTGTGATTCCCGCTCGCTTCCGTTTGCCTCTTAAGAGGTCCTAGCTCCATTATAAGTGTATTCTCGCTGGTGAAGCGTTGGGTATAATGACGTATGACTAATTATCAAGAAGAAAAATAAAAAAATTAAACTAGTCACTTCCCATAATATAAAATATACTTGTATTGAGATCAATGTTTCACTCCCCTTCCTCCGTCCCCCTAAAAACCTCTGTTCTGGACGTCTCGAATCGGCGTCTGGAATCCCCTTAAGGTAGCACAACTGATATCTCATATCTTCCAAATAAGCCTTATTTTTGGCAGAGATATCAGTAATCACTATTTACACGATACTGTGAAATATGAACAACTTGTCGTGTCTAGATTTTGAGATATTGTAGTTATAAATTCCTATTTTTAACATGTAGTCTTATGGGGGCCATTAAAATCATGACGATTTTCATGCTATTTTTGGGTTTTGAATTTTACTGAGGTTCAACGTTTTTTCAAAAAACTGATTTCTAGATAGATAGTTGGTCATTATATTAAAAAAAAATTGAAAACAATACCAACGTGTGCTATTTTAAAAGTTATCAACCAAAAACTAAATGATTTACCTATACCTCCTGTGTTACAGTTTTGTTCATTCTCGGAAGGCAATAAATTGAAACCTCGCTATACGACAGGGGTTGCAAGTAAAATGACATTTTATGATTCATTTATACTTAAATATAGTTGAAATGTAGGAAAACGTTTTCTGAACTTGTAATTTCAAGTTTTTTTTGTATATATAATGAAGGTACTACCTTAACCTCACCCCGTGTTCCAGCTTCCTCCTGGATACCACGAGGATGACCGCGCAGAGAGGACGATGCCGGATGTGTTTGCTCTGCGGGAGTCTGGAATAAAAGGCGCCGGTCTCGGCGTCTGGACCAGCGAGAAGATCGGGAAGGACGTTGCTTTCGGTCCTTACGAAGGAGTCCTGAGGGATAGAATCCAGGACGTTCACAGGGAGTTCACTTTTCCAGTTAGTTACAAAACGATATTTTATTTAAATTGGTTGGCAACCGGCTGTTTTTGTTGTTGTTGTCGTTGACGTTGTTGTTATGGTAAATAATAAAAAATAACACAAATCAATTAGTTTTGATAAATGGCTGAAATGAGTTCTTGAATATTGTACCTTGTAAATCACCGGTCTATTTTCGAGATCTTGATGTACACTTGGAAAAACTAAAACGGAATTTGAACAAAACCGATTGGTTTTTGTCAGGTTCCTTGATAATGATAATCAGAACTCACCTACTAGATGAAGAGTTATCATAGACTTCATTGAATAATGCCATCAAAATCTTTATCAGCCAATCCGTTTTGTTTGAATACCACTTTTAGTTTGTCCAATTGTATCTAAGATTTGCATGAAATGCGAGATTTGAGTCTTCATTTTGATTTGGGCCAATTTAATCTCCTGTTCTGCTCTTCGGGTCATACCGCAAGTCTTTGGTCGAGATGTATCGTCTCCCTGTCCGACTGTTGACCGCTACCCGCCATCTTGTATTTCATTTCAGATTACAAATGGCGGTTTTGTTGACGCTGGGAACGCGTCGCATAGCAACTGGATGCGCTATGTCAACTGCGCAAGTACTCGGGAAGAGGAGAACATGCACGCCTATGAGGTGAGAGTTTTGGGGTGGCAAGAATAAAAACTCTTACTTATAGCTTACTTGCAATTAGAACTCTGATATGGAAGTCAAGGATACCTGTCGTGTTGACTCCTAATACATAAGCGTTGCTACATTACGCCAATTACCTTGTGACCATAGTCTTTTCATACACCGGATTAATGCCAGCTCTGTGTTAGCGTTGATCCAGTAAAATCACTTTACCAAATGTACAAGAGGAATAACTCCAACCAGGCGTTCCAATTAGCGCAGCCATCTTAGCTGGGTAAAATATTCTTGGGTAAAGTCGTAAAGATAAGACCAACTATCCCCAACTGGTGTATTGGATACCATTGTTTTCGTCAGCAACATTGAGTCACTCCACCTGTTATCAGTCTCTCGACGACGCGGGTTGTGGAGGCCCGTGTTGTGAATGTCACACCGTCCTACATCTTTCGTCAGGAGTAGGCTACATGCCGGTACCGGGTTTCCTCTCCTCCCTTCTCTATATTACATTCTCACTAGTGGAGCCTCGGCTCCGTTGAGAATATCTGCAACCTAATAAAGTAGTGTTAGTGAACTGCCATTTCCTTGTTACAGTACGACTTCAATGTCTACTTCCACACTCTCAGAGAGATCCCCGCCAATGAGGAGCTGTTGCTGTACTACGGAGCAGGATACGCCAAGCGTCTAGGCATCGACACGACTCTCTTCCTGAGTGCTGAGAAGAAGACATCACCACGTAAGCAGATTCATTGGTTTGATCTTTTTAAAAGTAAGGAAAACTGTAAGCAATACCTAATCGCTATACTCATGTTTCAGGGGAAGCGATCCAAAATGGGAAGACAAAACGAGCACATGAAGAATTGATTGAACAGTAGAAGAAAAGTGATGCAATCAAAGTGCATTTCGGAATCCAAGGAACCCATTGTCATTTTAAAATCTTTTGATGAAGTATAATTGTGCATTTAAGTGAGAGAGAAAAACGTCGCGATACCAAAAAGATGTGTCCAGGTTAACTTTGACCTTGACAATTGCGTAGCCTCGTTCATGATTCACGAATGTCAAATAATGTTTTGTTGTGTCATGTCAAATCATGTCATGTTTTTAAAATGTAGCAATTCGTGAATACCACAAAGGCATTTATTGAAATCGAGGGCAATAATAAATTATTATCACTATAAAATGGTATTGTTTCACTACTGCGTTACCATGGATACTCGCAGAGCAAGAACTTGACCCAGACAAAGTTGTTCGGAGTAAACTGAAAGTAGAAGTTCTTGCGATGGAGCAGGTCTCCGGCTACTTCATTATAATCTACTATCCACTACTTTTTATCTATTATCTCTCTACAAATGAAGGTAAATTTCTTCTTAAGAGGCAAACGGAAGCGAACGGGAATCGCACTGTTCGTCAGAGCGTTTTTTTGAAATTGTGTCTTCCCACTTAATAATTTAAAAAAATCAGATAGTAACGACCCATAACAGCCTAATATACTAAATAATGACGCACACTGGAGCTCATTATGACCTCTGGTGCGACCTCAAAGTGTTAAATACGATATTTTTAATAAAATAATCGAAAATAATCGTATTTAACACTTTGAGGTCGCACCAGAGGTCATAATGAACTCCAGTGTGCGGCATTATTTAGTCTATTAAGCTGTTATGGGTCGTTACTATCTGATTTTTTAAATTATTAAGTGGGAAGACACAATTTCAAAAAAACGCTCTGACGAACCGTGCGATTCCCGTTCGCTTCCTGAACCTCATTCAAATTGTCAAGTCATAGTGGACTGTGTTACAATCCAAGTTTCTACTTCGCAAAAGCAAACGTTTAAGAAGCGTTTGTGTACAATTTAAACAAACTAAACAAAATATTGTCATGAAATGAGGTACTTTATTCCTTCATGTACGACCTAAAGGCGTTAAATAAGAGTAAAATAAGAATTAATTAAATTAATTCGTATTTTACATTCTTATCAGAGGTCGAATTTGTAGTAATACTCAATGGGGACATTATTAGTTTAGATAATTTATTTTTGTATATGTGTGAAGACATAGCTTTAAAAAACACACAAAGCTCAAAATATACACCATTTGGTAGAATGACGGGAATTGACCATTCTGTCTATAAATTCCCTTAGGCATCTTGCGACGGGAAACTTTGGGCTTGTTTCAATATCTGTAGACCTGATTTATCTCCTCATTTCTTGGAAAGTGAGTATTCTTACTTACCTGGCGACCTTTTAGTTTCAGTTGAAGACCTCGAAGAGACTTTTGAGCCAGTCTGTCCTGAGCACGGTCCACAAACATACGTGTACGACACCCAGGTAGACACATTATTCCAGAACTAGTTAATTCCCAATTCTGATGGACTCCGATTCCATGCCATGTTAATCCTTATGGCCGTGATCCGGATTCCATCAGAATGGAATTGGGAAAACATTCTAGATTATAGGCATATACGGTTTCTCTTATATTTGGCCGGTGTCGCAACTGACAACGTCTGGACTCGGCGTCTGGAATCCCCTTAACCTCACCCGGTGTTCTGGACGTCTGGACTCGGCGTCTGGAATCTCCTTAACCTCACCCCATGTTCTGGACGTCTGGACTCGGCGTCTGGAATCTCCTTAACCTCACTCCGTGTTCCAGACGTCTGGACTCTGGGTCTGGAATCCCCTTAACCTCAACCCGTTTTCTGGACGTCTGGACTCGGCGTCTGGAGTGCCCTTAACCTCACCCCATGTTCTGGACGTCTGGACTCGGCGTCTGGAATCCCCTTAACCTCACTCCGTGTTCCAGCTTCCTCCTGGATACCACGAGAATGACCGCGCAGAGAGGACGATGCCGGATGTGTTTGCTCTGCGGGAGTCTGGAATAAAAGGAGCTGGTCTCGGCGTCTGGACCACGGAGAAGATAGGCAAACACGTTGCTTTCGGTCCGTACGACGGAGTCATGAAGGATCGAGTCGAGGACACGGACAAGATTTACACCTTTCTGGTTGGTGACAAATATCATTCAAAGAAATGATAAAGATAATTACTTTAAATAATAACTGTCTCCTGTTTAATTTTCAATCCAAGTCCACAAAACATCCTACAAAACATCCTTTATGGCGGGCAAATCCATTTCCCTTGCTCTAAGATTTTTTGAAATCCAATGAATAATTGAGGGAGCGCCTCCCTTTTACTGTTTTGACACGGGCCCTGGTTTTTTGGCCTGTTATTTTGCGAGCTGAAATGTTGCACACATGTAAAGACAAACTAATTAAGCCAACGGAGCAATCTCTACATGAAACTTATGGTTCGAATCATGTCTGTGTCTGTCTGTCTGCACTGTCTGTCTGTCTGTCTGTCTGTCTGTCTGTCTGTCTGTCTGTCTGTCTGTCTGTCTGTCTGTCTGTCTGTCTGTCTGTCTGTCTGTCTGTCTGTCTGTCTGTCTGTCTGTCTGTCTGTCTGTCTGTCTGTCTGTCTGTCTGTCTGTCTGTCTGTCTGTCTGTCTGTCTGTCTGTCTGTCTGTCTGTCTGTCTGTCTGTCTGTCTGTCTGTCTGTCTGTCTGTCTGTCTGTCTGTCTGTCTGTCTGTCTGTCTGTCTGTCTGTCTGTCTGTCTGTCTGTCTGTCTGTCTGTCTGTCTGTCTGTCTGTCTGTCTGTCTGTCTGTCTGTCTGTCTGTCTGTCTGTCTGTCTGTCTGTCTGTCTGTCTGTCTGTCTGTCTGTCTGTCTGTCTGTCTGTCTGTCTGTCTGTCTGTCTGTCTGTCTGTCTGTCTGTCTGTCTGTCTGTCTGTCTGTCTGTCTGTCTGTCTGTCTGTCTGTCTGTCTGTCTGTCTGTCTGTCTGTCTGTCTGTCTGTCTGTCTGTCTGTCTGTCTGTCTGTCTGTCTGTCTGTTTGTCTGTTTTTTCCGCATTACAGGTCAAGCGAAGTATATGGGATAACACCAAAGTTCGAGTTGTTGTACGTTTCGGTGCTCGCTTAACGGCTGGGTAGTGAGTTTGACCTTGAAGAGTTTTTTAATCGATTAATATCAATATTTTTTTACCGGTGTAATTTTTAATAATATAAGGCTTTGTTCGAGTCTTCAGAACAGTTCAATGAAATTAATTTCATAGCTTGGAATGGGTTATTAGTTTTTTTTGTCTTACAGACGTTTAGTACCATATTTTTACTAATTTTCAGGCACTATACGTCTGTAGGACAAAATAAAATACAAACATCTTTCCAAGCTATGAAATTATAAGAATGTTCTGAAGACTCGTAGGTACAAAGCCATATTTTATTAACAATTATATTGATATAAATCTATTAAAAACTCTTCAAGGTCAAACTCACAACTCAGCCGTCTTATCAGGGTATTACTCGCTGGTATTACACAGCAAGTTTTGCTAATTTAATTTCTATTGCAAATGTTCCTGTAGATCCTTTGAGTCACACCGTCTCTTCGGTCCTTTGGTATTTGGCATGCTTACTTCTGGTGCCCTCGCCTTGTCAGCGAATAGTGAACGGTCTTGAATTGCATTTCAGGTTAGGAATCGCGGTTTTGTTGACGCTGGGAACGCGTCGCATAGCAACTGGATGCGCTATGTCAACTGCGCAAGGAATCCGGAAGAGCTGAACATGCATGCTTATGAGGTGAGTTGTTCCAGCGAAGATACTTCAAATATTCCCAAACTGAATGTCATCAACATTGAGTTTTTCTATTTACCATTATACACTAGGTGCATTAACTTAGCCCAGCCACAAGATGATATCAAAAAACGAAAAAGATAGTCGTTTTGTGCTCGTTTTGTGCTGAAATGTGCCGTAAAAAAATCGTTTTGAGCTGTCACCGTTTTGAGTGAATGTTAATTTTTGAGTGGCTGGGCTAAGTTAATGCAAAATCAAGCATAAAAATAAAAACTTCGTATTAGTTAATTTTCTTGTGCTGTCCGAATTGTGCTCGTTTTGTGCTGATTTGTGCCGTTGAGAAATCGTTTTGAGCTCAACCCGTTCCAAAGTTATAGCCCTTTTTAAATGGCTGGGCTGAGTTAATGCTAGCCCAGCCACATTCTAATAATCAAACCAAAATAGGCATGCGTTTTGTGCTCGTTTTGTGCTGATTTGTGCCGTTGAGTAATCGTTTTGAGCTCATCCCGTTAAAAAGTTATAGCCCGTTTTAAATGGCGGGGCTAAGTTAATGCTAGCCCAGCCACATTCAAATAATCAAACCAAAATAGGCATGCGTTTTGTGATCGTTTTGTGCTGATTTGTGCCGTTGAGTAATCGCTTTGAGCTCAAATCGTTCCAAAGGTATAGCCCGTTTTAAATGGCTGGGCTAAGTTAATGCTAGCCCAGCCACACTAAAATAGTCAAACCAAAATAGGCATGCGTTTTGTGCTCGTTTTGTGCTGATTTGTGCCGTTGAGTATTCGTTTTGATCTTATATTTTGAGCTTATGAATATGATATCCACAAAGAATTTTATTAAATGTACTAGTTTTTATACATAAGGTTGTTAAAGGTTTGTTTAATGCCAGATTATCTTTTAAAATATGAACGATGTTGTTCACAGTGTTTTATATAACATTAGGTCAAATAACATAATATATAGAAAAAACCAAATCAAGGACACAAAAATCTGTATTTTATCGTGGTATTCAACTTTATAATTGATTAGGTAGAAAGGTAAAAGAAGAAGAACATATTGAAATGTTTAAAATTATATGTTCTTCATTTGTTTATAATGAATTTCCTATTTTGTAAATGTATATTGTAATAAATAATAGCTTTCAAGCTAAATAAATAAATAAATACAAATCCCGTTCAAAGGTTATCGCCCGTTTTTAAATGGCTGGTCTAGGTTAACAGTTCGAAAACGTTCATAGCTTATCATTTTCATAAGATATTGCCCGTTGTGAGTGGCTGGGGCAGCTGTTTACAGTTGTAAATCGTTTTGAGCATCAAGTTCAAAATATGTTACCCGTTTTAGAATATAGTCCGGCAGATTAGACTAACTTTTCGGAGTTTGGTGATAGAAGCATGGATTTTGGACTATTTGTTCAGAAAAATGTACAGACGGGTTCCCTATCGAAATATTGACTTGTTTGGAGTTTTCAAGTACAATCTTTAGGGGCTGAAAATGGCTAAAACATAAGATTCTTTGTAATTGGATAATTATTTCAAAATTTTATTTATGCTAAAAAATCAAAATTAATCTTAAACGTAACATTTAAATGTAATATTTGAATTTTGTATTCAGTGCTGCAACATGACAGACTTTTATCAAATCAACGCTAGTCAATGAGCCAGCGGTCAATACCATCGCAGTCTTATAACTGATAGGATTCTTCTCACACTATTGTTAGTAACAACGATTTTAATTTGTTGGACATTCGGTTGGGTTGGATTCGGTTGGATTCATCGGTTAGATTCAGAATGAGGAGGCAGTGGTACCAACATCCAACTTTTCGTCATTTTTAAACTTTGATATCTCCTGAACAAATCAATATTTTTAAAATCTGAGTAATCTTATTTTTTAGCAATTTTCAGCCCCTAAAGTTTGCACCCCTGCCACTCCCAAACGGGCCAATAATTTAATAGGGACCCTATATCAGTTTAATCTGTAAATTTTCTGTACATAGTCAAAATTTCATGCTTCCATCACCAAACGCCGAAAGTTTTTTTTTAAATTTAATCTGGCCACACTAATAGATATAAGTAGTATGCAAAGCAACATTTCCCTAAAATTTGATGTTGAGTTAGATATTGCCCTGGTACTAAATAGGTGTGATTTTAGAGTTGAACCCTTGATTACTCAAAATACAACTTGGAAAAATTTTGATAGTTACCATTGTGGTTTAAAGTTAATCATTTTGTTTTAGAAACTGAGAACACAAATAAAGACACTAAAAATTATAAAAACAATTGCACTAAATAATTTAGTGAAAATGGAATTTAATGTTGCGCTAATTATATAAATTTTAAAACATATCAAAGTGAGCTGGTCAGCGTTATGCATTTGAGGTGTGGGTTTAGGAATAATAATATCAGACTACATTTAATTTTTATAATAATTTTCATGACCTATATTCAGATAAGACATATTTTATGAATACATTATATAATCTAGGTGGTATCATAATACCATAATACCTAGTAAACATATTAAAAGTTAATATAAAATATGATTAAAACAATCGGTTAATTGAAATCTTCTAAATGGGAAATCTCGTTCAAAAAGTTTCAAATGTAAAGTGAAAGCAATATCCTTAGTTATTTAATAGATATGTAAGGATGCAAATTAAACAAAATTAACACGTCATATGGAAATATTATATAAGCTCAAAATGCAATTATTTCAAAAAAAATACAATAGAGAGAGAGTAAAAATTCTTTTTTCATGTAGAATAAAATACTTTATCATCATCTTATTAAGAACACTTTAAACAATTGAAATGTGTATTATGGTGCTCTCCCATAAATTCAATAGAAATTAATTAATTATTGATTATTTTTAATCAATAAAAAAATTATTAATAGTTGAATTTCAATAGAAATCGATTTACATTTTCAAACTAATATTGTTCACTTTTGATTAAAAATTGAAAAAAAGGAAAAGTAAAAGTGATAACACTACGTTCACTTCTTTAGTCTATATCGTATCACAAATACCATTCACAGTCATTATAACACATATTTATGATTATTTGCTCTTATTGAATTACTTCGATTTGAAAAATTCAATTGCTAGTAGCATTCTTCCGTTTGGAATGTAAGTAGTATTGATTGTAACTATAATAACGACACCAACTTATCATTAAGCAACTGCAAGGTAATTCACATCTACATGGAATACAACAGAAGTGCGCAGTTCACTCGCAATGTACCTGAACAATCAATCTTTTTGTCCTCTTGGTCATTATACATCTCCCAGCCACCCCGTTCTTTCCCTAGGGGTCTTCTGCAATATGCAATGTAGTGCCCTACGTTTGTAAACTGCTCACAGGATCCGGTAAATCCGGCCACACCTCTCAGTGTGAACATATTGCCACCGACATTGATGGTGTACGGAATCGTCATTAACTGTATATTGAAGTGACATCCTACATCAGAATTCATTACAGTGCCAGTCGGAATCAAATATGGTTCAATAACGAGATGATGTCCAGGTAGTACTCGAAGATTTTCTCTCTGTCCTGAACAATTCTCTTCTGTACACTGCGTGTAAGATGGCAGAAGAGAGATCTCCATGTTAACTTGAAGATCAGCAAGATCAAGAGAACTGAATCCAATGGAGAGGACTTGCATCTTTAGATCGTTCTTGTAATGACAGTCAGGGCAAAGAGAAGTTTCAGTTATACTAGGGTACTCCGCGAGAAGTTGTTGCGTTAGCTGTACAATTTGCACCTCAGCGTTTATTTTAATGATATTAAACGGAAGCTTATCTTCGGAATTCTTGTAAAGAGGTCTCAATAAGTTGACTCTGTCTCTGTATGTTTTAACTGAGGTGCCTGCAGTGGCAAGGTTGTTAGAATTACGTCAGTTTGCTCGCCGGTTCAACTTTATGATAGGTAGCGACAATGTGAATTTAAAAGTTGCAATATTATCCTGAAAAGTTTAATATTCCCCAAACGGTACTCTCCCGGTCAGCCCCATTAATTATTATCTTAATATACCTATGGACAGTCGGATATGGCCAGTTGGTTTCGGGAAAGAAGGCCCTAGAAAGATTATTGATGTTTTGTACATCTCCTGACACAATATATTGGAACTGATTAAATAAAAAAACATATACTTACCCTTGATCATTGTTAGTATCATTTATATTTATTGAAATTAATTACGGGTTAAATTAGATTAGAGTATCCTCATGTGTTTGATACAAAACTACATGTAGTTTTGGTTTGATTAAATTTGAATGTGGCCCGTTTTTAAAAGATGGGTTAAGATAATAGGTACTATCCCCGCCATTTAAAACAGGCTATAACTTTTTAACGGGTTGAGCTCAAAACGATTACTCAACGGCACAAATCAGCACAAAACGAGCACAAAACGCATGCCTATTTTGGTTTGACTATTTTAGTGTGGCTGGGCTAGCATTAACTTAGCCCAGCCATTTAAAACGGGCTATAACTTTGGAACGGGTTGAGCTCAAAACGATGACTCAACGGCAAAATCAGCACAAAACGAGCACAAAACGCATGCCTATTGTGGTTTGGTTATTTGAATGTGGCTGGGCTAGCATTAACTTAGCCCAGCCATTTAAAACGGGCTATAACTTTTTAACGGGATGAGCTCAAAACGATTACTCAACGGCACAAATCAGCACAAAACGAGCACAAAACGCATGCCTATTTTGGTTTGATTATTTGAATGTGGCTGGGCTAGCATTAACTTAGCCCAGCCATTTAAAAAGGGCTATAACTTTGGAACGGGTTGAGCTCAAAACGATTTCTCAACGGCACAAATCAGCACAAAACGAGCACAAAACGCATGCCTATTTTGGTTTGATTATTTGAATGTGGCTGGGCTAGCATTAACTTAGCCCTGCCATTTAAAAAGGGCTATAACTTTGGAACGGGTTGAGCTCAAAACGATTTCTCAACGGCACAAATCAGCACAAAACGAGCACAATTCGGACAGCACAAGAAAATAACTAATACGAAGTTTTTATTTTTATGCTTGATTTTGCATTAACTTAGCCCAGCCACTCAAAAATTAACATTCACTCAAAACGGTGACAGCTCAAAACGATTTTTTTACGGCACATTTCAGCACAAAACGAGCACAAAACGACTATCTTTTTCGTTTTTTGATATCATCTTGTGGCTGGGCTAAGTTAATGCACCTTTATACACTGCGGCATGCAGCAATGTCGCCTGAGGTTAGTTTTAACTGAGGAAATAAGCTCTATGGAATTAAATTGCATTATCTAAGAGGGTTGAGTAGTGAGCATGGCCTTGAAGAGTTTTTTAATCGATTTTTATTAAAATCTTTTACCAATGTAATTGTTAACGAAATATGGCTTTGTACGATTATTCAGAACAGTTCAATGAAAATAATTTCATAGTTTGGAATAAGTTATTAGTTTTATTTTGTCCAACAGATGTTAAGTACCATAATTTTACTAATTTTCGGGCACTAAACATCTGTAGTACAAAGTAAATCTAATAAACCATTACAAGCTATGGAATTATTTTCATTGAACTGTTATGAATACTCGTACAAAGTCTTATTTGGTAAACAATTACATTGGTAAAAGATATTGATAAAATCGATTAAAAACTCTTCAAGGTCAAACTCACTACCCAGCCGTCTTAAAGTTTACCGAAGTGGAGTTTAAGCTAGCTGTAGCTTAAACTAATGGTAATACCGGTCCTAAGTGAACTATGTAATACTGAAACTAATATGGTGTGAACTATGGATTACAAAGCCTCCTGGTTTCAGTTCGACTTCAATGTCTACTACCACACTCTCAGAGAGATCCCCGCCAATGAGGAGCTGTTGGTTTACTATGGAGCAGGATACGCCAAGCGTCTGGGCATCGACACGACTCTCTTCATGAGTGCTGAGCAGAAAAGATCACCACGTGAGTAGATGAATATGAACCTGTTGTTTCCTAGTAAAATACAAATATTTGAACAGAAACACTGGTATTGTCAAGAAATAAAAATAAAAAAGAGTCCGCAATATTTCGCCGATGCGTTCGACCGGCTTTGTCAAGCGAGACTGGCGAGTTCCGATACCACTACTGCTTCTCTGACGTCGATGATGATGATGATGACGTGTGATGATTCTATCTGTTGTTTCCTGTTTGATATCATCTTTCTATCATCAATGACGATTCGTTACTTATGTTTCAGAGATGAACCAATGTCGGCCGAGAAATCAAGGACACGGATAAGTGAATCCAGGAGAACTGTAGAAGAAAAGGGATGCGAACAAATTATAGTTAAAATATCTCGAACTACTTACACAAAATCCGTTGTATTATTTAAATCTATTTTGGTCAAAATTAAACGTATGTGCGAAAATGATTTGTCATGATTCTATAACGAAAATGAGATTACTTCGGTAGATAGATTATTGTGGTTTAACGGCGCGTCAACGACGAGGCTATATTGCGCACATTAATATTTGCATTTTTGTATTTAACTTTGTTGATATAAGTGGAGGACATGGGGAGGGGGTCGACCTAACTGGCCCGATCCGGGGGAGTCCAGCACTGGTGGGAAGGCCAGGCCGGAATAGGGACGGACCGGGGGGGGAGGGGGAGGCTTCGGGCCGGTGGGACTCGATTTCAGGGGGATCACCATCTCGAGGGGGAAGGCCGGCCCGAGGGGACCGCAAATTCAAGGGAGGGCATGGGACTAGGCCGACCCTGGACTGCACTTGGTTGGGACCAACTCGCTATGCGAGCCGGTCCCTTAAGCCCCACCACCGCGTCAAGGTGGCAGTCCATTGGTGAGGGACTTCGGTCTTTTCATGGTCATAAGGAAGCAGTAATCTGAAATGATTTCAACAGCGGTGTGCTCTGTTATTTGTTCTGCAGAGACAGTTCGTTTGCTGGAACCTTTAGGCTGGTGGAGGCGACGAGGTTACAGAGTAGGATTTCTCTCACAGCAGTAACTATGTCTGCATGTCTCTCCTGCATAGCGTGAACTTTTGACCTTGAAAGAAATATTTTGAATCCTTGTTCAAAATTTAACAATTTCTTATAATATAAATATGTAAAATTCAGAACACTGTCATTATTATTAAAAACAAGAAGAGATTATATACCAGTCAGTGTGTTAATTGTTACAACCAACTATTGGAAACCTGGTATTAAAAACCACAAATTAAAACAATATTTCGACGATACTTCGATCGTCTTCATCAGGCAACTGACGACATTCGCCAGCTTTCCCCCCTTCCATCAACAAACCGCCATACATGACTCACCTCTGTCAAAACTAAAAGTACATTACGTCCTAATAACTAAAGGTAAATGAGTCAGGTACACAAAATATCACAGATAAATTAATTACGAAGCAGTTTATTGATGTCAGGAGTCAACAAGGACCTCCATGACTCATCGAACATAAAATTACTCTGGCTAATAATGCCCTCCCCACATGCAATAAAAGCCGCCTCAACAAATTTACGTTTTTTGGGATTACTTTCCTTATATATTTTTAAAGTCGAATTCCAATCAAATTGATGCATATTCTCCCACGCATGCTCTGCTACCAAAGAACTTCTAATTTTATGATTTTTAACATTTTCTTTGTGTTCATGAATACGTACTGTGAGAGGCCGTCCAGTTTCACCGACATACACACTGTCACATTGGCACGGCAACAAGTATACAACATCTTTTGATTGAAAAATAACATCCCGAGGCTTAGTTTTACAAAAAACACTTCTGAATTTAGTAGGCGATTTAAAAACAGTTTTAATATTAAATCTAGCTAAAATTCGTTGTAAAATATCGGAGAACAAAGGGACATATTCAAAACACATGGTCTTAAGACATTGCTCACGCGGCCGGGCGGATCGAGGTTGCCCTTTAAGATTCCAACTTTCTTTGCATAACAGAGATTTTAACCAAACTGCCGGATACCCGTTTTCCTTAAAAGCCAATTCCAACTTTTCTAACTCATTCTCAAAAAATTCCCTAGAGCTACTGATCTCTAACGCTCGTGATGTCAAACACTTAATCACACCTTTCTTAACATGGGACGGATGGTTAGAATAAAAATTTAAATATTGGTCCGTGTGAGTAGGCTTTCTATAAACAGAGGTATCAAGACGGCTACCATTTTTACTAAACAATACATCTAAAAACGGAAGAGAATTATCTTTTTCCAATTCAACAGTAAATTGAATCTCTCTGGAGTAGCCATTCATTTCCAACAACAGTGTATCTAACCCATCTCTCTGTTCCTCGGATAAAATAACAAAAACATCATCAACATACCGTTTCCAAACCAATGGTTTGATGGAACTCGCTCTCAGCACACTCTCTTCCAACTCCATCATATAGATGTTCGCTAAGAGTGGAGACAAGGAGCTACCCATGGCTAAACCATCGGTTTGTAAATAATAATCATCCAAGAAACGGAAATAACATGTAGTTAAGCAAAGATTTAAGAGATCCATAATACCATCAATGGGTAATGATGTTTTTTCTTTTAAACCGCCATATGCTTCAAGTTTTCGTTTAACAATAGGTAAAAGCTCACAAACAGGAACACTTGGAAACAAATTTACAACATCAAAACTGACCATTAAGTCCCCTTCCCCAATGCACAAATCCCCCAATTCCTCCACCAAGGATTTGGAATTCAAAACAGAAGAGGCACCCCCCTGTCCCAAAGGTGTCAAAATATCAAGCAAAAACTTGGATAATGTTGAAGAAGGAGAGTCTCGGGAACTAACAATCGGCCTCAGAGGGACCCCACTTTTGTGAATTTTAGGCAACCCGTATAAATGTGGAGGCTTCGAGTAATGAGGCGTTAATCCAGACCTTTCATGAACACTCAACTCATTACTATACTTCTTAAGGGTTTTATAGACTTTAGTTTCAAAACTAGACGTAGGATTCTTGTCAAGCTTCTTATATTTACCTGATGTAATAATATCCTTCATTTTATCCTCATATTCTACTCTATCCAGCAAGACCGTAGCTTTTCCCTTATCTGCGGGAAGAATAGTCAACGAAGCGTCCCTTTTTAATTCTTTGATGACATTCAACTCATCTTTATTCAAATTGTTCTTAATTGAAAAAGGTTTAAGTAAAGCCCTCTTTACATCGTGTCTTATATCTTCCTTGAGTGCTGCAGGGAACAAGGCAATACTAGATTCCACACTAGCCACCACATCCACTTTGTTAATTTGTCTAGGTGCACAAGCAAATCCCAAACCCCTAGCCAAGACCAACCGTTCTTCCCGACAGAGCACCCGCGAGGAATAGTTCACCACGGTCCGAGCCAAAAACTCCTCCGATGGATTCCAAGAAGTATTAGGCCGTCTATCCAAATAAAACCGCTTCTCCTCAACCAGACGTTGAAATTTGAAACGTTGCGATCTTCTAACCAACCCAAACACAGAGTCGTACCTTCTTTGAATAGAGTCCAAAACCTTATAGAAATAATCAAACCGTGAACCATCAATCTTCCTACACAGCCGGTCAATGTCCGTATTCACCGAGAAAATAGAGAACCTCTGAAAATGAATCCTATCTCTCAAGAAATCCCAAGACGCCCGTTGAATAGCACGCCTACTGTATGGAGTCGAATTGAAAGGGATCTTAATTCTCAGGCCCCAAGGGATAACACCTGACTCTTTACATCTACATAAGAAAGTCAAATGATTCTTATGCTTGGCCAGACTGATGAAAAGTTTCTCTAGTTTCCGAAGCTCACAACCTAGCAACGTGTGAGAGTCATTCGAAGTCCCCATTGAGTGCTGCAACATGCCACTCAGCCCATTCTCTTCTTCACCCAACAAGTCCATACCGAATCAGTTATTAAAAACAAGAAGAGATTATATACCAGTCAGTGTTGTAACGGTTTGAATTCGGCGCTGGCGCCAACGTCAAGTCGTTACCATTAGCCGGCATTTGTACCCATATTTGGAGGGTCGCCTAGAGCAGAAAAGATGTCATGCGCAATGGTCAATGATAGTCGAGTTCGCGGATCGGCGACCTGAGCTCTTTCTCTTTCTCTGGCTGACCGTCGTCGACTTCACATCGCCGCGTGAGTAGTGTTTAAATGTAGATTGTAACCACGCTAAGTTGTAGCGGATATAACGTAGTGCGACTGGTCGTCCAGCCCCTACTTGCAGGTTCAATCTTGAGCTTTGTTAACAGAATCATTATTGTGCCCCTGTGGCCTACTTGAAATAGAGTAGTTAATGTATTTTGTCGTTGCGTAGTTTTTGTATTGCAATCAAGTGTGGCCACACTTGGATTGTCTCCGCGGAGAGTCAGGCAGTCAGGGAAAGGGCACCCTTTTCGGATCATCAAACCTATCTAAATTCAACATTGTATTAAGTAAGTCCAGTAATCTTAGAACGTCGTCTGTACGAGTTCTATTTAAGTAAATGTCCGAAGTAATTCGGCGAGCATCTTATCACGGAGGAGTGTAAGTAAAGAGTTTATTATATTTATCATTGTATTGTATCAGTCTTATTTGCTATTCATTCAATTGCATGTGTTGTGTTGCCTCCAGGCACACAGCTGATGAGGTTACGACCTGTGTTGTACACAGAGTCCATTTACGCGAGGAGGTCAAACCCCCTGTAATCTGTTATCTCATTCTGATCATTTGTATGTTGTGTTTATTTGACTGTTCATTTATTCCTCACTTGAGGTTATGTAATAAAACCATAATTAATGTCAACTGGACATCACAGCCTTATGTCTTGATAGTCTAGCACCTAGTTCTGATCCTATTGCTCTCGCTCATGTCGTGTCTCTCTCTTTGTCAACTACCACGAGATCACCCGCCCACACCCATCTCCAGCTGTTGCTAGCCCGGCACTGGTTATTTCTGCCCGAGGCGACGACGCCGGCGTGGCATTTTGGCGCCCAACGTGGGGCCTGGTGATCAAGACGCGACGTGTGGAGCCCGAACGTTGGCATTTTGGTGCTCAAATCCAAAATCGACGTGGGACAACAACGACCTTCAGACGCTTGTGCTTGCTGTAATTACCTCGAGATACGTTTGACCTTCGAGTTACGTGAACACGCCGTGAATACTGGTGAGCTGTATCGTTCAGTCATTATTTATCCCTGTTACGTAATCTATTCATCATGAACGAAGCCGAGTCGTTAGAAGAAATTCATGCTTTAAGCGAGCGCCTGCAAACTGTAGTGACCTTGATCGACAACTTTGATGGTGACGGACACATTTTTGGAAATACAGCCTACTATTTCCTGTGAGATCCGCGAAGTCGAAACTCGTGGCGCAGAAGATAGAAGACGAGGTATTCTTAGTGTACGACACTGCAGAGATCTTAGTTTGTGACCATGGTCCTGAGTTCATAGGAGCTCCTTGGAAGAAGATGGCTCAAGAGTCCAGACTACCATAGTACTCTTCACTACAACGCCAAACGTCATCCACAAGCGAACCCGACGGAACGCGCTAATTGTACTGTTCTAGGTATGCTGAGATCATACATCACCGACAATCATATGCTATGGGACAAGAATGTGCCGAAAATAGGTTGTGCCCTACGTACAGCAGTGAACGAAGTAACTGGCTAGACACATGCATACGTTAACTTTGGGTCGTGAAATAATTCTGTGTGGTATAGACCACCGACGCTATCGATATGGCGATTATTATTGTCGCGGACAATGTTGACAAGATGCAAGGACTAAAATCTATTTTTACAGATATTCGCGCTCGTTTGAAACGCGCCCTCAGCAAAACGCCGTGAGATACAACCTCCGACGACGCCCGCTGGAATTCCATGTTGGCGACCGAGTCTTGAAGAGAGACTTCCACTTGTCCAACGCTGCCGACAACTATGCAGCCAAGCTAGCGCCTCGATACGAAGGACCGTTCGAGATCAGCAAGAAAACGTCACCGCTGATCTACCGTCTCAAGGACCTCGATGGACGCGACATCGGAACCTGGCACATCAAGGATTTGCGTAGTTATTATGATAGTTAGCTTGTAAGCAGAACTCGAAGAAAAAGAAAATTGTATTTTCTTTTTGTTGGGGTTAACGGGGAATTGTAACGGTTTGAATTCGGCGCTGGCGCCAACGTCAAGTCGTTACCATTAGCCGGCATTTGTACCCATATTTGGAGGGTCGCCTAGAGCAGAAAAGATGTCATGCGCAATGGTCAATGATAGTCGAGTTCGCGGATCGGCGACCTGAGCTCTTTCTCTTTCTCTGGCTGACCGTCGTCGACTTCACATCGCCGCGTGAGTAGTGTTTAAATGTAGATTGTAACCACGCTAAGTTGTAGCGGATATAACGTAGTGCGACTGGTCGTCCAGCCCCTACTTGCAGGTTCAATCTTGAGCTTTGTTAACAGAATCATTATTGTGCCCCTGTGGCCTACTTGAAATAGAGTAGTTAATGTATTTTGTCGTTGCGTAGTTTTTGTATTGCAATCAAGTGTGGCCACACTTGGATTGTCTCCGCGGAGAGTCAGGCAGTCAGGGAAAGGGCACCCTTTTCGGATCATCAAACCTATCTAAATTCAACATTGTATTAAGTAAGTCCAGTAATCTTAGAACGTCGTCTGTACGAGTTCTATTTAAGTAAATGTCCGAAGTAATTCGGCGAGCATCTTATCACGGAGGAGTGTAAGTAAAGAGTTTATTATATTTATCATTGTATTGTATCAGTCTTATTTGCTATTCATTCAATTGCATGTGTTGTGTTGCCTCCAGGCACACAGCTGATGAGGTTACGACCTGTGTTGTACACAGAGTCCATTTACGCGAGGAGGTCAAACCCCCTGTAATCTGTTATCTCATTCTGATCATTTGTATGTTGTGTTTATTTGACTGTTCATTTATTCCTCACTTGAGGTTATGTAATAAAACCATAATTAATGTCAACTGGACATCACAGCCTTATGTCTTGATAGTCTAGCACCTAGTTCTGATCCTATTGCTCTCGCTCATGTCGTGTCTCTCTCTTTGTCAACTACCACGAGATCACCCGCCCACACCCATCTCCAGCTGTTGCTAGCCCGGCACTGGTTATTTCTGCCCGAGGCGACGACGCCGGCGTGGCAGTGTGTTAATTGTTACAACCAACTATTGGAAACCTGGTATTAAAAACCACAAATTAAAACAATATTTCGACGATACTTCGATCGTCTTCATCAGGCAACTGACGACATTCGCCAGCTTTCCCCCCTTCCATCAACAAACCGCCATACATGACTCACCTCTGTCAAAACTAAAAGTACATTACGTCCTAATAACTAAAGGTAAATGAGTCAGGTACACAAAATATCACAGATAAATTAATTACGAAGCAGTTTATTGATGTCAGGAGTCAACAAGGACCTCCATGACTCATCGAACATAAAATTACTCTGGCTAATAATGCCCTCCCCACATGCAATAAAAGCCGCCTCAACAAATTTACGTTTTTTGGGATTACTTTCCTTATATATTTTTAAAGTCGAATTCCAATCAAATTGATGCATATTCTCCCACGCATGCTCTGCTACCAAAGAACTTCTAATTTTATGATTTTTAACATTTTCTTTGTGTTCATGAATACGTACTGTGAGAGGCCGTCCAGTTTCACCGACATACACACTGTCACATTGGCACGGCAACAAGTATACAACATCTTTTGATTGAAAAATAACATCCCGAGGCTTAGTTTTACAAAAAACACTTCTGAATTTAGTAGGCGATTTAAAAACAGTTTTAATATTAAATCTAGCTAAAATTCGTTGTAAAATATCGGAGAACAAAGGGACATATTCAAAACACATGGTCTTAAGACATTGCTCACGCGGCCGGGCGGATCGAGGTTGCCCTTTAAGATTCCAACTTTCTTTGCATAACAGAGATTTTAACCAAACTGCCGGATACCCGTTTTCCTTAAAAGCCAATTCCAACTTTTCTAACTCATTCTCAAAAAATTCCCTAGAGCTACTGATCTCTAACGCTCGTGATGTCAAACACTTAATCACACCTTTCTTAACATGGGACGGATGGTTAGAATAAAAATTTAAATATTGGTCCGTGTGAGTAGGCTTTCTATAAACAGAGGTATCAAGACGGCTACCATTTTTACTAAACAATACATCTAAAAACGGAAGAGAATTATCTTTTTCCAATTCAACAGTAAATTGAATCTCTCTGGAGTAGCCATTCATTTCCAACAACAGTGTATCTAACCCATCTCTCTGTTCCTCGGATAAAATAACAAAAACATCATCAACATACCGTTTCCAAACCAATGGTTTGATGGAACTCGCTCTCAGCACACTCTCTTCCAACTCCATCATATAGATGTTCGCTAAGAGTGGAGACAAGGAGCTACCCATGGCTAAACCATCGGTTTGTAAATAATAATCATCCAAGAAACGGAAATAACATGTAGTTAAGCAAAGATTTAAGAGATCCATAATACCATCAATGGGTAATGATGTTTTTTCTTTTAAACCGCCATATGCTTCAAGTTTTCGTTTAACAATAGGTAAAAGCTCACAAACAGGAACACTTGGAAACAAATTTACAACATCAAAACTGACCATTAAGTCCCCTTCCCCAATGCACAAATCCCCCAATTCCTCCACCAAGGATTTGGAATTCAAAACAGAAGAGGCACCCCCCTGTCCCAAAGGTGTCAAAATATCAAGCAAAAACTTGGATAATGTTGAAGAAGGAGAGTCTCGGGAACTAACAATCGGCCTCAGAGGGACCCCACTTTTGTGAATTTTAGGCAACCCGTATAAATGTGGAGGCTTCGAGTAATGAGGCGTTAATCCAGACCTTTCATGAACACTCAACTCATTACTATACTTCTTAAGGGTTTTATAGACTTTAGTTTCAAAACTACGTCTAGTTTTGAAACTAAAGTCTATAAAACCCTTAAGAAGTATAGTAATGAGTTGAGTGTTCATGAAAGGTCTGGATTAACGCCTCATTACTCGAAGCCTCCACATTTATACGGGTTGCCTAAAATTCACAAAAGTGGGGTCCCTCTGAGGCCGATTGTTAGTTCCCGAGACTCTCCTTCTTCAACATTATCCAAGTTTTTGCTTGATATTTTGACACCTTTGGGACAGGGGGGTGCCTCTTCTGTTTTGAATTCCAAATCCTTGGTGGAGGAATTGGGGGATTTGTGCATTGGGGAAGGGGACTTAATGGTCAGTTTTGATGTTGTAAATTTGTTTCCAAGTGTTCCTGTTTGTGAGCTTTTACCTATTGTTAAACGAAAACTTGAAGCATATGGCGGTTTAAAAGAAAAAACATCATTACCCATTGATGGTATTATGGATCTCTTAAATCTTTGCTTAACTACATGTTATTTCCGTTTCTTGGATGATTATTATTTACAAACCGATGGTTTAGCCATGGGTAGCTCCTTGTCTCCACTCTTAGCGAACATCTATATGATGGAGTTGGAAGAGAGTGTGCTGAGAGCGAGTTCCATCAAACCATTGGTTTGGAAACGGTATGTTGATGATGTTTTTGTTATTTTATCCGAGGAACAGAGAGATGGGTTAGATACACTGTTGTTGGAAATGAATGGCTACTCCAGAGAGATTCAATTTACTGTTGAATTGGAAAAAGATAATTCTCTTCCGTTTTTAGATGTATTGTTTAGTAAAAATGGTAGCCGTCTTGATACCTCTGTTTATAGAAAGCCTACTCACACGGACCAATATTTAAATTTTTATTCTAACCATCCGTCCCATGTTAAGAAAGGTGTGATTAAGTGTTTGACATCACGAGCGTTAGAGATCAGTAGCTCTAGGGAATTTTTTGAGAATGAGTTAGAAAAGTTGGAATTGGCTTTTAAGGAAAACGGGTATCCGGCAGTTTGGTTAAAATCTCTGTTATGCAAAGAAAGTTGGAATCTTAAAGGGCAACCTCGATCCGCCCGGCCGCGTGAGCAATGTCTTAAGACCATGTGTTTTGAATATGTCCCTTTGTTCTCCGATATTTTACAACGAATTTTAGCTAGATTTAATATTAAAACTGTTTTTAAATCGCCTACTAAATTCAGAAGTGTTTTTTGTAAAACTAAGCCTCGGGATGTTATTTTTCAATCAAAAGATGTTGTATACTTGTTGCCGTGCCAATGTGACAGTGTGTATGTCGGTGAAACTGGACGGCCTCTCACAGTACGTATTCATGAACACAAAGAAAATGTTAAAAATCATAAAATTAGAAGTTCTTTGGTAGCAGAGCATGCGTGGGAGAATATGCATCAATTTGATTGGAATTCGACTTTAAAAATATATAAGGAAAGTAATCCCAAAAAACGTAAATTTGTTGAGGCGGCTTTTATTGCATGTGGGGAGGGCATTATTAGCCAGAGTAATTTTATGTTCGATGAGTCATGGAGGTCCTTGTTGACTCCTGACATCAATAAACTGCTTCGTAATTAATTTATCTGTGATATTTTGTGTACCTGACTCATTTACCTTTAGTTATTAGGACGTAATGTACTTTTAGTTTTGACAGAGGTGAGTCATGTATGGCGGTTTGTTGATGGAAGGGGGGAAAGCTGGCGAATGTCGTCAGTTGCCTGATGAAGACGATCGAAGTATCGTCGAAATATTGTTTTAATTTGTGGTTTTTAATACCAGGTTTCCAATAGTTGGTTGTAACAATTAACTGTCATTATTATTGAAAACGCGGAAAAAGACGATTTATTTCTCATCTTCCGATTGTAAGTTATGGATGTTATCAAAAAACTCTTATTTATGTATGGTTCACAAGTTGTTCTATAGTTATGAGTTAAACAACATTTCAATATGATCGATTTGAGAAAAAAAGAAGTTGGGAGAGAATGAAGAGAAGATCATAAGAACTATTTAGAACTTTAATTTGACACCAGATTTATGATCAAGTATCTGTAGAATTTGTATGGTTAAATTTCATCTTTATAGGCTATCATTGTGAAATCCGTTGACATTTCGTATACCCAATGGAATGTTTACATTTATCTTATTTACTTCATAATTTTTCCATATTAAGTAAGACAAAATTGTATTTATTCCGATATATCCTGATGAAGTCACTGAATAGTGATAAAAATATGATATTTAAACTGAAGTTTGTGAACCATCCAATAATAGAATCTTTTATTAGAAATAATGGTTAATTTTTATTGTTTAACTTTGTAACTATGGATACTCTCAGAGCAATCTGACTCGGAGTTTCTGTCAGATTGTTGAAAGTAAATAAACATCAGCGTTTCAGATGGATGGAGTGACCTGCATCTAAATTCTACTCTTTCACACACTACTTCAGTCTGTACTCTTGATAAGCCCATGCATATTAAAATAATCAACAAGTAAATCAACCAATTACCAACCGAGTTGTAAAGTGGAACATCTCAAGTCGACATTAATAACTCAACACCGACATTCTTATGGTTATATAATCTTTTAAGGGTGAATTCCTAGCAACTTGATATAGTAATATCGACCTTCAAAAGAGCGAAAAGGAGACCATCGCTCATAACGACTTTTCAGTTGCAGTTTCTGACGGCGTTTGGCGTGCAGTAGCATTGCACATGCGCGACAAAAAGGTACTACATACATTGCATTTTTAACAAACGTTCCAATTTAGGCGGGACGCTTTTTAGTGGCCTAGTCAGGTATCATAGCTCTCAGAGTTATGCTCATCGGTAGCAGACACTGACACCGTGTTGCTGAAAGATGTCTGGGGATATTGACACACCAGATGGCAGCCTGAGAGTGTTAGCCCACTGTCACGAGAATATTTATTTGTTTAGAAGTGAAGCGAAAGCGCACAGTTTTGTATCCAGCGTATAAAACTTGAAATATTTTAAGGCTAATGCCAACCCGTGTTCTGGACGTCTGGACTCGGCGTCTGGAAACCCCTTAACCTCTCCCCGTGTTCCAGCTTCCTCCTGATTACCACGAGGATGACCGCGCAGAGAGGACGATGCCGGATGTGTTTGCTCTGCGGGAGTCTGGAATAAAAGGCGCTGGTCTCGGCGTCTGGACCAAAGAGAAGATCGGCAAACACGTTGCTTTCGGTCCGTACGAAGGAGTCATCAAGGATGAATGGGAGCCCAGAAGCAGGAACTACAGCTTTAGGGTCAGTTACACAGTCTCTGTAAGGCAATTGGTAACTGATCGTTTTGCTGAGTTTTCTGAACGGACTAGTTGAGCGGTTACTGCACTGCAGCCAAGTCGTACTGTGCTTACACACCCACTAGAGTATACTATTGACTCTGCTGGTCTATTGCTGGTCTACTGATGCCATTACGGAATCTTTAGAAAGAAAGTTGAACCTTATAATTAAGATTTGTACATAAAAAGCACAAAATCTTACGCTCACCATTTCTCATTTATCTTCATATTTGTCCGCAGTTATTTTTGTTACTTCTCAGTACCTTCAAGCTAGAGCTTTAACTACATGACAGACTTAAAAATTAAATGCTCCAAACATTTTAGGGTCAGCAGTAAACCAGTTTAACTCTCTCGTCACTTTCTTTCACAAAAATATCGACATTAATATTTCTCTAATTCTTGTTAATACATTCATAATAAAAACATTTTCGGCAAAAGCAACATTATTTTTTGATATGTCCATGTGGCATTTATCACTTAAATTGTGTCGATTTCTTTAACGGATTGTCTAAGAATGTGTACTATTCGTTTGAGCAGACGTAAAGACCACTTCTATGGCTTTTCAATTCGTCTGACTGTTTGAAATATGAAACTATTTTGAATTGTATTTCAGATAACAAATGGTACTTTTGTTGACGCCGAGGACGAATCTATTAGCAACTGGATGCGCTTCGTCAACTGCGCAAGGAACAAGGAAGAAGAGAACATGAAGTCCTTTGAGGTTGTCGATAACTTTATTCCTCATTGAACTCATTCATATCACACATGTAGTTAGATACCTTCTTCGATAAACAGTTCCAAAAACAATATCAAATACTTACAGCACACATCTTGTATATAACACTAATTTTTAATCCCAATTGGGGGTTGGAATTGTGTTCTCCATTTTCCAGTAGCGGAAAAGTCTTTCTGTATCGACTGTCGACAATATTACACGATCGCGGTGCTGTAATTATAATTGTTTTGAACTCAAAGTCTCCTTGTTTCAGTACGACTTCAATGTCTACTTCCACAGTCTGAGAGAGATCCCCGCCAATGAGGAGCTGTTGGTTTACTATGGAGACGCATACGCCAAGCGTCTGGGCATCGACCCTAATATCTTTCACCCCGCCGAGAAGAAAACATCACAAAGTGAGCAGGCGTTTCTTACTGTGAAGTGATGTGGTGCGATCACTAGATATAGCACATTTTCAACTATATTTAAGTAAAATACAAATTTAATGTCCTGTCCTGTAGTGTGCTACTCCCGCCCAAAAATGAGTTTTCAATTTTATGCCTTTTGAGAATGAACAATACTTTAACATGGGTGGTACACTCCCCCAAATAATAAACGGTATTCGAAAGAAAATGAATTGACTGATTAAGGTTTGATGGCATCGTCCCATGAAGTCAGTGCTAACGCATTATCTAACTCTTTTAGGTGAGCTCTGATATCATTGATAATAACAAGGATTGATTGTCAAGGAACCGGCCCAGCAGCCAATACGTTTTGTACCAAGTACCGTTTATTATTTGGGGGAGTGTACCTATAGGAAAATAATTTCGAATTTGGTGTATAACTTTTAAAATAGCACACGTTGGTATTGATTTTAACTTTTTTCCTGACAGTTTGTCCGTAGGTCTACCAGAGAAAAAAGGAAAATCTAACGGTACAAAAAAATGAGTTAGCTCAAAAATGACACGATTTTTCTTGGCTGCCATAAGATAACATGGCGGGAAAACTCAAATTATCTCGGAAACTAGACGCGAGAAGTGTTTTAGTATAGACATAAAAATGTATGAAGACCTGAGACTATGCCTTAAACTTTACTCTTTGATCAGATTTGAATTGAAGACCTAGGACAAATCCAGGGTTGATCTGCGCACGCGCATGCCGCCATATTGTCGATATCAGATTCGCTAAATAAAAAATTAAAATGCAAGTTGCTCCTGTCAAATAGACGATCGTGTGTATTCTCGATGGAAGTGCGTATTTGGAAATATTCAATATGGTGAAATTGTGTCTTTCACACTTCGTCGTTCAATGTCTAGTAGATGCATCTCTCTGAAGTGTAGGTAAGTATATCTATGGTCGGAATGTAAAATATACAGATTTCTTTTGTTGCAGTGGATGGGATTCAAAATGAGCAGTCGAAACAAAAACACGAAGAAATAAGTCCAGGCAAACTGTGACAAAAAATTGGATGTAAATTATTACGGCTCTCACAAAGTATAGTAACCTTTTAAATCTATTTGCAATAAACTGTCATCTTGATTGTCAAATGAAGTGATGCCTGCTAGAATTATTATACTAGTATAACTTTAAAATATTAGACGCCCGTCAACAAAATAAAAAAAGAGATTTTTAAATCCCACATCTGTCACCATTTGTAAGTTTGTAAAATGTGAAATGTGAAATTTTGTGTATTTTTATCATAGCAAAGTTTTTATGGTCTTCATCAATTGAAAATATGCAATTAGGTAGGTACCTGTTCAGAAATGGTCAGCAGGCAAATAAAAAATAGCATTATCATAACATTTTGCAACTTTCAAAAACCAAAATCTACACAAGTTTTACGCAGATTGAATAGAAAAATATGTGTTTAGTTTTTAGAGCAAAACAACATAACACTGGTTTTTGAACACTATTAGTACAAGACAAAATGATAACTTTTCTTTAAAAACCCTTATCTCTACAAGAAATCATCTCGTGCTTTTCAGAAACATGTAGCCAATCAGGATCGAGATACGTCATGGAACAGCCAATCAGAGATCTAATTGCTCGGAGATTCCAGCATCCTTCCTGCTCCAGACTTCCTCCAGACTGCTCCAGTGAGTCCAGGAAGCGTGTAATCATTGCCCTGCTGGAGCACATTGATCCAGGGGGAGATGCTGGAGTCTGATGAGACGTAGAGAGAAGAAGAGGAACAATGAATAAACCCAACCCTTGTGTACATTTTCAAAATGTCACATGCATTTTACATTTCTTTGTTCGTAGCACAAACATGTGTGTCTGAAGTGAATCAAGACTCACGATCATATCTTAGTCAAATTAAAACACATTAACAGAACGACTTAGTGAAAACAATTACTGAAAAATATAAAGAAAATAACAAGGCGTGTAAGTGACTGTAATTGAATTTATTATAAAACATGTTATTTTTATTAGTGAAAGTTCGGCATTTTGAATTCGAGATTTTGATTTGCATTCTTGGATTTTAAATTTTTATTTTAGGACAACAATATAGTATCTGTAAATGAGAAATATAATACATTTCCGAAAAAGAAAAGTGAATTTCTTAGTTTATCGATTTTTTAAATTACGAGTATTATCATTATTAAAATTGTAAAATTATTGAGCGAGCGTAGCGAGCGTCTCCTTTCGGCTCATTTGGCACGGACCTCTGTTTTTTTTTTGTTTTTTTTTCTGTTGGGTGAGGCTGTACAGGTCAGAGTTTTTCTTCGATCGATCTGAAATTTTGCACACATGTAGAGACAACCTTTTCTGTTTGCAGGCCCCAAATTTTTTTAAAATCCATTCATTGGTTAATATTGAAATAAACATCTCCTGATAGGTTGAAAAATGAAAATGGTATTCGATAAATCTGATCAAATTCATATTTTGGCTATACAGGTCAGAGTTTTACTTTGATCTAGCTGAAATTTTGCACACATGTAAAACCAACCTTCTCTGTTTGCAGACCATAATTTTTTTGAAATCCATTAATTGGTTAAAATTTAAATAAATATCTCCTGATAGGCTGAAAAATGAAAACGGTCTTCGATAATTCAGATCAAACTCATATTTTGCATGATCATTAAGACCAACATTGTCTCTTATTTTACAAAATTTCATCCCAATCAGTTAAGAACGTATGAACTTATTAACATTTTTAATATCTGTCAGTAATGAAGTATCAAAATGAATGTTTTCCAGTGCCAATTGGATTGAATCTGATTTGTTTTATTTTAACCAGGGTTCTTAGATGCTTAGATGTTATTTTCAAGTTTCAATGAAAAGCATAATAATATGTTGTATTGATTGAGTTATCATATTTCAATTCAATATGGATGTATATGTTTTCTGTGCTTGTGTACGCATTTCCGGTTCGAGAATTTGCATGTCCCCGTGCTCGCTCACCAACGCGTTACACTGAGCGTTTTCCTAGTTTAAACGTTGCTCATTTTAGGATTATAATATAATATTTTGTATATTTTGTTGCATCCTACACAAGTTTTCATCTCTCCCCCCCCCCCCCCCCCCCTTCCTACACATGAGAAATATTTATGAAAACATCACTTTAACACTTTTGTTTAACACTTTTATTGGATCCAATCCTGTTTAATGTTAAATACTGAGTCAGGATAACAAATCAAACATTCAAGGGTCTTCTCCACAACCGACTGGCCGAGTCAATCAGGGCCACTTCTTCCTCTTCTTCCACTTTCTTCCACAAGCACTCTCCATCTATCTCGAAATATAATTCATATTAGAGGTCAGTTAGGGTACCTGGATACAAACCGCGTACCCGGGTACGCCATTGCCCGGGTAAAAATGTAATACCCGGGTACCAAAAAATTAGGTATGTGGTACCCGGGTAATTTTACCCGGATATAAAAAGCGGGTACCCGGGTACAAAAAATTACCCGAATCCGACCTCTACTATAGTAAAACAGCACATTTCCTGAAAATATAGTTAATTTTTATTGATCCTTTACTCTTATTTACATCCTAGAACCTGTGGCATGTTAAACCATCTAACAACACCAACAACAGCAATGAATTTAGAGCCTCCTCCTCTCGCCGTCTTCTTCACTCGTCATCTCTGACGATGATCTTGGTCTGCCACGGCTTATTAAAGCACTGCAGTCGCTTGGCCCCGCCTTCCCGATGCTTCCACGGCTTGTTCACAACAGGCTTGTGGCTCAGCGTGGTGTTGAATGTGGGCACTACAAACCCACCGGGCAGCTGCAAGCAAATGCAATGGTACGGTGAATCAGGCGCGTAGGAACTACTTTCATCATGGGAGAAGGGGCGATACCCGAAAGGGGGGTCTGGGGGGCAAAGAGGGCGGTTTTAAAACCGCCAAAGTGTAGCAAAATACCTCCAATTGTTGCCCCGCAAGGCATTTTTGTGAATATAAACATTTTAAAATCGATTCGTGGATGCTAGCTGCTCAAATTACAACAATGAAACAGTTTTGAAGTGATTTTTGGAATCACAATCACTAATCACTAGTGATTTGGAATCACTATTATGGTCAGCCTGCTCGAGTGGGGGGGGGGGGGGGGAGGAGGAGGGGACAATCCTCCCCCATCCCCCCTTCCTAGGCGCTTGCTGTAAATTGTACTTGTTTTGATACTCTTGATACCTTGGAAGAACCGAAACGAAATGCGTCAAAGAAGCAGTGATTGCACAGACATTTTCTTGAAGAAATTTTAGAAATATTTCGAAATACGCATAAAATGTCCGTAAAATATTATCAACTTAACGAATAACGACAGATTAGTATGGTAATTTACGAAAATATCTAAATTGTTGGTGCCGATGATAATGCAAAATTCGAAGGTGATCGGTCAAACTGTTCCAGTTTATTTTTTAAAAATATCCTATACCTATACACGACACCGCTCTAATGACATTGGTATGTGTGCAAAATTTCCAATCGATTGGTTGAACAGTTTGACCTGGGCAGTGCAGGAAAAAAAACACACAGAGAATGTATTGTAAGATAACCGTGGTGACGCTCGCTCAATGAGACTGTTGTTTTCTACAGCAATTGGTAACAAACAATCTGAAAATCAATTTGACGTACATTCCTAAAATAACATCCAATTAGATAATTTCGAATCGCTCATTTAGTTCTGAACATTCATCTGAAATCTCTAGTCTATACCCTCCATGAGCGTGTCTGGATCTCCAGTACTATGGCTTGTGAAAACACCCCTGGAATTGTGATGACTCGATTCCCCTAGTCCCTGAATAGTCTGGACTTTCCATCAGGAGTAACAGGATAACAGGGACAGCGTCTGGTTGACGTCTCTCTCAGATCTTTAACTTTTTCTACATTCCTGTTGTTGGATGCTTTAAACTTTTTTTTGCAATTCCTTTTAAATTGGAGGAAACGAGAATATCTTGGGATATTACAGTATTTCATAATAATTAGTATCAGTTACTGTTTATAGATTGCTATTACCTAGAAAATAATGTTTTTTTTATAGGATATACACTAAAATTATGGACATTTTATTTATATTTGGGTTCAAAAATCCGCATGAAAATTGAGATGTCCTGAAATGAGCGATTGTCTTATTTTTGTTATGGTATATGAATAGTTTCTGATGAATCACGTACCCAAATGTATAGATTTCTACTAAATTGACGTCATATTATATATATTGACTTAGCAACAAATTATTATTTACCGTGGTAAAGCATTGAACAGGTGCAACTGCGGTCAAAAGAATTTACTTCTAAACTGGAGCTCGAAAATTACCCTCAATTCTTTGAGTAAAATATTGAACCGTCTGAAACAAAATGGCGACGCTTTAATGTCAACAAAATGTCTGCGGTGCTTCATAAAAAGTAATAATTAATCGCTTCCTCTTCAGTGAAAAGCCGCGCGATCCACGGCGGAAACAGAGCAAGTTCTGAACCCGCGCTCGACCGAGAGTCGTTAATCAATGATGCGAAGAATTAACAACACATCGACGACTCCATTGACTCGTGGCTCTGATCGTGATCGTTTGCAGTCAAGCGGTCACAGCGGGGTTACGCTTGGTGGGGTTATACTTAGTGGGGTAACACTTGGCGTGGTTACACTTGGCGCGGTTACACTTGGTGGGGTTATACTTGGTGGGGTTATACTAGGTGGGGTTACACTTGGTGGGGTTATACTAGGTGGGGTTACACTTGGTGGGGTTATACTAGGTGGGGTTACACTTGGTGGGGTTATACTAGGTGGGATTACACTTGGCGGGGTTACACTTGGTGGGGTTTCTCTTGGTGGGGTTATACTTCGTGGGGTTACACTTGGAGCGGTTACACTTGGTGGGGTTACACTTGGCGGGGTTATACTTGGCGCGGTTACACTTGGTTGGGTTACACTTGGCGGGGTTATACTTGGTGGGGTTACACTTGGCGGGGTTATACTTGGTGGGGTTACACTTGGCGGGGTTATACTTGGCGCGGTTACACTTGGTGGGGTTACACTTGGCGGGGTTATACTTGGTGGGGTTACACTTGGCGGGGTTACACTTGGCGCGGTTACACTCCATTGACTCGTGGCTCTGATCGTGATCATTTGCAGGGGTGAAACTAGGGAAGGAGCGAACTTGGATTTTGATATCGACTATCGATATCATTTATATATCGATATATATCGATATATCGATATATTGAAATATCGAAATATCGAAATATCGAAATATCGAAATATCGAAATATCGATATATTGAAATATCGAAATATCGATATATTGAAATATCGAAGTATCGATATATCGATATATCGATTTATTGAAATATCGAAATATCGAAATATTGATATGGAAATAATATTTAGATGTATAGGTATGGAAATATTGATATATCGTATGAATGTATTAAATTGCTCCTAAAACTGCTAGGAATTTCAAAAGAAAATGTAAAAAGAAATAACACAGCTGTTCCAAAATATAGGGTCACCGGCCAGATAAGAAAGAAAATGTGAATAATCTGAGAAATTGTCCATAAATCTTGTAAACGCTGCACTGCAAATATGAATTATTTTGCCATAGTAGGTATAAACTTCAATTAAGAACATAATTGTATCATGCGGTAAGGCTTCAATATATCGATATTTCAATATATCGATATTTCAATATTTCGATATTTCAATATTTCGATATTTCAATATATCGATATTTCGATATTTCGATATTTCGATATTTCAATATTTCGATATTTCAATATATTGATATTTCAATATTTCAATATATCGATATATCGATATTTCAATATATCGATATTCAATATATACAGGTATCGATATTTCGATATTTTTTTGATATCGATATATATCGATATATCGATATTTTCTCCATCCCTAGGTGAAACCTCACTCAAGCTGTCATGGCGCGGTTACACTTGGTGGGGTTACACTTGGTGGGGTTATACTTGGTGGGGTTACACTTGGTGGGGTTAAACTTGGCGGGGTTACACTTGGCGGGGTTACACTTGGCGGGGTTACACTTGGCGCGGTTACACTCCATTGACTCGTGGCTCTGATCGTGATCATTTGCAGGGGTGAAACCTCACTCAAGCTGTCACGGCGCGGTTACACTTGGCGGGGTTATACTTGGTGGGGTTACACTTGGTGGGGTTAAACTTGGCAGGGTTACACTTGGTGGGGTTACACTTGACGCGGTTACACTTGGTGGGGTTACACTTGGCGCGGTTACACTTGGTGGGGTTTCACTAGGTGGGGTTAAACTTGGTGGGGTTATACTTGGCGGGGTTTTACTTGGTGGGGTTTCACACGGCGGGGTTACACTTGGCGCGGTTACACTTGGTGGGGTTACACTTGGTGGGGTTACACTTGGAGCGGTTACACTTGGTGGGGTTACACTTGGCGCGGTTACACTTGGTGGGGTTAAACTTGGCGGGGTTATACTTGGCGGGGTTTCACTTGGTGGAGTTTCACACGGCGGGGTTACTTACACCAGTACTCTCCCTCAGGCGAGAGCCAAATGATGGGAAGGTCCCCTATACTAATAGGCCGCGACCGCCTCCTTCCCACCGTCAATATTTGCATCATAGTCTCCCAACCATCATCACAATTAATCATCTGTGGCCGGTAGCTTAGTTGGAGGACAGTGCGACGTTAAACAAATACCATTTCCACGTCAAATAAATTGCAAATCGGATGTTTTAGACAAATGAGTAGAGGTTTCCGGAACATAAACGAGTTGCAAAATGAAGAAAAATCGCGAAAAAAGTTATTACAATCATTTTTCATCAATAATTTAATTTTTAATTTATAAAGTCGTCAAACGAAGTTTTTTATACACAATTCTGGGAACGCTTTTTTAAATTTTAACTTGATTGGCTGCAATGTTCAGCTACTGGCGAGTTGATCTATCTTCCCCGGCCACACCTACGCCACTCTCCCCGCTAGCTATGGACTCTGATCTGTCCTCCCCTGCACCTCGGGATTAAGATCTCAATCAAGCTCCAGCCTCATCCTCGACGTGGAGCAATTAATCTTCCTTCGTCTTGACTTTGAGTCCGAGTAGCTTCAACAACCCACCACGAGAGCAGCACAATAGCGGACTTAACAAATCGACGTCGCCAGAAGAGTTGAAAGAAACTTGTACACAATGCCGTAGATTCTGGAGTAAGAAAGTGAAATATGTTCCCGAGAAGTTTCAGACTAGAAGAAATAGAGATTAATCTTGTGAAAGTTTTGCATAAGTGATGTATAAAAGACATTTTACGTTTTTTTTTCTTATTTTGAACGAAACGCTCTGCCAAATTCGAACTGAAGTATTTTTTGTGAAATATTTTTAGTTGGTACCTACTTTGGTGCACAGATCTTTAAGAGTCGCTATACCGGCTTTTGAAGTTACATCAATGTTTTGAAAGATCAAGATCAAGTAATTTAACAAATTAAACACAGTAACAAAACAACTAAGTGAAATATAAGAAAAGCATTCATTGAAATTGAAAACAACTTGAATAATTTCGGTTGAAAAAATGCATCTATTGGTTATAAGTTTGACTCAATATACATATAATTCAATTTCTCATATTAGTATACTAAAGAAATAATGCAGCAACACAATGATTTTTTAGATTTGACAGAGTAGAGCTCGTATACATCGAGTATCAGTGATTTTGACAGTGACATTCGAAAAAATATCAAATGTATTACTAATTCTCATTTCCTGTCAGAATACTAGCAGTGTGATCAACTTCTGAATGCAAAAACGCTATCATATCAAACAACTAAATCAATTAAGTGCTAACGGTGTGCCCTAAGTAAGTTGGTCGAAAAAAGTTGGTCGAAAAAAGTTGGTCGAAACGTCGCTCAAAATAAATACTTAGAACTCATAACGTACTGTTTATTTTATCTAATAATAATGTGTTCTGAAACATTACGAAGCTATAAGTTGGTACTACTGGAATACCAACAGTGTCCAGTAGAAAAGCTATCTAGTGTCATTGGAATGATATCATCATTAAATATCAATTCGAGTAAAATATTCTTATTTTTTCAATTATTCTTATTTAATTACAAGCAGTGACATTTTAGTTTTAATCAGCTGTGTTTTGTTTTGCAACTTTAATGTATTGTAATTTGGGAAACATAAATTAAATATGTGCTCGCAAACGGCATATACCATAATAGTATTGGTAAGCTTTGAGTGGGCCAAAGCTCCAAATTAAAATATTTCGCAACAATTTGAGTTTTGAATTCTCATGGATTTTCAGAGCCGCTGGTAAATGCCATGCAAATGTGAGTTTTCTTAATTTTAAGATCCAGTAGGCCGAAAATGCTACTTGAATGCCTACGTAAACGGGTATGGTCAGGTATTCAGCCATAGGATGTGAGAGTGTGCACACGACTTGGCTGAGTCAAGCGACCAATCCACTATTTGTAGGTCCAAGTATTCTTACAGGCAGTTAATTTTAATAATCATTGTCTTTCTGAAGTGTGATGTCTAAATCTTCTGTTTGCCTCGTGATTCTGCAGATAAGTTATTAAAGGTATCGAACAAAGAAGTTAATATCCCACGGGAAAAACTTATTCCCTTCAAGTTGAACGCTAAATAATTCAATTCTTGTGAAAATCCTCCAAGTTGAAATATCTCCTCCCTTTCTATAAACAGAAACGAAGACATTTCGCCCCGTTCCGAGCCGCTTGATTCCGCTCCCTTTTTCTTCTCGTTCCCCTTCTTTCTTTTATTATTTATCTGTCTCCTCTGTCCCCTCTGGATCTGTCATTCTCACACATTCACTTACCACATCTCTCATTTCTTCGTCTCGCCCTTGCAAGGAACCTCTGAGCGTCTCGAGAAAACTTGCTGTCTAATCGTGGAAGTAAATGTCATGATACGCTCTTAACTTGCAGTGAGGGAGTACCGGGGTTCGATTCCCGCGGCCGTCCTTCCTGGCTGAAGGTTGTCGTTATTCCTTCAGTGAGGGGCAAATGTAAGGATGGTTCCCTAATTATAGGCCACGACAGTCTCCTTCCTACCGTCCTTTCTTACCGATTCTTTTTCATCCCATCATAATCATTCGTCCCTCGCCATTAGTTAGTTATACAGAACAAAGCAAATATTGCACAGTCTCATTTTTTCCCCCATATATTCCATTACATTTTTTTCAATTTCAAGTATATTTTTCCAGTCATATTTTTCTTATGACGCCCTACAGTATTAATTCCAGTTTCAAAGCCACTGTTTTTTTATGTAGTAAATTCTCCAATGCCTGAAATATGCAATTTATTGTCTAAAAATTGCAGTGTTTCACTTAAGTTTTAGATTCCTAATTGCTACCTAACATAAATTTAACAAAATAAATGAGAAATTCTAAAAAGAGCATGTTGTCACGTAATGTCGGTCCCTGTGCGTCATGTAAGCATGTATCGGACACATCCCCTCCCCCTACACTTGACCCCTACTAGAGTGGCTTGCAACAAATCGTCGGGCATTACAGCGTGGTGAGTGGTCGGATCATCCCTTGTCAACAGACATGCTAGAGACATGAGAACTTGGCTGCTGTTAATGAGCAGTCTTATCGTCATGTTTTATAGACTAGCATCATTGTTAAGAGACATGCGAGCTTCTACACTTTAACGTCGCACTGTTCTGCATGTTGTCACGTAATATCGGTCCCTGTGCGTCATGTAAGCATGTATCGGACACATCCCCTCCCCCTACACTTGACCCCTACTAGAGTGGCTTGCAACAAATCGTCGGACATTACAGCTTGGTGAGTGGTCGGATCATCCCTTGTCAACAGACATGCTAGAGACATGAGAACTTGGCTGCTGTTAATGAACCGTCTTATCTTCATGTTTTATAGACTAGCATCATTGTTAAGAGATATGCGAGCTTCTACACTTTAACGCCGCACTGTTCTGTAACTTTCTACACTTTAACGTCGCACTGTTCTGCAACCTTCTACATTTTAACTTCGAACTGTTCTGCAACCTTCTACACTTTAACGTCGCAATGTTATGCAGCCCTATAAATAGCGACGGATGAATGGTTATGATGTAGGTGGGAAGGAGGTGTTAGTGGCATATGAGCAGTGAACCTTCCCATCATTTGCCTCTCGTCTGAGTCAGTCATAACAAAGGTCGTGGGAATGGTCGGACCTCTGTTAACGCCTGAGCCAAATTGCTCCGTCTATAAGCAGATATTTTACTCAAATTCGCCATTTATTGATCCAACATGGATTTGATAAGTAAAGAAGGCTAAATTTCTTGTACTTTTTTACCATTTTTTTCTATCAACTTTTAGTTGTCAAATGTCTATTTGGTTGCAAAACAAAATATCTGAAGACTAAAAGTGGACTATTGAGAAGATTTGGAGCCTGTTATATAGATTCTGCTCCCCTTCCTTCGGTGTTCAGATTGCAGTTCTAGAGAGTCCTAATGGGAAATAACTGAGTCGTATCAGAAGGGCAATTCTTCAAGCCCATGGTGTGAAACCGAGTGTGTATTTTATTGTTTAAAACTTTAAATAGATGAAGGAAGACCCTGTTTTCAACTCTTACAAGTTTTAAGTAATAAAACACATTTGGTTTCAAACCATGGCTTTCAAAATTTACCCTATTCTGTAACTAAATCGAAATCATTTCGGTCTGACATCATTTCAGATCCATGTTTTTCTTATGGCAGTGAAATGACTTCAGAACGAAATGAGTTCATATTAGTTATGGAATAGGGGTCCCTATAGCAATACTTCAACTGTTTTTCCTCCAGTCTTCAAGTAATTTATACGTCATGCAATGTAATACATTCTTCTCTGATTTTTCGACATAATGGCATTCATTTTGAAAAACATCCGGGGGGAAAAAAAACTTGGACAGTTTGAAATATGAAAGTGCTTGAACGATGACGTCACCTATCTTAGAACAAAATAACTTTAGCTTTATCACTCTGTCCGGAAGTTCTGCAACCCCTCTTAGACGCATCTCCCCTATTCCAGTGCCTTCTTGATCACCGCTTCGCTTCTCCATCACTGCCTTCTAGATCGCTCGAGCACGGAGATGTGAAGAAAAACAACTGACTTTTGTTACGCCTTCTCCTGTTTTAGCGGTGTATGTTTCTCCGGATACAAGATTCATTGATCATAGCTTAGTTCACACTAGTAGGACACGGTTCTCTCACTTGACCAATGAAAGTGAAGCCTTTCAAGGTATCCAGAATTTTCGTCATTCTGATGGAATAGCGCTTATATCAGCTACTGGTGGTAAAAATATGAACTAATATGATAATTTATACCCATTGAGCCGTCTTTCACTATGGAGATAATAGATGGAGCTGCGCCATCAAATAAACGAATTTCCCGAATCACAGGGTCTGAAAAGGCTTCACTTCAGCCAATGTTAATGGTATAGGAGTAAACGAACCTTGCCTTAGTAGTATGAATGTAGTAATGATGTCCATGCATCTTGCCGGATATGTACTGGCTAGCTTAACGGAAAGTCCGGAGAAGTATATTCCAACTTGACCGATCACTGGTAAAATAAAAACGCTTTTCGTTATAAGATATTGTATAAATCCCTGATTAACGACTGAACAACTAAATCGATTGTCTACAGGATTTTGAAAACTGATATAATGCAATCTCAACTGACGTCACAGCTGATCAAAATCTAACTGGAGGCCAATTTTTGGAATTCAAGTTTTGAAACCGTTTTACGTTTGCATTGTATAAAACTTGAAACAGTTGACAACTATTGCATAGCCTTCAACTTTTTACGTTTTAAACAGTGAAAACGTATACGTACGGTTTCAAAACATGAATCTCAAGGGGGGAGAGATGTTTTGAGTAAATAAGTAAGCATTTTCTTTCTTAATATTATATCCTTATTTTATTTGATATTTTTTCTGTCTTTCTTTTTATTATCTTTCTTTCACAACTGTATTTAGAACAAGATTAAACTATTAAAAAATTACTTGTCTCCCGCCAAAATAAACAAGAATAGCGTTTGTTACGAATCTATAAATAGATTGACGACTCAAGCGTGCAGTGGAAATTCGGACACAAATTTCTTTCTTGATTGGATATTTTTAATTTTTTAGCATCGCTTGTCCGAAGTATTGGATATTGTTGCGTCACATAAGGGCTAATCGTAACTAACGCTATTAGGTCCGTTACCTTACGTCCTTACACAAAAATCCGTTATTTCAACCATGAATTTCAACAGAATAACGGTTTGACCGAAACTATGATCGAAAACTTAAAATATTTGTCAAAAGGGTCAACATGATAACAAATTGCAAATATTATTTTTAACGTCGCACTATTCTACAACATGACTAACGGCGACGGATGAATGATTATGATGATGATATGGACATTCTGATGAAGAATGGAAGAACTGAGTAAGAACGGACGGTAGGAGGCGGTTGTGGCCTGTTTGTAGGGAAACACAAAATCTAGACGTACGACCTTGGGAATCGAACCCGCGGACTTCGGAGTGCAAGTCCAAACCATTGCAGCCTGTGCTCAATGCACAATCTAAACGCAGATCTATGATTATCCGGTATCAGCCCACGTTAGCCTCTAAGTATCAATTAAGTCCTTGATCTTCTCAACACATAATTCTCGTATTGAAAACAGTTGATTGTCCCGCCGCAATGACTCCCCCGCCGCCATCTTCCCTGTCATTATCCCTGTAATTACTTCCTCCTCCCCCCCCTCTCATGCCCCATCACCCCATCTTCTTCCTCCTCACTGCTTTCCTCCACGGCCAGTAGACAGCAAGTCACGGCACATTGGACCCGCCATTAGCTGTTGCCATGCGACCAGATCATGTGCAGATAACACATTCATAGAGGCCGCGTTACACTTGGTGGCAGAGTGGGACTGTCTCATCACCACGGCCAGTAGACAGCAAGTCACGGCACATTGGACCCGCCATTAGCTGTTGCCATGCGACCAGATCATGTGCAGATAACACATTCATAGAGGCCGCGTTACACTTGGTGGCAGAGTGGGACTGTCTCATCACCACGGCCAGTAGACAGCAAGTCACGGCACATTGGACCCGCCATTAGCTGTTGCCATGCGACCAGATCATGTGCAGATAACACATTCATAGAGGCCGCGTTACACTTGGTGGCAGAGTGGGACTGTCTCATCACCACGGCCAGTAGACAGCAAGTCACGGCACATTGGACCCGCCATTAGCTGTTGCCATGCGACCAGATCATGTACAGATAACACATTCATAGAGGCCGCGTTACACTTGGTGGCAGAGTGGGACTGTCTCATCACCACGGCCAGTAGACAGCAAGTCACGGCACATTGGACCCGCCATTAGCTGTTGCCATGCGACCAGATCATGTGCAGATAACACATTCATAGAGGCCGCGTTACACTTGGTGGCAGAGTGGGACTGTCTCATCACCACGGCCAGTAGACAGCAAGTCACGGCACATTGGACCCGCCATTAGCTGTTGCCATGCGACCAGATCATGTACAGATAACACATTCATAGAGGCCGCGTTACACTTGGTGGCAGAGTGGGACTGTCTCATCACCACGGCCAGTAGACAGCAAGTCACGGCACATTGGACCCGCCATTAGCTGTTGCCATGCGACCAGATCATGTGCAGATAACACATTCATAGAGGCCGCGTTACACTTGGTGGCAGAGTGGGACTGTCTCATCACCACGGCCAGTAGACAGCAAGTCACGGCACATTGGACCCGCCATTAGCTATTGCCATGCGACCAGATCATGTGCAGATAACACATTCATAGAGGCCGCGTTACACTTGGTGGCAGAGTGGGACTGTCTCATCACCACGGCCAGTAGACAGCAAGTCACGGCACATTGGACCCGCCATTAGCTGTTGCCATGCGACCAGATCATGTACAGATAACACATTCATAGAGGCCGCGTTACACTTGGTGGCAGAGTGGGACTGTCTCATCACCACGGCCAGTAGACAGCAAGTCACGGCACATTGGACCCGCCATTAGCTGTTGTCATGCGACCAGATCATGTGCAGATAACACATTCATAGAGGCCGCGTTACACTTGGTGGCAGAGTGGGACTGTCTCATCACCACGGCCAGTAGACAGCAAGTCACGGCACATTGGACCCGCCATTAGCTATTGCCATGCGACCAGATCATGTGCAGATAACACATTCATAGAGGCCGCGTTACACTTGGTGGCAGAGTGGGACTGTCTCATCACCACGGCCAGTAGACAGCAAGTCACGGCACATTGGACCCGCCATTAGCTATTGCCATGCGACCAGATCATGTGCAGATAACACATTCATAGAGGCCGCGTTACACTTGGTGGCAGAGTGGGACTGTCTCATCACCACGGCCAGTAGACAGCAAGTCACGGCACATTGGACCCGCCATTAGCTGTTGCCATGCGACCAGATCATGTGCAGATAACACATTCATAGAGGCCGCGTTACACTTGGTGGCAGAGTGGGACTGTCTCATCACCACGGCCAGTAGACAGCAAGTCACGGCACATTGGACCCGCCATTAGCTATTGCCATGCGACCAGATCATGTGCAGATAACACATTCATAGAGGCCGCGTTACACTTGGTGGCAGAGTGGGACTGTCTCATCACCACGGCCAGTAGACAGCAAGTCACGGCACATTGGACCCGCCATTAGCTGTTGTCATGCGACCAGATCATGTGCAGATAACACATTCATAGAGGCCGCGTTACACTTGGTGGCAGAGTGGGACTGTCTCATCACCACGGCCAGTAGACAGCAAGTCACGGCACATTGGACCCGCCATTAGCTATTGCCATGCGACCAGATCATGTGCAGATAACACATTCATAGAGGCCGCGTTACACTTGGTGGCAGAGTGGGACTGTCTCATCACCACGGCCAGTAGACAGCAAGTCACGGCACATTGGACCCGCCATTAGCTATTGCCATGCGACCAGATCATGTGCAGATAACACATTCATAGAGGCCGCGTTACACTTGGTGGCAGAGTGGGACTGTCTCATCACCACGGCCAGTAGACAGCAAGTCACGGCACATTGGACCCGCCATTAGCTATTGCCATGCGACCAGATCATGTGCAGATAACACATTCATAGAGGCCGCGTTACACTTGGTGGCAGAGTGGGACTGTCTCATCACCACGGCCAGTAGACAGCAAGTCACGGCACATTGGACCCGCCATTAGCTGTTGCCATGCGACCAGATCATGTGCAGATAACACATTCATAGAGGCCGCGTTACACTTGGTGGCAGAGTGGGACTGTCTCATCACCACGGCCAGTAGACAGCAAGTCACGGCACATTGGACCCGCCATTAGCTGTTGCCATGCGACCAGATCATGTGCAGATAACACATTCATAGAGGCCGCGTTACACTTGGTGGCAGAGTGGGACTGTCTCATCACCACGGCCAGTAGACAGCAAGCCACGGCACATTGGACCCGCCATTAGCTGTTGCCATGCGACCAGATCATGTGCAGATAACACATTCATAGAGGCCGCGTTACACTTGGTGGCAGAGTGGGACTGTCTCATCACCACGGCCAGTAGACAGCAAGTCACGGCACATTGGACCCGCCATTAGCTATTGCCATGCGACCAGATCATGTGCAGATAACACATTCATAGAGGCCGCGTTACACTTGGTGGCAGAGTGGGACTGTCTCATCACCACGGCCAGTAGACAGCAAGTCACGGCACATTGGACCCGCCATTAGCTATTGCCATGCGACCAGATCATGTGCAGATAACACATTCATAGAGGCCGCGTTACACTTGGTGGCAGAGTGGGACTGTCTCATCACCACAGCCAGTAGACAGCAAGTCACGGCACATTGGACCCGCCATTAGCTGTTGCCATGCGACCAGATCATGTACAGATAACACATTCATAGAGGCCGCGTTACACTTGGTGGCAGAGTGGGACTGTCTCATCACCACAGCCAGTAGACAGCAAGTCACGGCACATTGGACCCGCCATTAGCTGTTGCCATGCGACCAGATCATGTACAGATAACACATTCATAGAGGCCGCGTTACACTTGGTGGCAGAGTGGGACTGTCTCATCACCACAGCCAGTAGACAGCAAGTCACGGCACATTGGACCCGCCATTAGCTGTTGCCATGCGACCAGATCATGTACAGATAACACATTCATAGAGGCCGCGTTACACTTGGTGGCAGAGTGGGACTGTCTCATCACCACAGCCAGTAGACAGCAAGTCACGGCACATTGGACCCGCCATTAGCTGTTGCCATGCGACCAGATCATGTACAGATAACACATTCATAGAGGCCGCGTTACACTTGGTGGCAGAGTGGGACTGTCTCATCACCACGGCCAGTAGACAGCAAGTCACGGCACATTGGAACCGCCATTAGCTGTTGCCATGCGACCAGATCATGTGCAGATAACACATTCATAGAGGCCGCGTTACACTTGGTGGCAGAGTGGGACTGTCTCATCACCACGGCCAGTAGACAGCAAGTCACGGCACATTGGACCCGCCATTAGCTGTTGCCATGCGACCAGATCATGTGCAGATAACACATTCATAGAGGCCGCGTTACACTTGGTGGCAGAGTGGGACTGTCTCATCACCACGGCCAGTAGACAGCAAGTCACGGCACATTGGAACCGCCATTAGCTGTTGTCATGCGACCAGATCATGTACAGATAACACATTCATAGAGGCCGCGTTACACTTGGTGGCAGAGTGGGACTGTCTCATCACCACGGCCAGTAGACAGCAAGTCACGGCACATTGGACCCGCCATTAGCTGTTGCCATGCGACCAGATCATGTGCAGATAACACATTCATAGAGGCCGCGTTACACTTGGTGGCAGAGTGGGACTGTCTCATCACCACGGCCAGTAGACAGCAAGTCACGGCACATTGGACCCGCCATTAGCTGTTGCCATGCGACCAGATCATGTGCAGATAACACATTCATAGAGGCCGCGTTACACTTGGTGGCAGAGTGGGACTGTCTCATCACCACGGCCAGTAGACAGCAAGTCACGGCACATTGGACCCGCCATTAGCTGTTGCCATGCGACCAGATCATGTGCAGATAACACATTCATAGAGGCCGCGTTACACTTGGTGGCAGAGTGGGACTGTCTCATCACCACGGCCAGTAGACAGCAAGTCACGGCACATTGGACCCGCCATTAGCTGTTGCCATGCGACCAGATCATGTGCAGATAACACATTCATAGAGGCCGCGTTACACTTGGTGGCAGAGTGGGACTGTCTCATCACCACGGCCAGTAGACAGCAAGTCACGGCACATTGGACCCGCCATTAGCTGTTGCCATGCGACCAGATCATGTACAGATAACACATTCATAGAGGCCGCGTTACACTTGGTGGCAGAGTGGGACTGTCTCATCACCACGGCCAGTAGACAGCAAGTCACGGCACATTGGACCCGCCATTAGCTGTTGCCATGCGACCAGATCATGTGCAGATAACACATTCATAGAGGCCGCGTTACACTTGGTGGCAGAGTGGGACTGTCTCATCACCACGGCCAGTAGACAGCAAGTCACGGCACATTGGACCCGCCATTAGCTGTTGCCATGCGACCAGATCATGTGCAGATAACACATTCATAGAGGCCGCGTTACACTTGGTGGCAGAGTGGGACTGTCTCATCACCACGGCCAGTAGACAGCAAGTCACGGCACATTGGACCCGCCATTAGCTGTTGCCATGCGACCAGATCATGTGCAGATAACACATTCATAGAGGCCGCGTTACACTTGGTGGCAGAGTGGGACTGTCTCATCACCACGGCCAGTAGACAGCAAGTCACGGCACATTGGACCCGCCATTAGCTGTTGCCATGCGACCAGATCATGTACAGATAACACATTCATAGAGGCCGCGTTACACTTGGTGGCAGAGTGGGACTGTCTCATCACCACGGCCAGTAGACAGCAAGTCACGGCACATTGGACCCGCCATTAGCTGTTGCCATGCGACCAGATCATGTGCAGATAACACATTCATAGAGGCCGCGTTACACTTGGTGGCAGAGTGGGACTGTCTCATCACCACGGCCAGTAGACAGCAAGTCACGGCACATTGGACCCGCCATTAGCTGTTGCCATGCGACCAGATCATGTACAGATAACACATTCATAGAGGCCGCGTTACACTTGGTGGCAGAGTGGGACTGTCTCATCACCACAGCCAGTAGACAGCAAGTCACGGCACATTGGACCCGCCATTAGCTGTTGCCATGCGACCAGATCATGTGCAGATAACACATTCATAGAGGCCGCGTTACACTTGGTGGCAGAGTGGGACTGTCTCATCACCACAGCCAGTAGACAGCAAGTCACGGCACATTGGACCCGCCATTAGCTGTTGTCATGCGACCAGATCATGTACAGATAACACATTCATAGAGGCTACATTACACTTGGTGGCAGAGTGGGACTGTCTCATCACCACGGCCAGTAGACAGCAAGTCACGGCACATTGGACCCGCCATTAGCTGTTGCCATGCGACCAGATCATGTGCAGATAACACATTCATAGAGGCCGCGTTACACTTGGTGGCAGAGTGGGACTGTCTCATCACCACGGCCAGTAGACAGCAAGTCACGGCACATTAGACCCGCCATTAGCTATTGCCATGCGACCAGATCATGTGCAGATAACACATTCATAGAGGCCGCGTTACACTTGGTGGCAGAGTGGGACTGTCTCATCACCACGGCCAGTAGACAGCAAGTCACGGCACATTGGACCCGCCATTAGCTGTTGCCATGCGACCAGATCATGTGCAGATAACACATTCATAGAGGCCGCGTTACACTTGGTGGCAGAGTGGGACTGTCTCATCACCACGGCCAGTAGACAGCAAGTCACGGCACATTGGACCCGCCATTAGCTGTTGCCATGCGACCAGATCATGTGCAGATAACACATTCATAGAGGCCGCGTTACACTTGGTGGCAGAGTGGGACTGTCTCATCACCACAGCCAGTAGACAGCAAGTCACGGCACATTGGACCCGCCATTAGCTGTTGCCATGCGACCAGATCATGTGCAGATAACACATTCATAGAGGCCGCGTTACACTTGGTGGCAGAGTGGGACTGTCTCATCACCACGGCCAGTAGACAGCAAGTCACGGCACATTGGACCCGCCATTAGCTGTTGCCATGCGACCAGATCATGTGCAGATAACACATTCATAGAGGCCGCGTTACACTTGGTGGCAGAGTGGGACTGTCTCATCACCACGGCCAGTAGACAGCAAGTCACGGCACATTGGAACCGCCATTAGCTGTTGCCATGCGACCAGATCATGTGCAGATAACACATTCATAGAGGCCGCGTTACACTTGGTGGCAGAGTGGGACTGTCTCATCACCACGGCCAGTAGACAGCAAGTCACGGCACATTGGACCCGCCATTAGCTGTTGCCATGCGACCAGATCATGTACAGATAACACATTCATAGAGGCCGCGTTACACTTGGTGGCAGAGTGGGACTGTCTCATCACCACGGCCAGTAGACAGCAAGTCACGGCACATTGGACCCGCCATTAGCTGTTGCCATGCGACCAGATCATGTACAGATAACACATTCATAGAGGCTACATTACACTTGGTGGCAGAGTGGGACTGTCTCATCACCACGGCCAGTAGACAGCAAGTCACGGCACATTGGACCCGCCATTAGCTATTGCCATGCGACCAGATCATGTGCAGATAACACATTCATAGAGGCCGCGTTACACTTGGTGGCAGAGTGGGACTGTCTCATCACCACGGCCAGTAGACAGCAAGTCACGGCACATTGGACCCGCCATTAGCTGTTGTCATGCGACCAGATCATGTGCAGATAACACATTCATAGAGGCCGCGTTACACTTGGTGGCAGAGTGGGACTGTCTCATCACCACGGCCAGTAGACAGCAAGTCACGGCACATTGGACCCGCCATTAGCTGTTGCCATGCGACCAGATCATGTGCAGATAACACATTCATAGAGGCCGCGTTACACTTGGTGGCAGAGTGGGACTGTCTCATCACCACGGCCAGTAGACAGCAAGTCACGGCACATTAGACCCGCCATTAGCTGTTGCCATGCGACCAGATCATGTACAGATAACACATTCATAGAGGCCGCGTTACACTTGGTGGCAGAGTGGGACTGTCTCATCACCACGGCCAGTAGACAGCAAGTCACGGCACATTGGACCCGCCATTAGCTGTTGTCATGCGACCAGATCATGTACAGATAACACATTCATAGAGGCCGCGTTACACTTGGTGGCAGAGTGGGACTGTCTCATCACCACGGCCAGTAGACAGCAAGTCACGGCACATTGGACCCGCCATTAGCTGTTGCCATGCGACCAGATCATGTGCAGATAACACATTCATAGAGGCCGCGTTACACTTGGTGGCAGAGTGGGACTGTCTCATCACCACGGCCAGTAGACAGCAAGTCACGGCACATTAGACCCGCCATTAGCTGTTGCCATGCGACCAGATCATGTACAGATAACACATTCATAGAGGCCGCGTTACACTTGGTGGCAGAGTGGGACTGTCTCATCACCACGGCCAGTAGACAGCAAGTCACGGCACATTGGACCCGCCATTAGCTATTGCCATGCGACCAGATCATGTGCAGATAACACATTCATAGAGGCCGCGTTACACTTGGTGGCAGAGTGGGACTGTCTCATCACCACGGCCAGTAGACAGCAAGTCACGGCACATTGGACCCGCCATTAGCTGTTGCCATGCGACCAGATCATGTACAGATAACACATTCATAGAGGCCGCGTTACACTTGGTGGCAGAGTGGGACTGTCTCATCACCACGGCCAGTAGACAGCAAGTCACGGCACATTGGACCCGCCATTAGCTATTGCCATGCGACCAGATCATGTGCAGATAACACATTCATAGAGGCCGCGTTACACTTGGTGGCAGAGTGGGACTGTCTCATCACCACGGCCAGTAGACAGCAAGTCACGGCACATTGGACCCGCCATTAGCTGTTGCCATGCGACCAGATCATGTGCAGATAACACATTCATAGAGGCCGCGTTACACTTGGTGGCAGAGTGGGACTGTCTCATCACCACGGCCAGTAGACAGCAAGTCACGGCACATTGGACCCGCCATTAGCTGTTGTCATGCGACCAGATCATGTACAGATAACACATTCATAGAGGCCGCGTTACACTTGGTGGCAGAGTGGGACTGTCTCATCACCACGGCCAGTAGACAGCAAGTCACGGCACATTGGACCCGCCATTAGCTGTTGCCATGCGACCAGATCATGTGCAGATAACACATTCATAGAGGCCGCGTTACACTTGGTGGCAGAGTGGGACTGTCTCATCACCACGGCCAGTAGACAGCAAGTCACGGCACATTGGACCCGCCATTAGCTGTTGCCATGCGACCAGATCATGTGCAGATAACACATTCATAGAGGCCGCGTTACACTTGGTGGCAGAGTGGGACTGTCTCATCACCACGGCCAGTAGACAGCAAGTCACGGCACATTGGACCCGCCATTAGCTGTTGCCATGCGACCAGATCATGTGCAGATAACACATTCATAGAGGCCGCGTTACACTTGGTGGCAGAGTGGGACTGTCTCATCACCACAGCCAGTAGACAGCAAGTCACGGCACATTGGACCCGCCATTAGCTGTTGCCATGCGACCAGATCATGTACAGATAACACATTCATAGAGGCCGCGTTACACTTGGTGGCAGAGTGGGACTGTCTCATCACCACGGCCAGTAGACAGCAAGTCACGGCACATTGGACCCGCCATTAGCTGTTGTCATGCGACCAGATCATGTGCAGATAACACATTCATAGAGGCCGCGTTACACTTGGTGGCAGAGTGGGACTGTCTCATCACCACGGCCAGTAGACAGCAAGTCACGGCACATTGGACCCGCCATTAGCTGTTGCCATGCGACCAGATCATGTGCAGATAACACATTCATAGAGGCCGCGTTACACTTGGTGGCAGAGTGGGACTGTCTCATCACCACAGCCAGTAGACAGCAAGTCACGGCACATTGGACCCGCCATTAGCTGTTGCCATGCGACCAGATCATGTACAGATAACACATTCATAGAGGCTACATTACACTTGGTGGCAGAGTGGGACTGTCTCATCACCACGGCCAGTAGACAGCAAGTCACGGCACATTGGACCCGCCATTAGCTGTTGTCATGCGACCAGATCATGTGCAGATAACACATTCATAGAGGCCGCGTTACACTTGGTGGCAGAGTGGGACTGTCTCATCACCACGGCCAGTAGACAGCAAGTCACGGCACATTGGACCCGCCATTAGCTGTTGCCATGCGACCAGATCATGTGCAGATAACACATTCATAGAGGCCGCGTTACACTTGGTGGCAGAGTGGGACTGTCTCATCACCACGGCCAGTAGACAGCAAGTCACGGCACATTGGACCCGCCATTAGCTGTTGCCATGCGACCAGATCATGTACAGATAACACATTCATAGAGGCTACATTACACTTGGTGGCAGAGTGGGACTGTCTCATCACCACGGCCAGTAGACAGCAAGTCACGGCACATTGGACCCGCCATTAGCTGTTGTCATGCGACCAGATCATGTGCAGATAACACATTCATAGAGGCCGCGTTACACTTGGTGGCAGAGTGGGACTGTCTCATCACCACGGCCAGTAGACAGCAAGTCACGGCACATTGGACCCGCCATTAGCTGTTGCCATGCGACCAGATCATGTGCAGATAACACATTCATAGAGGCCGCGTTACACTTGGTGGCAGAGTGGGACTGTCTCATCACCACGGCCAGTAGACAGCAAGTCACGGCACATTGGACCCGCCATTAGCTGTTGCCATGCGACCAGATCATGTGCAGATAACACATTCATAGAGGCCGCGTTACACTTGGTGGCAGAGTGGGACTGTCTCATCACCACGGCCAGTAGACAGCAAGTCACGGCACATTGGACCCGCCATTAGCTGTTGCCATGCGACCAGATCATGTGCAGATAACACATTCATAGAGGCCGCGTTACACTTGGTGGCAGAGTGGGACTGTCTCATCACCACGGCCAGTAGACAGCAAGTCACGGCACATTGGACCCGCCATTAGCTATTGCCATGCGACCAGATCATGTGCAGATAACACATTCATAGAGGCCGCGTTACACTTGGTGGCAGAGTGGGACTGTCTCATCACCACGGCCAGTAGACAGCAAGTCACGGCACATTGGACCCGCCATTAGCTGTTGTCATGCGACCAGATCATGTACAGATAACACATTCATAGAGGCTACATTACACTTGGTGGCAGAGTGGGATAGCTCTTGTTGTGTGATGCGAGGGCGAGGGCAAGAAGAGGGGGAGGGGCTCTTTTTGTAGATGCCAGAATTTTAAAATGATTTTTTTTGCTGAATTCACATCAGGTACTACTTTTTACATGTTGTTATGTGTTCATGTGTTCCTGATTTCAAAAATAAGTGTTTTATTTTGCCTAAAAATGCCTTTTTCTATTATTATTTTTATGAATTCAGTACTTTTGTTGCTATTTTAGGGTATTTTTGTCCTATCTTAAAATTATTGGGGAAATAATATCAAACATTTGATTCAAGTTACAACAATTTGTTGTCTTCATAAAATTTCCATCCTCCATTTGAAGGACCATCAACAGTTGACACTTGAAACATTGACTCGTGCATACAATAATTTGAGTTCATTTTAATGTCTTACTTCAAATTCATCAAATCCTAAACCAATATATTGAACTCGGATGTTGACGAATATTACAAAGCATACAATTTCACTTATACTTTTTCGGGTTTTTATGGTCCATTTTTAAATAGTTATAAGGTACTATTTGCATGCCTTATTGGGCGTTTCATAGGTCCTAATCATCACAGGTCCTAGCACAGACTTCATCGGTGGTACCATGAAACGTTTCTTTTTGGCCATCCGATTCTTTACAATACCGTTTTTAGTTTGGCCAAGTGTACTTGCCACATGTACTAGTTTAACGCGTGTTCGTTGCTCTTGGCAAGATCTGTCACACTTGGCAAGATATCGGGTCTCATTGTCGAGCTGAAGCAGATTTTATGTTGGGTTTTATTGCTGCGATCTGCCAGAAGAATGACTCAACTTTGCACATCAAAAAGCGGATAGTTTTTATGTCCAGTCGATGTTTTATCGAGTGACGTCATTCTTCAGTGATTCCGCTGGAAAATGCTGGAGAGGAAATGCATAATTGATGGAGTTTGTCGTCGGAAGATCGGATGTATTATTCTCGTAATGGTTGTTTTTATTAGATTTTTGTGAGTTAATGAAGTATAACTTTCATATATCTGATTTTGCTTTGCTGATTAATGGTAAGGACATGTAAATAGAAAATGAGGGTTTCCAAATGTTTAGAGGGCGATGAAGAAAAATGAAATTAAAGTGTTACAAACATTTCGTATTGAGTTTTCAAAATAATGATAGTCGACAGAATATAGTTTTTCTGAAGAAAACAAATCATCAAAATTTTTAAAATTATAAAAGTAAGGTATTAGAACAGGAAAGAAATACATTCTTGTGTCCTGTAATGAGTACCTATACATATTCACAGAAAGATGTTATTAATTTTGCATGAGTGACATCATTTCCTCACTCAATATGTTGGCATAATATTTCTTCTACATCAGTGACCTTGAAACTAATGACTCGAAATTAATTCGTAGTTTGCACGTGATGTCATCTCATTGTTGCCTGCCACCATCTTGATGGCACGCACAATAGCTGTGATTCTCTGCTTTTTTGACGATTTTTAAATTTAATTGATACCTGGGAAATTTATAGGCTCCGAAGATATCTTTAGTACGAAGAGAAATCACTCACATTACAAAAATACATCGATTTACCTCAATACAGTTATAAATCTGACCCGTCAGCGTGCCAACAAAATGTCCGTCATCAGGTGGAAAATTCAATAATGTTGCATTGCTGATATAAAAAAAATTGTACAAGCTATCCACGGCTTTCACGGCCCTCTAGCTCGTAAAGGCTGAACAAAATGTTCCCAAATTTGGTACTAGGGTGGGGCATAGATTAAAATTAATATTTTTCACAACAATGTGAGTTTCCATTTTGAATGGTCCGAAATCCATTTAGATGCTAGTGGTGTTTGCAGTGCCCCGGTGGTGTTTGCAGTCGCTCCAGCCTACAGTCATGAATATGTGCACCGTACGACTTGGCTGCGTGGACGTGACACTCACCGTGTACGTATTGGGCGCCGGGATGCCGTTGTCGACTACAGCAGGGAAGCGAGGAGCCACGGCGAAACCCCCTCCAGTCGTGCACTCTGACGTCACAGTGTTGTAAGCGCCAGGTCCTGGACAGCAGAGAGGAGGTTAATAGAAGATGTTGTTCATATGGACCAACTTCTAACTGGGGGGACGGATGCTTTCGGTTAATAAGTAATCCCAGAAAAAAACACTCCGTGTAAAAAAGGCAGCCAAGTCTCTTTACTTTAAAAAAATTCAACACCGAAAAGGAGTGATATCAAAAAAGGAGCCAAGTCAATGACATTTCCAAATATTTAATCGTATTTTTGAAATAAAAGAATAAACACCGAGAAATACTTTACAAAAGGACTTGGCGCATCGTTTTTTTAAAGACATAATTCTATCCTAAAAGTGGAAAGAAATTTACAAGTAGGTACATTTTCCTCTTTCTATTAGATTTAGAATCTATGAATCAAGCTACTTTTAGTAATGGCTATTTTATAGTTTTGTCAAAGGCGAGAAGAAAGATTTCATGCTGTAATAGATAAGTAATATAAGGATGGAAGAATTAAATAACAATTGGAAGTGGGCTCATACATATTCTTGCAGTACTGTTAATATGGTGATATTAGAAGGGTATCTTTTCATAATTTGATCTTAACTGAAGGAATTCATGAAACGTTGTCAAATAATTACTAACAATCTATGGAACACTATTATATATTTTTAAAGTATAAAGATATTTTTTTTAATAGAAATACAATGTGACTGTGTACTTTGTGAAATGTATTGTTATAAAATGTGGATTAATTGAAATGTATTTCATGATGAGAAGGTATAACGCATGAGACTTAATTATGTTGACCACGAAACAATATTACGAAGATAACTATTGTGTATTTATAGAAAACATAGACAACAAGTTTCATCGCGTATATATTCAAATAGAAAATATTTTACAGTAGGTATGTATAATATGTAATTGAAGGATGTTTCCCTATTATTCTAAAAATTCTTAATGACTGCTGTATATAAATGACTTATGCTTATGAATAGAAAAATGTCTTTAAAAAAACGATGCGCCAAGTCCTTTTGTAAAGTATTTCTCGGTGTTTATTCTTTTATTTCAAAAATACGATTAAATATTTGGAAATGTCATTGACTTGGCTCCTTTTTTGATATCACTTCTTTTCGGTGTTGAATTTTTTTAAAGTAAAGAGACTTGGCTGCCTTTTTTACACGGAGTGTTTTTTCTGGGATATCACTTCTTTTGTTAGTTTATTCATACAGCTTGTAGCACATGTCCGAGCAGGGACTAATTTCTTTAAAAAAATACGCCTCAACCGATTTGGTTACTATGAAAAGTTGCGTTTGGTATAAGATGAAAATGATTATCCAAGAAGAATAGCTTAAGTTTCGTTATAATCGATCCAGCCGTTTTCGATACATGACGTCACTTCCGGTTTTGAAATAGCGGCCGAATTCCGGTATAGGTAATAAGAAAACAATCTAGTTTTATCTAGTTGATACCTTCATGAACGACCATCTGAATTCCTAATCCCTATATTTCCGTAAAATCGGTCATGCCGTTTGTAATATATGACGTCACTTCCGGTTTCATTTAGTGGTTCCTGCCGCCATTTCCGGTACCATTATTTATTTATTCATTTTTCACAATTGATTTTTCAAATAAATAGCAGAATGAATACGCAGGAGCTAGTTCAGTTGCAATCGGTACAGGCGTTTTAGATATATAACGTCACTTCCGGTTTCAGGAATGGCGGCCGAGAACACTGCTACCTTGAATATATAAATTGTATTGTCTTTGTTACAATGTAAGTTAATTATGTATGTATTTTAAGTATAATTTGTTGAAATAAGTTAAATATTGCGTATTTATGACGTCACTTTCGGTTTAAAAAATAAGAAAATAATATTTTTTTTATTGATACTTCATATAGATGACCATCTAAATCGAATGGCGCTAATTTCGTTCTAATCGGTCCAAACGTTTTTGAGTTATGACGTCACTTCCGGTTTAAAAATGGCGGCACAAAAAATCACAAGAAGCAAGGTATCATCAGACGCCAAAAGTGCATATGTGGTAAAAGTTTCAGGTCGATCGGTTCAGCCGTTTAGGCTGTGGCCCTGTCAACAATGTTTCCTGATATCTGAATCATCATCATCATCATCATCATCATCATCAGATAGCTTTAAGAAGGGGTATAATTTCACTGTTTTCATGGCCCTCTAGCTCGCAAATGGCAAAACCTGTTGTTCCCAAATTTGGTATATGGGGTGGGGTGGGCCATAGCTCGAAATTAAGACATTTCACAACAATGTGAGATTTTCCAATTTTAAGATCCAGTAGGCCGAAAATGCCATGTTGTTGCTTACAGTAAAAGTGTTTGGTCTGCTCCTCAGTTTATTAGGCATTTACGGTATGTTGAGTGACTGTGAGTGTATAGTACGACTTGGCTGGGTGGAGCGACCGCTCCACTAGATATCATTTACTTTCTTGATATTATATCCTTATTTTTTATGATCTTTCTAACTGTACTTTTAAATACGATTCAATTGAAAAATTGCCTACCCTAACAAAATAAACATGATTTCAGTCGGTTACCATAGGAACCAGGGTGTTGCAAACTAATCTAAGACAACTAAAGAAACAAGAAGTATAAATAATACATTTTGGATCATATGTGCACTATTAAAGTTCATTCACGATTAGAATAGCGAGCCGTAATGGCGGCGTGTACTACCGTAGTCAAGCGAACGTATACCTAAACATGTAAATATCAATATAATAATCAGAAAATGTGTATAATACGGCTGTAGGTAAAAATTAATCAATTTTATTGAATTTGTATAATATTTACTACTATTAATAATTGGGTATTTGACATAATATATACAATTTCAATAATACAAAGAAGAAAGTCTAGCCATTGACAGGGCAGTGTTCAAGTGACTGACCAATGAACGACGTGATCGACTCGTCAGTGATATTCTTATCGTGAACGAACTTTACCTACTAATTAACAAAGCAAAAAATAAAAAAATATACTAAGTGATAACCCAAGTTTGTCTTTTATCTAATCAAGATTAAAATTTCTGATCGATTGTCAACCCAATTTGTCTCCAATCGTATCCAAAAAAAGTGCCTTCAACAAGCGGCAAAATCGCTCGCGCTTGCAGCAACAGAACCAAAGACATGCCAACCCTCTTGGCCACTTCTCAATCATCGCGCTACTGCGGCTGAATTACCAACCCATCATAGAAATGTCCCATCATCAAAACCGATCCTCATAAGAAACTCCACCACCTCTTGAAATCGTCACATTAACTCCACCTCCTGCGCATTAACGACGCACGCCTCATTAGCACCTCGCTTTCCCACCTACTCAGCGTGATCGCCGCCATTCATTTTCCGCGGTGTCAGCGCATTTCCCGCATTTCCCGCAGGTTTTTCTCCGTGGCTGCGTGCCATCTCATAACCCAGCGTATCCGTCATGGCGTCACAAACAGACGCGAGATGGCGCCACATTGATTTAATAACAGATCGCGTTAAGACCTTGCTACACGTTACAAGATACAAGAGGAACTATGAGATACACCTGGTCAAAGTAAAAACGGTATTTGGAAAAAAATGGCTGCTTGTGAGGTTCATTGACAAATTTCCTTGAATCAAAGCTCATTTACTTGAGTTAGATGACTCGTTAAGAGGGCTGAGTAGTGAGCGTGGCTTTGAAGTGTTTTTAATCGATTTTTATCAATATCTTTTACCAATGTAATTGTTAACAAAATAGGAAAAAAATAAAAAATAGGAACAAAATAGGACTTTGTACGAGTATTCAGAACAGTTCAATGAAAATCATTTCATAGTTTGGAATAAGTTATTAGTTTTATTTTGTCCAACAGATGTTTAGTACCATAATTTTACTAATTTTTGGGCACTAAACATCTGTAGGACAAAGTAAATCTAATAAACCATTACAAGCTATGAAATTATTTTCATTGAACTGTTCTGAATACTCGTACAAAGCCTTATTTTGTTAACCATTACATTGGTAAAAGATATTGATAAAAATCGATTAAAAAACTCTTCAAGGTTTAAACTCACTACCCAGCCGTCTTAACATAGACTTCATAGGAGCCATCATATCATTAACACTTTCTTTACAATACCATTTTTACTTTGGCCAAGTGTTTCACGTATAAAATTTCAATTTCAATTTCAATTTCAATTTATCTTTATTTGCACATTTATATACATACAAAAAGGCGACATTCAACATTATAATGATCACATTTGTCATTGTTGATCTACCATGATGCTTTTCTACTCATGTATGTTGCTGGACTCTAACGGTGCTTCGAAGTGATTTATACAAGTTTTTTTCTGACTAATAACATAATTCTATAAAAAAAAATAATCAATTAGTATCGTTTACTTGAAGATCTCTAGTCTAAGTAAAGTCATACACTGGAATACCTCTGGTACGACCGCAAATTGTTAAATACGATTATATGACGATTTTGTCATTTGAGCTTGAAATATCTGTGCGTTACTTCTCATTAAAAAATTATAGTTTCCGAAAAAGATTAACAAACTATTAAAGACCCGTTGCTTTTCCTTAATTACCAATATTAATATTAAAGCGACGTAAGGGACTGAACAAGAATGTTCAATATGAGAAGTTCAAGTCTGACCACAGTTGACGGAACGGAGACGGAACATGAATGTAAAGCTTCTTGTTACGTTATGTCACCGTTACTGCAATTACAGGTGGGCCTTTATTCTTTATTCTTTTCCAATAAAACTAAGCAATATGATTATGATTTTATTATGCAGTAACAAGGCGTTTTCAGGGGGGGGGGGGGGGGGGGGCGAGGGGGCCATGGCCTCGCCCGAAATCAGGGTTTCATCTAAGAAAATAAGCACATTTAAAATAATATGTGAAAAAAGACACAAAATAAACAGATCATGTCACAAACGTTCCAAAATGGTTAAAATTGATATAAATTCCAAAAAAAATCAAACTTTTGATATTTTGTAATTTATAATTTTCCAAAGTAGCTATACACTACGATTCAAAATTGCATCTAAATGAATGACCTTGATCCAAAATTTTCTCGGGGGCTGTGCCCCCTAACCTCTTGTTTTCCGCTGTGATTTTGAAAGATATTAGTAATGTCTGCCCCCCCCCCCCCCCACGAAATTTAATCCTGGATACGGCCTTGAGCAGTAACTTTCTAAAGTGGTGTAGCCAACTCCCTTAAACGTCCATAGACTCGGAGGAAATTAAATCAATTCTTTTTTCTGTAGCGCAGTTCTTTTTTATCTTCCTCTCTTGTGGCTATCATTTAAACGTGAAGACTTTATCGGGATTTTATTTTGTCTTGCGGAATTGAAAATGTGTTTTCGCAGTAAATATGTGCGGCCGTTATGAGGAAAATAACGTGGATTTAAAACCTCTTGAAGAAGAAATGTTTGCCAATAAACATGTTTGAAACTCAAGTTGCGCAGAAATATGTTCACAAAACTGCGGCTGAGTAAATATTTTGATGTAATAAAAATTTATTGTCCACTATTTCCTTCAGACGTTCCGCGGCCCGGGCGTCGACGGGTGGGGGGGGGGGGGGGCCAAAACTCCCTGGAAACCATTTTTTAAATAAGCAGATTTTAGTTTCTTCTAGTAGCGCTATGTACTTGATGACGTTTAAGGAACGCCTTTGTTTGTTGCTATTGCAATATAGTTCTAACCAACCTTTTAAAATGTTGTAGAGAATTGAAATACTGGCCATTATAGAATTAAATTACATAATTTAGCAACCACACCTCAAACACTGAAAATATAACTAACATGACTCAGCTTGATAAGCGAATGGAAATGCATGGATGACCTTGACAAAGCTTCCCGCTTAGACTCTCCAGCAGTAGGGCGGAAAGTAAAAATAAAATAAAAATAAAATTTGAGGTGAAACCAGGAGACCGATCTTGCTAGAATTCAATAGGGAGACGAATACCGAAATGAAACCGTCGCCGGAAGCGAATATTTTTCTGGCAAAGACTTCGTACATGGGAGAAAAAATTATTTTTATAAAATTCCAGTTTTAACATTTTTAAAGTGAAATAAATGGTTGATCTAACCAGATTAAGTTTTCAAATGTCAATCACGATTGTTCTGGGATGAAATTGGGGTCGTGAAAACCCGCTAGAGAAAAAAAAATCGATTTTTTAATTCGAAATAGAGCATATTTACTGTTAATATATCCTTCAATTTACTTATGTAATAGCTGTCAGAACACAGTATATTGTATACTTCACTTCTAAATCAGAGTTCTATTTGTATAAATAAGTATCTTACTTATAGTTACCCAGTTCTGTCTGTCTGTGTGTGTGTATGTCAGGAACGGTTGCGCGCTTCGATTTGACATTGGTATTTATTGAAAACTATAACTAAGATGGTGGCGTTACATTGCCAAACATGTCTAAAATTACGTCTTCTGCTTTTTGTGAATAAAGAAATAACCAAAACTTACCTAAGACGCACACTTTATGCTTTTGTATTTGTAACAAATCTACTCTAATGTATAATAACTGTCAAATCAATTACTTTACATAGAAAACGTCATGCAGACAACTTCGTTCAAACTAACATATTCAAATTTTCTTCTCTCTGAGTTATACATGGGCCACCGCGTAGAGAACAGCTATCTTCACACTATTAAATTTAAGGTGAGATCAGATGGGCTTGAGACGTGAAACAGGCTCCAATGCTAAATATGGCCAGGTCTATAGAGTGGATTGGCTGCGGCTACCAGCCGTTCGCAGCGCTCTCTAAGCACCATGGTTGGTGTTAGAAAATCGAACTAATCTGAATTTTAGCGGGTTAATTCAAAATCAAATGTATAAATTAGAACTTAAACAACTTGGATAACGATCAGATGAAATTAAAAGGGTTGATATCAGTGTAAAAATGTGTTTAGTTTATTGATTGTAATAATTAACATGTAATACAAGCATTTTCACTTACTTATTATTCACCAAACAGCAAATAACCTAATAGATTACATTTGACAGCTCGCGCCATTGACTATCACTCAAGAAATAAAATGACTGCCTACATTAGTTCCGGGGTCGCCACCAGCGAACTTAGCGCTGCGATCGGCTAGGGTGCAGACTGACCAAGGGTCGATTTTATAGCATTTTTTTCTGCGTATTCCACCCGTAGTCCGTATTCACGGGAGCCAATGGTAGATCATTGAAGTGTTCACACCGTAAGCTTAATAGTGTGAAGATAGCTGTTCTCTACGCGGTGGATGGGCCGTGAACCTGAATAGTGAATACCAACAAACCAAAGCCGATTGAATTGAAAATTTGTAATATATTTTATTTTGTTAAATATGTACTTTTCCATCGTTTCTTATTAGTGGTGTCATGTTACTGAAGGAATGTGTCTATTGATACTGTTTTTAGCATCAATGTTTAGTTTTTACAACCTATCAAGTGAAGCCGAATATAGCAACGTGAAGAATGTGCTCTCATTAGTTGACAGCTGTCACGTGACCGTACATGCCTCTCTGCTATTCGGTCATAATCGAAAAAGCAGATGGGGTAAACTTGATAGTTTGTCCGTGTTTTAGAAGTAGAACGTCGGAAGTCCATTTCAATTATTCTTGAGTTGAGCTAATAAACCAGGTTTTCCGACTTCATCAAACCTTAATTTTGTAAAGGGGACATGAGTCATTAGAATATAATATAACATATTAGAATAGAATAGAATTATATTAACAGCTTAGGAATAAACTGTACTTTTTAGTAATAAGATATTAAGAAAATACACATTTGGATTTTCCAGTGGCTGAAATAGTCAGCTGTTGTAGCATCAAGTTTCAGTTCAGTGAAATGATCAGATTCTAATCTATTAAAATGAACATTTATAATGAAGAATTTCAGCTACAGTTCTAATGGGTGATCGGTAATTATTTGATTGAATGCGTTGGGGTAATGTAAGAGAATATTTCAATACAGCTGTATTTATTGACATCAGTCAAATGGTAATTGGAAGAGCTTGATTATATTCATTCATTTTATCAATGGAAAATTGAGAAAATTTATTTCTACACTTCTACCTCGGAGAGACAGATATAATGAAACCCAACCCCCACACACTAAGTTATCCTTCTTTCTGGGATAGCAAACCTCTATGTTTCATGAATCGCCACAATGCAAAAAGGCTGGCGTTTTTTTTCTTAATTTGTTTTACTTTGTAAATTCATTTGAAATGGTTTTTCCATAAAAGTTATGGTTAAATGACTTTCCTTCGTTACTCATTTTCGTATTCTGTTGGGCATTTTAGTCATGCTAACGACGTTATGTGTGTAGTGTATTATAACTATAAAGTTATCAACAACGCACACTCTGCTGCCAAATATCTCAACTCATGCTAATTTACGCATACCCCACTGGTGCGCATTGGTCATGTTTTACATGACGGGTCCCTCTAGTGTTATTAGAGTTTTTGTCAGAGTAAATTTACGTCCCATTGACGAAGTCTTTGCCAGAAAAATTCCAGGAATCGGTTATTTTATTTTTTCCAGGAATCGGAACCGATATAACCGATATTCATGTGGGTTCCATGGTCTCTGAATGGAAGTATCAAATGTGGTCAAGTATCAAATGGACACGGAATATCAAGTTCGATTACAAGACAAGGAAGAGGAAATCGTGTCTGGTTTGAACGTGCTCATATCTCAAGGGGTGAATATTCAACGTCTAGTCTCTCCGATGAACGAATGATTCACAAAGACAAACAACTCATCTCCGTGCATCACGTCACGTGACTCGCACGCCATCTTGAGCGCTCTGATTGGCTCGGGCAGTCTAGACGCTGTGCAGACGCGGAATTATTTAGATGGCTGTGAAGTGCAGACATGCATCTTATCAATTATGTAATCACCTTCAGGGGTATTTCTGTGTACTCAAGCCGATCTAGTTGATCGAATATTATTGCTGATATTATAGGAAACCCAGTTTATCAGAGCGCTTTTGTCGTTGATATAAAGAGTTAACTATCAAGAGTAAAAACATAGCCCATGGACCCTATTCTATAACTTCAAAATTGCCGATTCTGCTAGAATCCGAATTGAAATTTAGCAAAGTCATTACCACTAACATTTTACCCAATCATACAAAGTTTCAGCCAAATCCTCCCATTGGTTAAAATTTAAAAAAATCTTTCATATGATTCTTGAAATTTAAACTAGAACCGTACGACCGATCAACTTAAAACTTTGCATGGTCATTGGGACCAACATTATCTGTATTTTTGACAATTTTCAGACTTATCTGTGTTTAAATTCAAAAGTTATTGACATTTTACTGACATTTTGCGTGTTATCTGTCAAATTTCTCGAAAATGTTGATCACGGCTTCTTCGACTCTTTATAGTTCCAAGGTAGTTAGAGCAGAAACTTTCAAACGTATGAAACTGATATGACCGTTCAACAGATCGTCTAATATTGTGTAAGTACACACACTTTTATCATATGAGTGGTCCCAGGTATATTTTTTTTAAATATATCCTATGATTTTTGAATTTTAACAAGGAACATTTTAATCATAAAGGTTCAATCGATCAACTTAAAACTTTGCATGGCTATTGGGACTAATACTTTAGGAATATTTGGAGATTTTTATACCTACAAGTCTGACGAATTTCAAGAATTATTGGCTTTAAATGATATTTTCGATCGACATATTTTCGGTTCGAGGTGTTGCGCGTGTCCGTGCTCGCTCATCAACGCGTTATACAGAGCGTCCTAGTATGATGAATTGATTTCTAGTTTCCACTCCGCTTTGTATGCTGGAAAATCTGAGTGAGACGCTGTGTTCAAGATCATGCATCTCCTAGGCTCGCTTAGCAATGCTTTTACTCAACGGATACCTGGGGGCTTATTCTTGAACAAGTTATCACGTCATAACTCCCAAGTTATGATTCATAAGGAGGTTTGTCCTTTCTCTCACCATGAACCCTATTTTAGAACTTTTAAATGTCCAATTCCACTAGAATTCAATTCCACACAATGTTAATCCTTATGGCCGTGACTGAATTCCATCAGAATGGAATTGGAAAATCGTTCTAGAATAGACCTCCATGTTAATATTATGACTTTTTTATGATTCATAGCTTATGACGTGATAACTTTTTCGAGAATTATCCCCCTGGTTTAATCGAAAGGGTGGACATAATGAAAGTCGTGTACCTATTTGATATTTTATTGCGTATTTTCTCACTCTAAATTCGTGAGTCGTTCCAGAGATCGCAATGTACTCCAGTGTGTGGCATTATTTAGTGGAGTGTTGAAATGTGCGTTACTCCATGGTTTTACAAATTCTGTTAGTGTTTAACTCCTGAAAAACACTTTAAAGAACCACGCGCTTCTCCTCTGCTAACTCCACCCGATGGCTGCTACCTTAGCGCTGATCCACTGCAGCTAAGCCGGCGAGCATATGCTCATGTGTAAGGGCTACCCATGCTGGACAGAGCAGTGGTGAGGCCCAGACAAAGAGCAGCCAGGATCGACCTACCCAGGTCTTGAATTCGAGGTCCCCTTGGGCCTCTCGCCCCTCGTTCCGTCTCCATTCTGACCTGGCCTTCCCACCATTGCTGGACACCTCCGGACCGGGCCCCCATGATCCTCCCCGAGATCTCCATATTTTATCAATAAAGAAAACTCCGAAAGTGCGCAGAATGACCTCGTTGTCGACGCGCCTTTAAATACTATTATACTACTACTACGTCTCTGCTTACTGTACTTGACTGTACTTGACTGTACCTGGTGCATCCGGGTCCACGCACTGGACCACAGCATCAGTGATCGGACCGAAGCGGGGATTGGTTGTGTTGAACATCGACTTCTTCTCGTCACGTGGTCGCCTGCAGCTGCACTTGTCGCGCAGCTTCTTGTGCGCAGCGCTGATGGAGTAGGACGCGCAGTTGGCGAGGCCCTGCAAGTTCAAACATGTTCTATGTATGATCATTGTATGATGTGCTTGGATAGGGTTTGCCAAAGCTTGGCTTCAATGAAACGTATTCTATTACTTCAGTAATATTTATTGATAGACTTTCAAAAACTATTTATTTATGCATACAATGCAATATTTCGCTCAAAATTCTCCGAGCTTCTTCAGGCATTTATAAAAACAACAACAGATAAAACATTACACAAACTTGACTATTCCACATATCAAGAAAACCAAGGAACTTAAAAATACAAAAGATATTCAACTTTAAAAAATTATAAAATTATATCTATCAATAAATATTACTGAATTAATATCAAAACTAACAAATTGAGAAGAATTTATATAGTATTCTATTACTCTTCATTATTAATAATTAATTTTCAACTTGAAAATAGGTAGGTATGTTATTCACATACGTCGCATACTTCAGACGTGCAAAGTGAACAAGTGGTTAAAATTTCGTCTCGAATACGAGTAAAATAATTTATAATATTTTTACAAATGGTGGCAGAAGTGGGTCGAAAATTTTATTTTATTACGCTAGGGCGCTTTTCAGTAAATTTATTTTTTATGAATACAATCAAAATTGCCTGCCGAATAAGAAGTTTAAACGCATATAATTGTTTATTCGAGAAACAGCATCGCAAGCGTTCATCAACAGTTCTACACGACATTGCTCTATACGAGAAAATAAGGAACACGACTGACCTCTGGTGGATTCTTTGCTATTAGTCATAAAGGGGATCATGGAGGATATTACGGGGATATTTATATAAATAAATTATATTAATTTTGCTTTAGTTGTTTGTTATAGCTGAAAAAGTAAACTTGTAACTAAATTTAAACTTCAATTGTTTCTCCTTTTTCACTGCCCTATGGAAACACGACCTTCAAAATAAAAAAAGTGCATCTTAAATGATTCCTTCCAGAAGTGGATCCATCACGTATCGCTTATTTGTTCGAATAACAAGTAGTTAAGAGATCTAACGCTGCCGTGTAATCAAGAGACCGTGCCTGCAGAAGCTCTGCACGTGACAGGTAACCACGGTCTATAGATTCAAGTGACGTGCACACATCCAGGTGGCAGTGACTCAACCCTTCCCTCCTGCACACAAGGGGCCGTGTAAACACAGGAGCACACGCGTCTAGTTGATAGAAAGGTTATTCCTCCGTCGTATGCGTCAACATCGAGAAGTGGTCAACTGTTCTTTCTGTTCTCTTCGTTAATCGAGAAAATAAGGAACACGACTGACCTCTGGTGGATTCTTTGTTACTATAGCCATAATGGAGGATATAAAGGGTTTAATGATATAAAATTTGCTTTAGTTGTTTGTTATGGCAGAAAAAAGTTATCTTGTAACTAAATCTAAATTTCATTTGTTTCTCCTTTTTCACTGTCCTATGGAAACACATCGCAATATTCGTTTTCTCCCGAGTATCGAAGAGGGATGCTGTAAATGACGTCACACTTGGGTTTCTACATGTCGCTGTTGTGATGTTGTGTGGCGGCCTGCCGGTGACAGACTGGTCACGTGACACCCGTGTACAGTCAGGTGCAAGTGTGCTCGTGGGAGAAGTGAAGAAGGCGAGAAGAGAAGTGAGAGGGAGAGGATTGATGAGTTATCAGTTTCCGAAAGTAAAATCAAAGACTTCTGGATTCTTATTGACTGACTACTTGCTCACTTTTATCTCATTAATAATCAGCTTAAACTAGGAAAAAAAGAGGCGATGAGCAAGCTTCAAGGGCGTATCCAGGATTAAATTTCGGGGGGCCGGACATTACTTATATTTTGAAAAATCACAGTGTAAAACCAGGGGTTCGGGGGCACAGCCCCCGAGAAAATTTTGGATCAAGGTCATTCATTTAGGTGCAATTTTGAATCGCACTGTATAGCTATTTTGGAAAATGATAAATTACAAAATATCCAAAAATTGGAATTTTTTTGGAATTTTAACTCAATTTTAACCATTTTGTAACGATTTTGACATGACCTGTCTGTTTGTAAGTGTTTTTTTCCCATATTATTTTAAATGTGCTTATTATCTTAGATGAATCCCTGATTTCGGAGGGAGGGGGGGGTCATGGCCCCCTCGGCCCTCCCCTGAATACGCCCTTGGCAAGCTTAGATACGGGCAACAACTCGAACTGAAATTCCCTTTGGAGAAAACTTAACAGAGAAGCCAATTAATAGCATAACACAGAAAGCACTACATATTTATATGCTCTTCATTGCTACTTTGTAGGCTATTATACTGGGCTGGATTCACGAAAAGTTTTATCTGCTAATATACGTATTATCTTTTGATTTAATACCAAGATCACCATGTTAAATAAAAGATAATACCAAAGATAGTACGTATTAGGAGATAATACTTATTTGTGAATCCAGCCCATGGTACACAGAACCGATGATTTTTAGTGATCATGTCCATTTTTATCTTATAAACTTTTCGTAAAAGATTTTCCTGTCAAATTAACTTAACGTAAATCAATTTTCCGATGAAACCAATGTACCAATCTTGCTAGAAATCATTTGATAAAATGGCACTAAATGTTTTTGGGAAAAATTCCTGATCCGTTACTTCGTTTGACCACTAATGACTAAAAATCAGACAAAAAAGTTATTCGAGCCATAAGTTTCAAGTGGAGACACTCGCTCGACTCGCCTGATAATTAAATAAGATGCAGAACAATTATTGGCAAAAGAATGTATTTTCATTATGACGATGTGTGGATGAGGGAATGGTGAAGTGCTCGTGGCCTATTTAGTTTGGAACCTTCCCAACATTTTCCTCTCGACTGAGGAAAACCATGCAAATTCTTAGTCGTGAAGTTTGACCTCGGAAATCGAACCCGAGACCTCCGGAGTGCCGGACTAAAAGACATGACTTCACGATCATCACGCATCAGGCAGAAGAATCATCACATCTTTGAAAAACAAATAATGGTCGTACTTAGATTAATTGTTCTGAATTAATAGTTGTTCTGAATGTACGGAGATGAGATAAACTTTCATCTTTATCACCTTTCATTCACAAAGTTGATACATTTGCTTGCTAGTTTTTGTAGCACTATTTTGTAAAATCATCTGTAAAAGTTCCTGAATCCGCCGAATGGAGCGCCACTTACTAGCTGCGCGCAACTCATCGATTGAGCCGCCGAGGTCAGTGTCGACGTTCAACGCTAGATGGTAGCACATTCCTCTTGATTTGCTATTCAAGTTTCTCTTTTTATTATTATTTTTGGAAGCATTCGGTACATTAAATGATTACAGAGAGCACCAATATAATGATAAATATATTTAAATAATTTCAAATGGAATTAATTTTCTTGACAAAAAATAGTATTCCAATAACGTATTCTACATATTTTTTAATATTATTTTTGATAATATTCTCACTGTAGGAATGTAGTTTTTATTGAGGGTAATGATATGAAGCGCTATATTTCTAACAATTTCGATGTTATAGTACAGGAGAATATATGAACTTCTACTTCAAATATCTCATAATTTAATTGGGACAGCTGGTACCATTTATCTATATTTTATCGATATTATTGAAGATGATTCAATAATAAACGAATATTGAATGTTTAAATTAAAACATTTTCTCAGAAAGTGCAACTTATCATTGCTTATTCAAGTTCAATAATGTTCAATACTTTTTTTGTTATGGCGTTACATGACTGGTGGTCCTACTGCCGCCTCAACAACTCTGCTCCTTTGACGATGCGCCGTTATATAGGAGGGGAAGTTGGTTGAGAATTCGTAGCTAAGAGATTACAAGCGAGTGAGTAGTTAGCTCCCTGCGCCCTGCTGGTATTTAACGTCCCATCCTAAGGACGGTGTAACGCCCGTCGAGAGACTGATAACAGGTGGAGGGGAGTCGTTACACTAACCCCCAACCACCCCAGTCTCTCTGGCCCAACGGCAGCAACTGGCAACTGGCAAGCCAGGGTAGAATGGTCACCCATCCAAACTCTCCAAACTCTCTCCGAGGTATCCATTACACTGGCCGTTGGGTTCAATACTAGGTAGTTATAAACCTAAATGCAATTAATTTGTTTGACTCACGTTGTCTCTGAGAACTGCGCCGCGTTGAGTCGTGGACTTGAACATGGAGCTGCATCTGTCCTTGTCCCCCACACACTCTAGGAACTGCAAGAACACATCGTTATTCTCTCTCTCTCTCTCTCTCTCTCTCTCTCTCTCTCTCTCTCTCTCTCTCTCTCTCTCTCTCTCTCTCTCTCTCTCTCTCTCTCTCTCTCTCTCTCTCTCTCTCTCTCTCTCTCTCTCTCTCTCTCTCTCTCTCTCTCTCTCTCTCTCTCTCTCTCTCTCTCTCTCTCTCTCTCTCTCTCTCTCTCTCTCTCTCTCTCTCTCTCTCTCTCTCTCTCTCTCTCTCTCTCTCTCTCTCTCTCTCTCTCTTTAGATAGAGGTTTAAACAAATCAAGCAGGATTTCAGGATCTTTAGCTCGCAGGCACGTCATGCTTGTTTCATTTTCATTACACCTACATTTATTCAAATTTACTAATGTTCTAAACTTTCCACAAATGAGATCCCAGTTAATCGTACAAATTACTTAATATTTGTCTTTTCATACAAAAGATAGCTCCTATTCTTATGTGCAGTCTGAAAGTCGGAAATATTTTGTCTTTATAAATTTAGCAGTCAGTAAAGCTGGTTGATGCAATGTCCCTTCACCAAGTTCCAAAACCATCGGACCTAAAACACCCCCTGCGGAACTCTGTCTGACCTTGGGATCGTACGCGTTGGGCGCAGGCGTCGCGGCGTCTGACGCGAAGCTGAAGATCCGCTCTGCGCAGGAGTTGAAAGGCACGATGCGCGTGGCATAGGGTGACGGCAGTTTCATCTGCAGAGTACTTGCCAGTGTGTAGCTGCCCGGACCTGCGCACAGACACTTCATGTCATGGGCTGATGATAACACTAGGAGCACGCTCTGTTGCGTCTGCAAGTTTCCGCTCTATAGACCTTGGAAGGAGCAGTATAAGGAAATGCTCCAAAGCAATAGTGATAAAATATCTGAAATTTCATTCTAGAATTATCACAAATATTTCCAAACACGCATAAAAAGTCTGTAAAATCTTAATAACTTTTGAAGATAACAAAATATTAGTCTGAGAGACATTGGTCCCGTTGATTATGCCAAATTTAAAGTTGATAGGTCAAACGGTTCCAGTTTAAATTTTGAAAAAGTCACAGGACTCTGCATCATGAAAAGCTCTAGACGAGACAGACATATTTTGCAGATGCAATAATTCATTTTCACGACCTACTGATGGATCTGTCTAGATGGACCTGTTATAATATGAAATCATGCAGAATCATAGGTACTGAGTTCTCTATAGATATGTTCTTTTACTCAAATTACCTCTCTATATAATATAACATCACTTTATTGATGGCTGTCCCTTAAAAAAGGTTGACCTCTTGGATACAGCGTCCTAAGAAATTAAAATTATGACTAATACAATAAATAACATATCTTTAAGTAAAATATGTATTTTTTAACAACTAATGATTGTTTCACCTGGCAAGTTATCCCTGTTGTTCTTCGGGAACCTGGATGCCTCTGCCAGGAACGGAGTGGACTTGAGAGATCCAGGTTTCTGCCCGCATATCGTGGTCTTCAGGTTGTAGCAGTTAGGAGCTGGGTTCTCGTTCACAGTGTGCTTGAATCTCTGAAGAGGGACATCAACTTATTTGCACTTTACAGCGTCTCTATCAGAAACTCATGCCGAGATTATCTGTACTGTTTGAAGGGTACAGGGAAAGAACGCTATAAGTCACATTCGGATGAAACTGAGATGAAGTTAAATGTTGAAACATGTATCTATCTTCCATACTAATCGATATTTCAATTACGTTTTCAAGACTTTATGGCAATATTTTCTAAAAACTGAGGGTATATTCTGAAAGCTCATAAAAAGCACTGCAAGATAAATGGACTTATAGCGTTCTTTCCCTGTACCCTTCGTTTGTGTCCTATCGTATTTCAATCAAACGAATTAACGGATCAGGCCAAGTTCAGGTTTGCACAAAATATTTATTTCCATCCTCTTCGTCTACCAATTAATTTCTAGCAAGATCATGCAAAGTATACATGGCTAGCATGCTGACGGGGAAGGGGAGTGGTCCCAGAGAGTTGAATAATTGTGTCAGAGCCGTGTGTAAGGAACAAGGTGTGTGGAACATGAGCTTGAGGGGAATGCAAAGGGGGTTGTTGGGGAAATGGGACTGGCATCGATCAATTGGTGAAGGATTACGAAATGTAATAGAAGAGAGAACAAGTGAGAGGAGTCATCAGGGTTTTTGGAGCCGCACAGTGTGGAGACGAGTAACGTAGTTCAGGAAACAGCCCCGGAAGCAGGATCTAACAGAGCAAAGAGAAGAACCAGGAAAGGAAGACAAATAGGAAGTAGAATTGAATTTACATTTGGTACACTGAACATTGTTTCATTGAATGGAAAGGTAGAAGAAATGATAGATGTAATGGTTGAAAGGAAGTTATTGTTTCTAGGGCTAAGTGAAGCAAAGTGGAAAGGAAGTGGTTCGAAGGACTTGAGAAATGGCTTTAAGCTGTGGTGGTCTGGTGGCTTGGAGGGAAGAAATGGAGTGGCGGTAGTAGTGAGTCCGAAGGTTAGTGACTTTGTGGTGGATGTGAAGTGTCACAGCGACAGGTTGATGTCATTGATACTGAAGGCAAGTGACAAGATGACAGTGGAGGTTGTGCAGGTGTACGCACCACAGGCAGGTAGAGCAGTGGAAGAGAAAGAGAGTTTTAGTGAGGAAATAGAAAAGGTATTGGAGAGATCAAAGTATGAATTAATTGTGATGGGAGACTTTAATGCGAAGGTAGGGAGTGATAGAAAGGGCTATGAGGAGGTGCTTGGGAAGTATGGGGTAGACGAGAGAAACAGAGATGGGGAGAGGCTGCTGGATATGTGTAGAAGAAATCAACTGAAAATAGGCAACAGCTGGTTTCAGAAGAGAAGAAGCCATTGTATAACAAGATACGGCTACGGTGAGGACAGATCGGAGTCCGTGATAGACTACATCTGCGTGGGGGACAGCTTGAGGCAGAGCGTCATAGACATCAAGGTATGCCCAGCCGTTTCACTCGACAGTGACCATCGACTGCTCGAGTGCACGCTCAGGATCGATGTGCAGAAACCAGTAGTGACTGTCTCACATAAGAGAATCAAAGGATGGAAACTACAGGACCCGGCGGTGAAGAACGAATTCAGAAATAAGATCAAGAACAGAGTGCCTGTTGGAGAGTTGAGGGATGTGGAAGAAGAATGGCAGGAGTTCAAGAATGCTATAGTAGCTGGGGCTGAACAATTGTGTGGAAGAGCAGGTGGAAGAAGGAAGGAGAAGGAGACAAGATGGTGGAACAACAGAGTGAAAGTTGCTGTGAAGGAGAAAAGACTAGCATGGCAGAAGTACGAATTAGACAGATCGTTAGAAAGTAAACATCAGTACAGAATATGCAGAAGAAATGTGGCACGCATTGTAGAAGAAGAGAAGGACTAATCAATGGAGGAGTTAGCAGACAAGTTGGTGGAAGATTTTAATGGCAACAAAAAGATGATCTATGGACTAGTCAAGGAAAAAAGGGGAACTCGAGACGATCTAAAGAGTATGAAGAATGACAAGGGTGATCTAATAAGTGATGTAATCAAGATAAACCAGATGTGGGGGAAGTATTTTGAGAATCTTTTAAATGTAAAAAAGGATCTTAATGTATCAATGGGTGAAGAAGAGCTGCAGATTGGAAGTGAAATGGAAGACAGTGAGATGGAGGAAGATCTTTGTGATGCAGAAGTAACAAGAGCCATGCGGGAAATGAAGAATGGTCGTGCGCCTGGTATTGATGAGGTTACCATAGAAATGGTAAAAGCTGCAGGGGAGGATGGTAGAAGATGGCTTTGTAGAGTGATCCGAGCAGCATGGGAACAGAAGAGAATTCCAGTTGATTGGGAAAAGGGGATTATTGTTCCCCTTTTTAAGAAAGGAGATCGAAGGAAATGTAATAATTACCGGGGTGTGACCTTACTCTGCCAGTGTGCGAAGTTGTTTGAGAAGATAGTGGAACGGAGATTGAAGAATTATGTTGAAGAGGGGTTGCGAGAAGAACAGTATGGATTTCGGAGAGGGCGATCGACAATAGACGCAATTTTCACAGTGCGACAGATGATGGAGCAGCAGTGGGAGAGGGGGCAGGAAATGCATATGGCTTTCTTGGACTTGGAGAAGGCGTATGACAGGTTGCCAAGGGAAATAGTTTGGGAGTGTTTGGTGAAGAGAGGAATAGGCAAGGACTTGGTTGAGCGGATCAAATGTATGTATCAGAACAGTGTGAGTTGTGTGCAGTCGGGAGTGGGGAGATCGGAATGGTTTAGTATTAGTGAAGGGCTTCGGCAAGGGAGTGTGTTGTCACCAACACTGTTCATCATAGTAATGGACGAGTTGTTGAAGAAAGCAGAGCCGAATGAGGGGATCGATACTCAAACGTTGATTTATGCGGATGATGTGGTGGTGTGGGGAGAAACTAGGGAGGAAGTTCAGGTAAAGATTAATAAGTGGAGTGAAGAGACGGAGAAGATGGGTTTGAAAATAAGTGAAGAGAAGAGCGAAGTAATGTCCATGGAAAGAAAGAAGCTTAAACACGGTCATGCTAGGATCAAGCTTGGAGAGGGATGGTTGAAGGAGGTGGAAGAGTTTAAGTATCTGGGTAGCCTGCTCACCAACAAGGCTAAAGTAGACAGAGAAATACAAGAAAGAAGAAAGAAAGCAGAGGCATTTTATCAAGCAGTGAGGAAGTTGCTGTGGAATGAGAAGTTTCCACAAGTCTGCAAGATCATTATGTACAAGATGTATTTCCTGCCAATTCTAACATATGGGGCAGTGACGTGGTCAGCAGGTGGAAAGGAAATGAACCAGCTACAGGCAGCTGAGATGAAGTTTTTGAGGAGTGTGAAGGGGGTGACAAGAATGGATAGGATCCGAAGTAGGAAGATAAGAAAAGAGATTTGGGTTGAAAGATTGGTGTTCAAGCTGGGAAGAGAGAGGCTTAGGTGGTTCGGCCACATGAAGAGGATGGGAACCGATAGAGTGCCAAGGCGGGTGTTTGAAGCGGCTACAGGGGGAACTCGGAGAGTGGGACGACCAAGAGACAGGTGGATTGGACTGATCAAGGAGGATGTGTTGGAGAGAGGAGGAAGGTGGAGTGAGTTGGAGGCTGAGAGACAGTGGGAGGACAGAACATGGTGGAAGGAATTTATGGAACAATTAGAAGTGGAAGAAGAAGAGGAGGAAGAAGTGGAGGAAACGCCAGGCGTGGCCAGCCGGTTTCCAGGAGTCCTGCGGCCCTAGTGTTGGTGGGAATACCCACCCCCTGACCCATTAAATTGGAACCAGGGATGGATTATTATTATTATATATGTATCTTGGTTTTACCGCAAAATTTGATTGATAGTTTCTACTCAGCTGATGAATGTGCATAGCAACCATTTGAATCTCACTGAAGGTCAGGCAGACCGTCTTGGAGGAATTGCCATTCAGTGAAGAACCTGAATAATTTGTCCGAAATCATTTCATTTTGGCTGCTAAATCACTGAAATATCTCGAAGAGAGGCTAAAGCACATCGTAATACTGACCTGGTCGGAGGTCAAGAAGCACGCTTTGGATTTCCCCTTCTTCATCTTGCAGGTGTTGACGTCACCGATGTCGTAATGTCCCGGCCCGGGCAGATCCTACAGGTCGACAGAAAGCAGAGTTTACAATAGAAAACACTTGGCATAACAAGTTGATGTGATTCGGTGAGCTCTCTTTCAGAATGTTGCCTTATTCTGTAGACACCGCGGGTATCAGGTGCAAGAAGCCCTATTCTATAACTTTAAATTCAATGACATATTAATTAACATTGCATTGAATCGGATTCCAGAAGAATCGATAATTTTAAAGTTATAGCTAGTAGGGCCCCAGGAGCACCCAAATTATCTTTGCTGGCTGAATCGCAATCTGCATTTTAGGTTAGGTAGAAGATGATTCCGACATTGAAGTTGAAACTGTTGTCATTATTAAGAAAAATAAATAAAATATGATAAAATATCCCAAATAAATTTTAAATATTAATGATACCTATACTATTTATTCTCCACTCTTCCTCCCCCCCCCACATCCCGCCTACGTAAGACAACCTTTTCCTCACCTCCCTCAACGCCCCGACAACCTCCTCACCTTCCACAACGCTCCGACAACCTCCTCACCTCCCACAACGCCCCGACAACCTCCTCACCTCCCTCAACGCCCCGATAACCTCCTCAGCTCCCACAACGCCCCGACAACCTCCTCACCTCCCACAACGCCCCGACAACCTCCTCACCTCCCACAACGCTCCGACAACCTCCTCACCTCCCTCAACGCCCTGGTCTCCACGATCTCCGCCATCCTCGGCTGCTTGCTGCAGCGCGCCTTCTCAGCGCGGACCTCGGTTTCGTGACGGCGCGCGGCGTCTAGGGGCGACGGCGCTGTGATGTCGTAAGCGCCGGGGCCGGGGGTCGAACTGGGACGAGGACCCATGTCACGACGAGCCTGGGACCGGCTCCAGTGGCATCCACGTATTGCGTCACAACCGGGGGAAGACTTCTGTGAGAGCAGACAAGAGAATCATCCGTTACCATCAGAACCAACCATTAAGAGGCCAGGGTATAGGAATAAGGTAACGGGAACGCACTGTATTTCATTTATTTTTTGAATAATTCCTTCACAGTGACATACTTTTAACTTTAAGATAAGAAACCCTTTAAATCTCAAGGCCGGGCATACTTTTTTTCTCGCCATTGGGCGGTTTGGAGCGGTTATAGAGGGAAATACAAAAATATAAATGTCCATATAAATGTCATATAAATGTGTGTTAAGATAAGAAACCCTTTAAATCTCAAGGCCGGGCATACTTTTTTTCTCGCCATTGGGCGGTTTGGAGCGGTTATAGAGGGAAATACAAAAATATAAATGTCCATTGGCAAACGGTTATGAATATCTAAAAAGCAAGACCGACATGACATGTATTGAACCATTATCTACATTTTCATCGCTTACTGTTATAACTTTGCTCCTGCTATGTAGCCAGCATTTGTTGGGCACGAAAACGCTCCGTGCGAGTGACGGAGACGAGCGCCGGAGCGTTTTCAGGCCCGACAAACCGTTTGGCGGGAAAAAGGGTATGGCCGCTCTTAATAGATTTCAAAATATTACAAACTGGATTAGGTTTTGATACTGCCTATAGTGCAGTATCAAACTTTAATTACTATCACTACCTACTAGATCTAGTTTCCCCACCCCCCTATTACTATAATTAAGGCAAAATAACCGTAATGAACACTTTGAGGTCTGATAATGATGGAAAATTTAGTGAATCTCTCACTTAGGGATGGTGTTTTGGAGGTAACCTGCGAAACTTTGAGGTCGTTCCAAAAGTCAAAATGTACACTAGAGTGTAACATTATTTAGCCAAGTCAGCTTGAAATGTCTTAGCGCCATATTTTTTAAAATGTTACTCGTGTGAGGACAAAACTTATAAAGAACACTTTGACGGACCTCGCGCGTCAGTTAACCTCATATTCAACAAGTGAAAAGCACGCGAGTATTCTCACCACCAGTGTCTCGTAGAAAGCCGGCCCGAGACTGAGGTCGTGGAAAGATGGCGGATTCGCTTTCAACACGCCCTCTGACGTCACCAGGTACCCATTGCAGTTGCTGCGATGAGGGATAGAGGGCGGTGAGGCGCCCAGCGAGTAGGGCACGCGACATAGGTACAACTAGAACAACACGTGGGTGACGTTTTTACAGTTCTAGTCAGTCAACTTGATTCTATGGAGGAAATAAAGTTCGAATGACGCAGAAAAGTTTTATTTCAGTCAACACAGATCATGAGTATGGATCATTAAACTGAGGATAAGCCATAACAGCCTCAACCCGACAGAAGTTACGTCAGCAAGTAGATATTTGCGGATGTCAGTCCTCAAATATCGTGTGCTAATAATCTTTCGGATGGAACTTGCGTCGATAAATCTGGACATTCTTTCGGCTTGAGGCTGTCATTATGCACATTTTTTTACTAATATATATACCAGTGTGAGACACGTACCTTTCCCACTCCCTTGACCGGCTCGGACTGCTTGGCCGCCTCCATCTCTCTCGGTGACCTGATGTCGTGGTCACCCGGACTCGGATCCTCTACCACCAGCTCCTTGAACCTCCTGTCCGTGTACATCATCTCCCCCCCTGTGAGACACGTACCTTGCCCACACCCTTGACCGGCTCGGACTTCTTGGCCGCCTCCATCTCTCTCGGGGACATGATGTCGTGGTCACCCGGACTCGGACCCTCTACCACCAGCTCCTTGAACCTCCTGTCCGTGTACATCATCTCCCCCCCCCCCCCCCCTGTGAGACACGTACCTTGCCCACACCCTTGACCGGCTCGGACTTCTTGGCCGCCTCCATCTCTCTCGGGGACATGATGTCGTGGTCACCCGGACTCGGACCCTCTACCACCAGCTCCTTGAACCTCCTGTCCGTGTACATCACCCCCCCCCCCTCCCCCCTGTGTGTGACACGTACCTTTCCCACTCCCTTGACCGGCTCGGACTGCTTGGCCGCCTCCATCTCTCTCGGGGACATGATGTCGTGGTCACCCGGACTTGGACCCTCGACCACCAGCTCCTTGAACCTCCTGTCCGTGTACATCAACTCCCCCCCCCCCCCCCTGTGTGTGACACGTACCTTGCCCACACCCTTGACCGGATCGGACTGCTTGGCCGCCTCCATCTCTCTCGGGGACATGATGTCGTGGTCACCCGGACTCGGACCCTCGACCACCAGCTCCTTGAACCTCCTGTCCGTGTACATCATCGACGACCCCCCCTGGTGGCAGATTACTCATCAACATCATATAACACGGATGCCGGCCATGACAGAGTCGTGACCTTGAGAGATATTGTACCTTGATTCGTGGACCCTGGAACTTCGGATAGTAGTCGGCAGAGCTCGGCAGCATCGCGTTCCTCTTATCGACTGATCCGTCGGTCCTGAACGCCCATGACAGGAACGGCGCGTTACCTTCTGTGAAGGTGACGTCATTATAAACAGAAACAAAAGAGACGTTTGTCGACCACGTTTCTCTAAAGTATTGTCTTAGAAGAGATCTGCCGGCCGAAATGGCAAGTAAAACTGATTTGGAATAATTTCACACTAAACTCATGGCTCGACAGGCAAGGAAGGTCAATTCTACCAGGTATGCTCTTCAGCTATTATGCCCGAGGCTCTAGTGACGTCATCGGCGGTGATCTATACTCAAGTAGCGGTGAATTGTTCAGTTTATTATATCAGTTGGCTATGTAAACATACAACATACAGGTGTATGTTCAACAGGTGACTTCCTCGAGGTTCCTGGCAGTGCATAGATCACTGCCGATGACGTCACTAGAGACTCGGGGTATAAACGCGTGTATCTTATACCTAAGCAGATACATAATATGCTACATACATAAGCAGATATGCTGTATAAGCATACCTAATAGAATTCACGTTCCTTGGTCTACATGAAGTGTGTAAGTGGGCGGGGCTTACCTCGCTTCTCCGGGAACGTCTCCGGCAAGTAGTAGGTGTTCGGACTGACTTTGGCTGGAGTCGCCTGGTAGGCCTTCTTGAACCTCGCGGCTCTGTCGTACGAGCACATGTTGAATCTCGTCAAACACGTGAAGTTGATTCAAAACAAATGGTTTCCATGGTTACTTGATGTACTTTTTTATAATGACTAAAATATTATAGACAATTCGCTTTTCATATTAATGTACTGAGTACAATGCTGTCAGACTGAGTGGGTTATGTGCGTGTTTGTGAATGCGATTATTGGTATTTTGTTTGTCACCACTTTTCACCATTATCTTCCACCCAAATGGTAAAGCAGTTCAAAATAGCATTGCAGTTTTGAACTGTTTTATTGAAAAGTGGTGACAGTCGAATAGACCTATTGTAACAAATGTGAAGTCTGTGAATTTGTGAAAGTAAAGTGTAACGACCTTACTTTTTTTTTTGGTTGAACGTGTTTTTCTTTGTGTAAGATATTTGATGAAGAAATGACCTTAAGGTGGCTGTATATCACGTGACTTTTTAACCAAAAAGCTACACATTTTCTATTGGAAGGGTTCAGTTGGAAGACTTCTCACTCATCAGATAAGTTAGGACACATCTGTTGGAACTTATCTACGCAGAAAAGAACTGCGAAAATAACATATTAGATGATTTTACTTCCTTGCACCAAAATATTCTCAAATCAAGCCCTGAAGTTGAAGGAAATTCTACGAGTTGTCAAGAACAGCAAACTTTACTCTAATAAAAAGGCACATATGCATCACAAACCTGACGCAATGTCAGAATATATAACATGCGCTCTTTCTTCCTCTTTCCAGCGAAATGTTGAGATATTAATTATATTCACTATTATGAATGTAATGTTTAAACGAACAGCACTTGGTTTTGACAGTCTTCACACGCGTACGTATACACGATATTTGTGTTGTTTTTATTATAAAACCACTGCAAAATTAAATAATATTGACTGCAAATATTGATAAGCTCCAGTATGCAGTGAATTTCCTTCATAAATCACCTTGGATTACTCAACATGAACGATGTAAGGTATGTACTCATAGGTAACTATTTCTTTTGATCGGATGTAGAGAAATAAAGTCACGTGATACACAGCCACCTTAAGACTTGATGTAAGGAATATATCAATTCAGACTTTCCAAAAGCGAAAATAATGTTTTATGAAGTGGGTAAAACATCTAGGGACATCGGACTCGAGAACATAAAATTTAAATAATATTTAAATTTGAATAACATTTATTTTTAAAATCAACACTTCTTTGTCGATAATGACTAGATTCACAAACATTCCACATAGAAAACAAACATCAAGATAAACTCTGTGCCTTAAGTACTTCTTACACAAATATCACAGTTAATAACAAACATAATTCACATCGAGTTCACACGTCCTGCTTCTTAGCCCCGTTGTAGTGTGTAAAACTATTAGTAGAGCATCTGCTCCTCACAGAGCCACCGGCGTTTACGATAATTCTAGCACTATCCGCCCCAAAGCGCTGGGTTACAGTAGTCGCACATTTATCATCGACAGAGCTTCCGGAATTAATTCTAGTTCTTACACCATCCACCCCAGAGCGCTGCGTAACACTTGTATTATCGACCGAGCCCCCTGTACTGATGCTAGTTCGCACACCATCCACACCAGAGCGCTGCGTAACACTTGTATTATCGACCGAGCCACCTGTATCGATGCTCGGTCTCGCACATCGCATCAGAACAGTAGTCGCATGTCTATTATCGACCGAGCCGCCGCTGTCGTATCTACTTCTCCCGCCATCCACACGGCGGCGCTGCAGGACGACGCCACGTGGTGTGGCGATGGTCACGTGTCTGTCCTTGAGAGTGCTGCCCCTCGAGCCTGCGCAGTCGTACCTGGAGAGTGACGAGGACAGAGTGAGGCACTTTTATGATGGTGATGAATGAAGAATATGTTGGAGTGGATGGTGGGAAGGAGGCGATCGTGGCGTATTAGTAGGCAACCTTCCCAACATTTGACTCTCGACCGAATGAAACCTGGAATATGCATCAGACCTACGATCACCACACTTTACAGGGATCGGAAACTGTCTGACTAGCTGGCCATGTGCTTGGTCACCTTGAACACAACAATCATAGAACAGGCGGCTGTGATGTCAATCTCGTTTCACATGTCTTTATCTCCCGCCAGAACATAATTCAAATATTCGACAATGCGCTATCATCTTTAGCAGCGGCAAGTTTGAGAAGCTCTTTCGAACCTGGCGGCAATTGTGTAAATCAAATTAAAACACTCCAAAATCGTACTTTTTTTAAATTTCGCGGGTCACCGGCCGGAAGTAAACGGGTGCAGGAAGTCATCAGGTGCAAATCGGCGGCCCAAGCACTGGGCCGCCATCATTTAGCATTGGTCTTATGGGAGTGACGTCACTATACGCAGACAGTTTCCGATCCCTGTAAAGTGTGGTGATCGTAGATCAGACACGAAAAACGTCAACGGTAATTGAATCCCGGACAAGTATAAAGATTTACTGCATGTGCCAACTTTTTTTTTGCGAAGTATTGCTTACTATATAAGATTTTTTGAACATTATTGATTTTTTAAAATTAAACTGAAATTAAACCGACTAACTTCATATTTTGCATGGCCATTTGGACCAACATTGTAGGAGTTTTCGTAAATTTTCAGACTTATCTCTCTTTACCTTCCAAAGATATTGAATTTTTTGACATTGGAAATATTTGTAATGTCAGATATTTTACCACTGCTTCTTTGACGCATTTACTTTTGGCTCTTTTCTAGGCATGTAGAACAGAAACTTGCAAACTCATATCAATTCGCATGCAATACGAAGACTCGCTCATCAACGAGTTACACAGAGCGTTTTCCTCGTTATAAGCTAAAGCTTGTTTTACACGGGTCAATGTATTGATCAATGCCTTGACTTCAATGGATTGATTTCAATGCATTGACCAAAAATATTGAGAGGCCATTTACACTACTCAATGCATTGAATGAAACTATTGACGTTGCGTAGCGCTCTGATTGGTCAGATCTGTGCTTCTAATATTTTAAATTTTATGGGGTCAACAGAATTTGAATAAATGTCATTCAAATAATTGACACGGTTGAAGATAACCTAAGTTCTAGCATTCAACTAATATTTTTTTCTTTCTGTTGTGGAATAGTCTACACTTTTATGTTGCCATAACTATAGAAAAATGCTCCGTGTAACGCGTTGATGAGCATGATGATGCTCATGATGAGTATTAATCATTGATGATCAATGATCATCAATCAATCATGATCAATAAGATGAATGATGAGCAGTGGAATTTCTGTTTTGAAAACTTTATTTCTGACAGTTTCAAAACTTTAAAAAATTCAATAAGTGCAGTGATCTACTAATTTAATTTGGCTGAACACTTGTAAAATAATTGAAAATGGCACTCTAATGGCCATGCAAAATTTGAACATGATCTGACCATTTTAATTTTTAACTAATCAGAAGATATGTTTTTAAATGCTAGACAATTGGAGGATTTGTCTGACATTTATATCCCTAAAACAAAAGTGTGAGACATTTCGATTTGAACGTCAAACGGTGTGACGTACAGGCCATTTTTACTTATCAACCAATCAGAGGGCAGCTCTCAAAACAATCCCAGACTGAGTTAGAATGATATTAGTATGTGTGAAAAATTTCAGCTCGATCTAAATTATATTTGATATTTTGTAGATTGTCAGAAGAAGCTAATACTCGAACATATTTCATATAAAATAAAATTCAAATTTTTATCAAAACTTTTAATGTACTTTTCAAAAATATAAAATTAGTATTTTTTTCAATGTCATGGTATGATATTATATTAAATATTTTGAGTACTGTAATAAGTAATAACTATTTCACAATTAAAATAAAAAATACAAAAATACAAATTATATTTGAAAAAGTGAAAAATTTGATGGATATTCTCTTGTCAATAACTATTACTAGCAATGCTATAACTATTTCACAATTAAAATTTTAAAAAAACGAAAAATAAAAATAATTTTTGAAAAAGTGAAAAAGTTTGATGGACATTCTCTCGTGGTAATGTTTCTTATTGAATATTGCTTACCATGCCAACTTTAATACGATTCTGATTGGTTCGTTTGCCTCAAGTCTTGATTGAAAATAGAGCTTGTTCTAAACAGAAACATTGACTGAAACTCTTGAGAGGTCTTGATCGGCCTACTGGAGCTCAATATTTTTTCACTCAATGTTGAGTTTACACAGATCAAGGTCTTGAAATCAAGTCTTGAATTCAAGGCATTGATCAATACATTGACCCATGTAAATCAAGCTTAAGGGTGATTTTATAAATTTATATGAGCAAAGAAATATACCGTCTATCTAATGCAGGGGTCGGCAACCTGCGGCTCCTTGGTGGTTCTTGAATGGCTCTTTATAATTTAAATAAAAATCTGGAATCGAAAACTTCGAAAATTCGAAGAAAAAAACCGCCCTGCGGGGGCAACAAATAGAAGATTATTTTATTCAGTTTTTCATTTTAGTGTCCCATAATCACTTTTAAATTGATGAACCGGAGGGGGGGGGGGGGAGGGGGATGGGTCGGCAAAATATCAAAAAACTAGTAATTCAAATTATTATTTTCTGTGTATTATTTTTGATTGCCTCTACTGATTGACTCGATTGGCTCCCATTATCTAATTTATTACTTTTTGGGAAATTGGCTCCTTCACCAAAAAAGGTTGCCGGTCCCTGATCTAATGGCTTTATTGGACGGCGGTTGAAGTGCCTATGACGTCATACCCGTAATGCAGCGGCGTGCAGCAGGACTGGCTGGAGATGACCGCCCGGAAGCCGACGCGGAACTTCCTGTTCAAGAAGGCGTAGAGGATGGGGTTGATGCAGGAGTTGCTCGCCCCGAGCCACTGCGCGACGGGCACCACGGAGTTAACGATGCTCTCCTCCAGCGCCGACGTCGGCTGGCCGCCGAACCGGATGCGGCACACGACGGCGTACAGAGGGAGCCACGAGCACGCGAAGAGGGTGATGACGATGAAGAGCATCTTCACGACTTTCACCTGTGGAGAGAAGCAGAAAGCGAGCCGCAAATACATTTTCTACACACGAAAATATGGAGTAAGCTTTGGAAGAGAAATACGAAATTTCATTTTATTTTACAAATGGTGGCATATGTAGGATTTTATTTCATTAAGTTAATTTTTTTTAAATTTGTTTTTAATTAGGATTGGAATGATAAGAAATTACAAATATAAAACTTGATTGGAATACACAAAATACAACCTATTTAAAATCTAAACTAAATCCTACCTCTGACACCATTTGTAAAATTTCAGAAATATCAAATCTTTAATTGTTTTTAATCTAATTATTTGAATGAAAATTTGATTGCAGGTAATTATGAACCTTGTTTTTATAATTGTTCAATTTCTTATTATTTACAATTTGTATAATTCGTTAGTTTGAAATATGTAAATATATCAGGGATTACGATGAATTTTCAATTAAAAACTGTGAGGGCTTTGAGTGGCTTGAGTTCCCTTGCCTCCTGCAGCATCTAGTATATTGTCGTTCTCCTCTAGCTGAAGATATGTCTTGGTCTGTGTCAAGGTACATAGACAGGTAGACAGATCTACTCACCTTGGACCGATGTATCATGAGATGAACCCCGACAGCCGTGTGAGTTTCACCCGGCAGAGTTCGCTGCGACACGCGCCGCCAGATGAGTCGGTAACACAGCGAGATGACTGTCAGCGGCAACAAGTAGCAGAGTAGCAGGTGGGCGATCACGAAGTAGGCGTTGCCAGTGTTCATATCGGGCCACAGTTCCACACACATCTGTAACGAGAAGCAGGAACTTTGCAAACTTCATGGCAGAGAATAATAATGAGCTTCATTCAATTCCAAAATATATAGGGTATATGACACGAAAAGTTTCAGTCTTGCCAACTTGCGTCAAAACTAAATAGTGCACTCTAGTGCGCATGGGCAATGCACTTTCATGGCAATGACACTAAACTCAGTATAAAAGTTTCAACTGCTTCGCGAAATAATAGAAATTGATGCGTACCTTATTCTTATTGTCAACAATCAAATACAGTCGGCATATATAATTATAGCACAATATCCATTAATATTTCTGCGAAAACTTGATGTTTATTCACCAAAAGAAGTATATTGAGAGTTTGCACTTTTTTATCACGGCCTTCTAAACAACCCTGTTTGTGCACTGGTTTCTTTAGCCATCTATTTTTTACCAGCGCATTCTATTGATACTTTAAGCGTCGAATAGCACTACCAGGTAGGCAGGTAGCACTACCATAATTCTACAGCCTCTTTTTGCAAACCCGGCTGGCCACGCTTGACGTTTCTTCTTCGTCTTCTTCATCTTCTATTCTGTCCAAAGGCCTCGCAACAAGTCTCCATCTAACCACAATTCCTCCTCCTCAACCGTCTCACATTGTTCACTTCTCCCTTCAACAACTTCTTCTTAGTCACGACTCACGCCATCTCGCTCTTGATCTCTCCTGATTTGTCTTTCCAGCTGCAAGTTTTCAAACGTCTTCTCCGAGATTCTTGTCAATCCCATCCTTTTCATATTCCTGAACCACATGATTCTCTCTCTTCCGATTATAAAGCACAGTATTCCTACTGCAGCTCCTTTATGATGTTCTAACTTAATTTTATTCATATATCAAATAATGTTTGAAGTCTCGCGAAGGCTCGATATTTGTTTCTATATCAGGTTTCACCTCCTGATTTCATTAAAAAGTTATTGATTCAGAATATTCTTCCTCATGTTTGAAATTGTAACTGTAGATGAAATATAATATATATTTGGTATACTGATAAATATTACTACCCTCCGTCTGATATGTGATGTGTAGAATCAGAGCACACATTCGATTGCCCCCTCCCCCCCCCCCCCCCCCCAAGAGATATCCTGTTGTTAGCCATGTGTGCCACGTGCTCGCAGTTGTAGGTCAGAATATCGCGTGTTCGAACCCCGTTGAGTCTCCACATTTAAAAGCATTCTTCTCCCGCGCTATTATCATCAGCCGATTGTTGATCGACTCCATCACTCACGGCAGTGTCATGTGTCACCCCTCCCCCTCCCCCCACCCCATCACACATCACAGCAAATTCTTTTTACTTCTTTCAAGTCGTAACCCGGTTGACTTATGATTTCCACTCCTCTGGTCCCAGCTTCTTTAAACACTACTTGACCCGATTCTCTTATTTCCCTATCCTCTTAACTTCATTCCGATCAATTGCATGAACATTTCGAGTGCAAACTCCGCAAGTAATGAGGCTGCAACGTCTCATTGGGGTGTTTCCATTTGTTATTCAAATTGACTAGTTTGACATTTCAATCTGTTTTTATTTTTCAATTAATTTATTGCACTGAGGACGATTCCAATTAGTTAATTGAAAATGTTGAATTTTAGAATAATTGTAAAAATATAAAAAGCAGTATGTTTGAACTACCTTATGTACACTATGGCAGACTAAAACATGGTATTAAATAAAACAGATTGGCTTCTGGTTAGGTTCCTTTACAATCAATACTTTTTATTACAAATTGGAGAGTTACAGTGTTAGCATGATGATACCATATCAAATCTTTTTCAGTCAATCCATTTCTTTCGAATACCGTTTTATTGCCAAGTGAAGGTACACCAATTATTCTTTCGATGACTTTTAAAGGTTTATCGTTGATAGTTTGACCCTAAATGAGTCAAAATGTGTACAAATTCACGATGTTAACTGATTCGGGTACAGCATCGCTATTTCTATGTAAAAAAATGGTTCCTGTATCTCATGCTCATAATAATTGGGCTGAAATGGCTGTTTAAAGATAATATTTATTGAATTCGAGACTGCTGTGATGTTTTACACTTGAGTGCGTATGGATTTAACTTGAGCGTGGATATACACAAACTTCAGACGATGACTGTTTTGAAGAAGAAACGTATCAACCATTTACAAAGTGTGCGTCGATTTTTTTTTAGCAGTGTATTCTGTGTGTTTCCGTAGAATTAGGGGATTTGAGTCGGTCAATGGTGCCATGCTACAGAAGAACGCTCGGTGTAACGCGTTCATAAGTGAGCATTTGTATTGCATGCGAATTGATATACGGTTGCAAGTTTCTGTAAAGACCTTGAAAAGAGCCGAAACAAAATGTGTCAAACAAGCAGTGATAAAGTATCTGTAATTTCTTACAAGAAATTTGACAAATATTTCCAAACACGCATAAAATGACAGTAATATGTCAATAACTTTTGATATAATGACAGATTTGATTGAAATTTACAAAAATACCTAAAATTATGGATCCAACGACAATGCAAAGTTTTAAGTCGATCGTTTTTAATTTTCAAAACAAACACGATCTCGTTCGAAAACTATATACACGTGGTGTGTGCAAAATTTCAGATCGATCGGTTGAACGGTTTGACCTGGGCAGTGCAGGCAAAAACACACACAGAGAAAGTATCGTGAGAGTGACGCTGGCTCAATAATACGCCGACATCATGTTATTTAGGCTGCGTTTCACCAAGATTCTAAACCCGGTTTAGAATCTTGGTGAAACGCAGCCTTAAACGCAACGCGTAATACTGGGACGACCGTTCGTCTATGATAAACATAGCTTATTAATCAGAACCTAATTACGTCCAATCAAGTCAAGTTAAAAGAACACGAAATCCTCTTTAAAATGTAATTCAAAGAATTTTCAGTAAATAGCGTTTCGACAAACTTCACAAGTTACTTATTATCAAAGAGCTAATCAAAGTTTATCTTAGAAGATGTGAAATCAAAATGTCTTTGAATTTATTATTCCGTCTGTACTTTCAGTTTTCTTTGTTGTTTGACTCCAGAGATTACATTTCTGAAGGCCCGAAACATATTTTGAATATTAGTTATATGTCATAAAGTTAATCACCAGACTGGTTTCAAACTAGATGAACCGTCAGTACATAATATGTTGCACCAGAAAACATTTTAAAGAAATAAATGCCAGTTCGTGTACCTCTTGCTAATGTTCTTGATAACTTGTTAACGGATAATGTTAGCAGGCACCTTATTTTACATTTATTTCATAATCTTAAATTATTATACATACGAATAATGATGCCTAGAGAGCCTAGATGGGAAAGAGAGTGGCCAATGGAATTTTCGCCGCCATTTTTTTTCCAAGACAGTGATGGTTGAATGCAAACCCCGTATGTTACTGCCATAAATATCTCATTCATTCGTGAATTAATAATGTTCATTTTGTACAAATTGAAAGTACACATTGATGTGATGTTGTTGACAACATTAGAACAATAATTAATTGAGTCTATGATTGCTAATTAGCTCAAATAGCTAATTAATATGCGTATTAAGAAGAAAGGAATTTAATGCATTTATGACATTAAATAGAAATACAATTGAATTACAAAATTATTATTGATTTTCAACCATCAGCGAATCACCCCCGCATCACCCAAATCATCGTATCATCAGCTAATCACCCTCGCATCACCCAAATCAACATATCAACAGCTAATCACCCCCGCATCACCCAAATCATCGTATCATCAGCTAATCACCCTCGCATCACCCAAATCAACATATCAACAGCTAATCACCCTCGCATCACCCAAATCATCATATCATCAGCTAATCACCATCACATCACCCATATCATCATATCATCAGCTAATCACCCTCGCATCACCCAAATCATCATGTCATCAGCTAATCACCCTCGCATCACCCAAATCATCATATCATCAGCTAATCACCCTCGCATCACCCAAATCATCATATCATCAGCTAATCACCCTCGCATCACCCAAATCATCATGTCATTAGCTAATCACCCTCGCATCACCCAAATCAACATATCATTAGCTAATCACCCCCGCATCACCCAAATCATCATATTATCAGCTAATCACCCTCGCATCACCCAAATCATCATATTATCAGCTAATCACCCTCGCATCACCCAAATCATCATATCATCAGCTAATCACCCTCGCATCACCCAAATCAACATATCATTAGCTAATCACCCCCGCATCACCCAAACCATCATATCATCAGCTAATCACCCTCGCATCACCCTAATCATCATATCATCAGCTAATCACCATCACATCACCCATATCATCATATCATCAGCTAATCACCCTCGCATCACCCAAATCATCATATCATCAGCTAATCACCCCCGCATCACCCAAATCAACATATTATCAGCTAATCACCCTCGCATCACCCAAATCAACATATCATTAGCTAATCACCCCCGCATCACCCAAATCATCATTCATCAGCTAATCACCCTCGCATCACCCAATCATCAAATCATAAGCTAATCACCCTCGCATCACCCAAATCATCATGTCATCAGCTAATCACCCTCGCATCACCCAAATCATCATATCATAATCACCTTCGTATCACCCAAATCATAATACTTATCATTAGCTAATCACCCCTGCATCACCCTAATCATATCACCATCATGCAAAACACCTCACATCATCAATTAATCACCCTCGCATCACCCAAATCATCCATTCATCAGCTAATCACCACCGCATCACCCAAATCATCATATTATTAGCTAATCACCTTCGCAAAGTTATGCACACATCATATTTGGCGTATATCGTATGCACTTGGGTCTAAACTGTAAGGTTATGTTTGACGTAATCACAGTTTTTTCTTGTTTTTAAATCCAAATAAGACCAAACAAAATATAATTAATACACAATTTGATGTTAATAGTATATAAATGCTTTAATACCGAAAACAATGCACAGGGACACAAGAATGATACATAAACAGTGAAAACACAAGCAATTCCCTATACCTGCCATGCATAACTGGATCAGCTGTTGAAAACTAATGGCCGCCGCGGCTGAAAAAATTATCACCCCATTGGCCACTCTCTTACCCATCTAGGCTCTCTAATGATGCCCATCTAATAAATGTTTCTGGTTGCGATATCGTAAAGAGAGCAGAACTGAAGACGTAAACGTACTTTTAATAGTAAAGCTCCATAGTGAGATCATTAATCTGTCCATCAGAGATAGAAGGTCCGAAGTCCATTTTCTTGATTTGATTTTGCACGCTTTTGGAATGATGTAATCTCGTTCTATCAATTGCTGTTTGACTGATGTCAACAAATACATGGTTATATTGAAGTATTCTCTTACACAATGACTCATTTCATACGAATATGATTAGATGAAGGGAGAAATACTGGTTTATGAGCATCATGAACGCATTCTACCTCTATGGAGTAGAACTAACTGCAAGAGAATGTGAAAAAAGAATGTTTGATCTGGTATTGACTGGAGTCTGTGTTGATTGCTGCATGTACCACTGTGTTGTCATTGGCTCGGGATTAGCATGGACACGGATAGGGCAGGACACGTCATGCAGATGAGCAAATAGAAGAGTGGAACGTTACAGTCACTGTCAGTAGTTGGGTTGCAGTCGGAGTGTGTTGGTGTCGCACTGTTCTGATATTACACGGTGCAATTTCTTGAACAACTTCTATGTCACATTCGTATTTTTCATTTAATTTTGTATTTGTACGACGCAACTTTCTGTCACAGAACTTAAAACATGTTCTAATTTCCATTCAAGAAGTGTGGTACAGAAGTTGTACAAGAAATTGCACCGTGTAAATGGAGCTTTAAATGATATAAAAGTTGAGTTCAAGTTCTGTGACAAGAAGTTGCGTCGTGTACATACAAAATTGTATGAAATATGGGAATGTGACACAGAAGATGTTCAAGAAATTGTATTAATTTACACGGAGCAATTTCTTGTTCAGCTTCATCGCCACTCTTCTGTGTCACACTTCCTGATGGAAATTAGAACATGTTCTAAATGGACGGTATAGAAGTTGAGCTCAATTTCTGTGACAAGAAAATACAAAATTGTATGAAAAGTGCGAATGTGACACATAAGTTTTTCAAGAAATTGTATCCTGGGAGGGGGGGGGGGGGGCCTTGGGTCTCATCAGAACTTATGCAAATTGAACTAATATTGCAACTAAGTGCTCAATAATTCCAGGATTACGTCACCACCTACCTGGGCGTCGCTGCCGTCGCCCATGGGATAGAGCTGGAAGTAGACGACCCACGGGGATGTGACAGTCAGCGAGAACAGCCAGATGACGCAGACGATGCGACGACACACCCGTGACGTCATCTGCCAGGTCATCGGGTAGCAGATGGCGAGGCAGCGCTCTGTACGAGATGAAACACATTAGAAGCAGATGGCAGCGCTCTGTACGAGATGAAACACATTAGAAGCAGATGGCAGCGCTCTGTACGAGATGAAACACATTAGAAGCAGACGGCAGCATTCTGTACGAGATGAAACACATTAGAAGCAGATGGCAGCGCTCTGTACGAGACGAAACGCATTAGAAGCAGATGGCAGCGCTCTGTACGAGATGAAACACATTAGAAGCAGATGGCAGCGCTCTGTACGAGATGAAACACATTAGAAGCAGACGGCAGCATTCTGTACGAGATGAAACACATTAGAAGCAGATGGCAGCGCTCTGTACGAGATGAAACACATTAGAAGCAGACGGCAGCATTCTGTACGAGATGAAACACATTAGAAGCAGATGGCAGCGCTCTGTACGAGACGAAACGCATTAGAAGCAGATGGCAGCGCTCTGTACGAGATGAAACACATTAGAAGCAGATGGCAGCGCTCTGTACGAGATGAAACACATTAGAAGCAGACGGCAGCATTCTGTACGAGATGAAACACATTAGAAGCAGATGGCAGCGCTCTGTACGAGATGAAACACATTAGAAGCAGACGGCAGCATTCTGTACGAGATGAAACACATTAGAAGCAGATGGCAGCGCTCTGTACGAGATGAAACACATTAGAAGCAGACGGCAGCATTCTGTACGAGATGAAACACATTAGAAGCAGATGGCAGCGCTCTGTACGAGATGAAACACATTAGAAGCAGACGGCAGCATTCTGTACAAGATGAAACACATTAGAAGCAGATGGCAGCGCTCTGTACGAGATGAAACACATTAGAAGCAGATGGCAGCGCTCTGTACGAGATGAAACACATTAGAAGCAGATGGCAGCGCTCTGTACGAGACTAAACACATTAGAAGCAGACGGCCTGGAGTTTATTCCAATCATTCGGGAGGAGAGCTCGAAAATCTGGAATTCTCCCTTCATTCAATCTTATCGGTAATGGAAGATATTACTTTGGTGGACTTTAATCTGTTTGTAAATTTATATATAGATATTCACGCTAAATTTGAAAGTGTGAAATCCACTCAAAAAGGATGGAAAGTGCACCAGTGCACCATAATCGTATCATTTTTGAGTGGATTTAACTCATTTTTGAGCGATTTCCACTCAATCATATTTAGAGTGATGGTTTTTTATGTTCCTAATAAATATTTTTGGTAGAAGATCCAACGATTCAATATGTGTATAATCTTGTCTAGTCCATCATTTAAATTCCATGAGTGTGCAAACCATAATTTTTATTGATGGTACAAAATTCTATACTCTAATTATCTGAATGTGCCAGATATTTCAGTTACATTGATAAATATCTGTGCAAATGTCATCGTGGCTCAGCGGCAGATTGTTGGACGTGGGTTCGAATCCCACCGGAGAAACATCTTTTGAAATTGAAGCCATCAGAAAATCATTACTATAGTTTAGTTATAGTTATGAATGCATTTAGATTGCAGTGATATATTATTTCAAGATATTAGTGTAAATCATTAATCTGGAAGTAATGTCCGATTTTCCTCAAGTTTTATTATCGAAACTTAATTTTTCTCTCCATAACCATTCTCCTTCATCCTTTCGTAGAAGGATTTTGTTGAAAACCTTCTGAATGATCCTGTAATTAAAGTTTCTCTAGTAACACCTTTCAGTTCTGACCGCGAGACACGGCTTGACCGAAAGAGAAGCCACAGAAGTGCAAATGTCTTTCACGCCGCCTCCATGATGTATAGGAGAGTGAGTAGACGAGCAGCACTCACCCAGAGAGATGATGACGAGAGTGTAGACCGACGCCGACACGGAGACGCCCTGGAGGTAGGGCACCGTCTTGCAGATCAGCCAGCCCAGGACCCAAGCTGAAACAAGATTAGGGAAGTGTCATTAAACGTTTTTATTACTTTCAGCCGAAAATTTACATTTTCATTCATAAAATATAAATTGAAATTTTTATGTCACATTTTGGCGAGAAAATATATGAATACCCGGTATAAATAAATAAATAAATATTAAAATAAATAAATAATAAATAAATTAATTAATTAAAATGAAAAAAGTAAAGCATAGTTCAAGCTCAAAAACTCAAAAACATGTATGACGGAACAGGTTGACTGAGTGGTAACGCTCTGAACTTGTATTCCGAAGGCCCGGGTTCGATTCCCTTCCTGACTGGGGGTTTTTCGTGGTATTCCCTCAGTCGACAGGCAAGTGTTGGGAAGGTACCCTACTAATAGGCCACGACCGCCTCCTTCCCACCTTCCATCATTACCTACTCTTCACCATCATCATAATCATTCATCCGTCGCCATTTGCCTCGCTGCAGAACAGTGCGACGTTAAGCCCCAGACACAAAAAAACATGTAGGGTCAGCATCAAAAGAATGCAGCTAAATCCATGTTGGTATGTGGAAATTACCGGTATAGGAACTATTGAACATGACTGTGAAAAGCCACCCAGTGGACTTGAAATGTGACTTACTCATTGATATTTTAAAATTCTGTTCGCGTGAAGAAAAACTAATGAAAGCACTTTAAAGACCAACGTGCGTTCTTTACCTCACCGAGGTTCTTAACTCTTCGAAACATAAATTATACAAAATTAAAAAAAAATCTAAGTGGCATTAAAGTCGTACCAGTTTGCTTCAAATGTTGGGAAAGTGATTTTTAAGGCGGTAATTTTTAGTACACAAAGATTTCAGTTATTCAAGAGCATTAAGACATGTGAATATTGCATGAAAGCAGCTAATCACATGATCTGTAAAGCCTTAGCGAATCAAGTAGCGAATCAGATGAATCTTGCGAAATATTAATAAGCTTTGAAAGCTTTGCGTCTGCCAATCGGCTTATCGGCCACTTTGTGCGAGCACTTAGCATTCAAATCCAGAGAAGAAGAAATCAGAGGCATTTTAAAACCGACGAGCGATAAAAAATCACGAATCGCCAATAAAAAAAGCCTCAAGAGACTTTCTAAAACTCGTAGCTGGTTTAATTAAAAGAATATTTTAGATCTTGAAATAGATCGGGCGTTATATCTGAAAGTGAGATGGGAAATTGGATATTTGCATTATTTCTTCAAATTTCGTGGAGCGACGAAACGATGAGTTTTTTATTAAAATTATTGCAAACTGTTGCTGATTTATGCAAGTGCCCTATTTTTATGCAATATAATTTGGTTTAATAATTCATATTCTGCCACCATCATAATGGCACCATTCAGTATGGCTGTTGTTTTGTTGCTTTTTAAGCAATTTATAGTTTTAAGCAAGGAGGTTATATAATATGGGGTTACGGAACAGGTTGGGTGAGTGGTTAACGCTCTGAACTTGTATTCCGGAGGCCCGGGTTCGATTCCCGCGGCCGTCCTTCCTGACTGGGGTTTTTTTCGTGGTTTTCCCTCAGTCGACATGCAAATGCTGGGATGGTACCCTACTAATAGGCCACGACCGCCTCCTTCCCACCTTCCATCCTCACCTACTCTTCATCATCATCTCCCAATCATCGTCATAATCATTCATCCGTCGCCATTAGCCTCGCTGCAGAACAATGCCACGTTAAGCCTCAGACAAAAAAAATATAATATGTGTTTTAAATGATATCCGGAGAACTCTCTGGTATGATGTGGAATATCATCTTTACAAAAATACATTGATCCATTTAAAAATTAAATCTGACACGTTTACGTGCCAACATTATATCCGCTTTTGAAAGAAAATTGATCTTTCGCTATGCAAAAGAAAAAAGAATTTCGTGCAATGAATTATTTGAATGTAAATCTATTCTTCACAATAGAATTTGCAGCTAAAACGGATGTTATTTATACTGACAGTCGTAACTCTGGCTACACAGTCCACGAGCCAAAGCGTATTTCTAAATATTGTGACAGATAAGTACTTCAAATCAAACATCCCGGGTATATGAAACCGGCGTCCAGCTGTTTAAAAAGCCTGGCAAATGTCAGTGTCTCAGCGATTGTTTACATTGCCCTGGAGTGCGGCAAAACACAGCACAGCAATGAGGTATTTCCATCAACTCGGCTATATTCGTAGCTTGTCGATCAAGTGGAGGTGCTAAATTCAACCAGACATACACAATGTGTACAGACGAGGCGAGGCTGCAGATATTGAGTAAGACGTCGACTACAGTAGTTCATTTAGAGTTTATCTGGCGTAGAAAGAAAAACGTGTATGAAATGTATTAGGTATACATTTTTTTTTTAGTAACGATTTTATTAATTTTGTTTTGTAACATACTTAGAAGGAATTTAGAAGATTAGTAGCTAATTTAGAAGAACATATCTAGTGTTAATTAATCTTTGTTTACAATAATCTATTCAGTTTTATACCGGCAGTATTACTTGAATGACAATCGAATTAATCGACTCGCGTTTGGAATTTTAAATTCACTTTCTTTCTTGTTTATACCATACTGAATTTATTCGGTGAAGTTTAACAGTTTTCAGTTTATTTTTACATTGCTTTGCAATATTCAAAAACAAAAATATATACAGAACATTTATAATACGAAGTTGTATAATAGTAATTGACCATTTACATAGAAAAAACTCAATCTAGAAATCTTGTAAAGTTTGTTTACGACATACACCTGCACCGCAGGCTCCTCCATTCCAGACTTTAATAAGTATTTGTTTCCTTCCTATAATAACGACAAATGCTCATGGAATTGAATATGAATAATTGTTTACTCTTTCCAGTCAAATTTTCATATTACGAATAAATATCTAGGTATAGCTTGAAGAAAATTAAACTAATTATTGACATTTTTAAATTGAAAATTCCTTTTGAAAGAAAGGTCCCGATAATGCTCAAATCACATCAGAATAAAACTTTTTGGCCATATTTTTCCACAACATTTGTCTGAGGCCCAAGCGAATGGGTCACTATTTTTCGTCAACCTCGAAGAACATTTCCACTGACAAAATTGAGAGTTGCATCGCTATCAAGTTTTTTCAAAATCAATGAAAATCACCTCAAAAGGTGGATTCACACGGCCGTTCCAAACTTCGAGTTTGAAACTCAAGTTTGCCAAAGTTTTGAATCGCCGTTCCAAAAACTCCCTTGTGAACTATAAAAGTTTGAAACTCAATCCTCACAGTTCGAATCTTTTCATAGTTCACACGAAGGTTTTTGGAACGGTGATTCGGAACTTCGGCAAACTTGAGTTTCAAACTCGAAGTTTGGAACGGCCGTGTGAATCCACCTAAACAGAATTGGAAAAGATTTGTCTATGGACATTTGACATTTGCCCTCAGCCCCCCAGAGGGGCGCTAAGGCTGATTTTTGGGGTATTTTGCAACACGTTTGATTTTTTGTGGGCTAACGGTGCAAGATAATTACAATCAGTTTGCATATTAAAATTTAGGTTGGCATTTGTAATGTTATCCATATTCAAAAAAGCCCACTTAAAAAACCCACTGGGCAATTAAAAAAAAAAAAAAAAAGGGTTTTTTTCCAATCCTACTCACCGTCCATGATGGTGCTGACGAGGTTGAACGGCAGACACAGCACGTTGACGAGCAAGTCGGCGCAGGCGAGGTTCGCGATCAGCATGTTCATCGGACTCCTCATCCTCTTGCTCCTGTAGACGACGCTGACGACGAAGCAGTTGCCGGTGACGCCGACGATGAAGATGACGGCGTAGGCGACGCAGAAGAGCGTCGTCACCGGCCACGAGTACTTGAGCGCGTAGATGTCGAAGTCGTCGAGCGTCGCGTTGACGGAGGCGTTGACGGAGGCGTTGACGGTGAGGTTGACGTCTAGCATCCTGCTGGAGGTCTGAAGGGGAAATGTTTTTTAAGGTGGATTCACAAGGCCGTTCCAAACTTCCCAAGTTTGCCAAAGTTCCAAATCGCCGTTCCAAAAACTCCTGTGAGAACTATGAAAAGATTCGAACTGCGAAGATTGAGTTCCAAACTTTCATAGTTCACACGGAAGTTTTTGGAACGGCGATTCGGAACTTCGGCAAACTTGGGAAGTTTGAAACGGCCGTGTGAATCCACCTTTAGTAGTATAAGTAGTAGTAAAGTACGAATCAACTAATCGTGATACCCAGGTATATTCGCAAATATCGGAGTCTCTACCCATCCCGACCCTTCCCGACCACGGGCTTCTATTCAAGCGCTCGATTGCCAAGAATGAGCTGTAAACCCGTCCATTCATGCGCTTCATTAGACAATATGGATTCTTAAGATGTTTAGGGAATTGCGATTTTGATACTTTTGAATGCAAAAATGAATGTCTTATTGAACATAGATGAAAATCATTTTTTATTTTTCAAAATCGGTTCATAATTTTTCATGGCGCGTCGACAGCGGTATCATTTTGCGCACATTTTAAGATTCTGTTAACTTTATTTGTTAAAAGGGAGGATATGGAGAGGCGTCGAAAGGGGGTCCGGCCCGGAGGAGTCCAGCACTTGTGGGAAGGTCAGGCCGGAATGGGGACGGACCTGGGGGAGGGAGGCTTCGGGCCGGTGGGACCCGATTTCAGGAGGAACACCATTTTGAGGGGGAGGCCGGCCCGAAGGGCCCGCGAATTTGGGGAGAGTATGGGACTAGGTCGACCATGGACTGCACTTAGTTGGGACCAACTCGTATTGTGAGGCAGCCCTTAAGCCCCACCACCGCGTCAAGGTAGCAATCCATCTGTGAGGTGTTTGTTAGCATTTACAGTGACATGGGGAGAGGGTTGTGGCCTGAACCTGGTTACGTGTCTTCAAAGCGTTTTATTCAGTTTTGCCTTTAAACTAACAGAATTTTTAAAAAATTATATTTTAACGTCCATTTTAGGCAGTCGAAATAATGCGTTCAAATCGTTTTATTAAGTTTTGCCTTTACACTAACAGAATTTTTAAAATAATATATTTTAACGACCATTTCAGGCAGACGAAATAATGTCACACACTGGAGTACATTATGACCTCTGGTACGATACAATTATTTAATGGTTTTTATCGTATTTTACACTTATGAGGTCGTACCATAGGTCACAATGTACTTCAGTGTGTGCCATTATTTAGTCCAGTAATCTTGAAAGGCACGCTAATATCGGATTTTTAATATTCTGTTATTGTGAAGACAAAACTAAAAAAACACTTTGAAGCACCATGCGCGTCCCGTTATTTAATGCAGGCCTCTAAATGAGCAGGAGATCTATTCTAGAACGAATTTCCAATTCCATTCTGATGGAATCCGGGCACTGCCATTAGGATTAACATTGTATAGAATCGAATTCTATAGTGGAATTGGGAATTTAAAAGTTCTAGAATAGGGCCCCAGGTTGTGTTCCTCCTCTACTATAAACTTTTTCTCCGTTTCCTCCTTACTTCCTCACTGAAAGTCCCTTAGACGAGAGGCAAATGCTAGGAAGGTTCTCTACTAATAGGTCACGGTCGCCACCTTCCCACCGTCCATCCTTGCGTATATCTATCATCATCGTCATCGTCATCGTCATCGTCATCGTCATCGTCATCGTCATCGTCATCGTCATCGTCATCGTCATCGTCATCGTCATCTAGTTGCAAAACAGTGCGACGTTAAAACATATCTAACAAAACGAAGAAGGAATCTGCTCTGTAAATATTTCTGACAGATTGTAGGTATACTTTTCCCCGACACCTTGTGGATCAATATCCTGATTCCCATCTGGATATATCCCGGGAAAAGTAATTACTTTCGAAGTATTCGGTTACTCGGGAAAACAGCTCGACAGGCTTCTCTTATTAATATTATCATTCAAACCGCGGGGCATTTTTTCTAAGATTTCACTTCGAAAGTCAATTCCGACTCTGTTCATTGTTTTCTACTTGCGTTATAACAAACACGATTTGGGAGACATGGGCATGCGCGAAGTATGCGCGATGGTGGAGAAGTGGCCAAAAGTATTTTAAACATCTCAAACAAAACTTTCAGTCTTCGTAAAATACATTTAAAATAGTTTTATTTTGGCTCAATTGATCTGCCAAAACATTTTAATTGTTACAATCACACGCATTCTTAATAATTGACCGGATCCACCGCCTTCCTGAAGCTTGATCTTGTGTACTGACAGTTCATCTCGTTTGACTACTAATTCCTATTTAGGTGCTTTGTGATCACAACTGAACTTGGCAGATGACCTGTTGCATTGTGCAGGGGAGAAATCACACTGTTACTCTAATATAGATATTTTACATTTAGAGGATTTTGTAAACAATTGATTACAATGTTACCTGCCATCACAAGTTTATTTTGTTTTTTAAATCTTATGGGAAATAATACTTAATAAAATATCAATGTCTTAAACAATCAGGAACAATTTATAGCCAGATTCTTCAAAAATCATTGAGATTTTTAATTATTGTTACTCAAATACACTATTTGTGTGTAATTGATACACAAATCAACTCTTAAAATTTTAGTTTATAGAATTCTTGACTAATCTATGAAAACCGCAGTTCGGTAGGGATGCTGTAAATGTGGATTACCCCCCTCCCCCCTCCCCCAATGGTCGGACAGACGTCGTTCAATTTTTATCAAATCTCGACGAAAAATCTTCTCATTCCGCCTGCATAAAATCTCAAGTACCTGCATATTTCAAGACATCTAAATGTGAATGCAATACACGAATACATCAAGATTTGACCCAGTTTCGCCAGAGATTGGATGTAAAAGCTCACGGCGATATAATATTTTATTTTCTACTCTCAATACAAACTTTGCGCGCGTGTTTAATAAGTTTTAAATTGAATATGTGGATGGAAGTGGCCCGACGTGAGATCTTTGAGCTGTGTTACTCCGGGATGACGCGACCAATTCGGACCAATCAGAAAGTATATGAGATGTCGCATGAAGTTTGGTGCTCCAATTGAATTGATATGAGACATGGTTTAGCGTTCCATTGGCATTGGTCAAGGTGATTTTACTGATTTCTGTATTGAATTGACACTACGTTTATCAAGGAGTTGAAATCAAAATTGTCCTTATTAGTTTTTACCTTATTGTATGAAACGATTTTCCCTGTTAGTTTTTAAGGTTGTTTTTTATATTTGTTATGTCTTCTTGTGGAGTTTTATTCTGTTAGAGTTTGTTTTTCCTTTGTTTGAACTCTTAACAGACCGAGCCACCGTCAGTTGTTCTGTAAGGCCGAGAAAGACAACATTGCAAGGTGAGCGCGCAATGAAGTCTTTCTCGGCCTAGCAGAACAACTGACTGTGGCTCCATCTGGTGAGAGTTTCATCTATGTGAAGTGCTTTATAAGCCATGTGATGAAGTGAATAAAAATAAACTTATGAAAGCTATCAAACTGAGCCAAATTAATTATTTTTCTGTAACTATCATGTCGTAAAAACTCAATAAGTATAAACTCTATGATGTTGCATATAAACTCAAAGTAAAGAAATACATCCAATGCCGTGCTAAACCATGTAGTTAAGGCTCATATGGTCATTCCAGGATTGTCATTGGTTATTGCCATGGCAATCTAGTCCTAATCAACTGCTTAATGTTAGCAAGGCATTGAAAAATGGCCCTTAGTGTTGATTTCTCGAACAATTTAATGGCAAAAGGAATGTAAAGTGACGGGAAGTTTTCAAACAAGAATTATGGCAACTTATACATTTCATAAATTTCGTAAATTTATAGTCCAAGGTAAAAAGTTTCCGAAAATTTCGAAAAATCATGAAAGTTTCGAAATGAAAAGTTTCGCTGGCCATCACTAGTTGACAGCCACAGGTTTCCCTGGAGACCAATTCTTGAGTTTTTATGTTTTGAAACCATGTGTGTTTGAATTGTATAAAACTTGAAACAGTTGACAACTATTGCTTAGCCCTCAACTTTTTTACGTTTAAAACAATGAAAACTCAAGAATTGGCCTCCTGTGAGAATACAGAAGGCAGAAGCGAGAAGGACATGTATGAATTCAGTAGGAGGAAGCAAGAAGAGAGCTTCATCGCAACACTGTTCTGTCACGTCAAAGCGGTTCCAACGAATACATTTGTATTCAACGACTTGTCATTGCCTTGTCGATTCCGACGCAATAGTTGATGTTTACAGAAGGCCGTGACTTGTTGGACATGCGCTTTGAGGTTGCGATTAAACAACGTGGAACAGTCATTTGGATTCACGGCTGGGAATGGGAAAACATTTCCATGCGTGTGGAATAAATAGCTGAATTAAACAGAATTGTTGATTCAAGAGTGCTGTTTTATTGCATTTGAAGCTTTGAATATGACGTCACAAAACCAGTAAAATTAATTTTATATGATCTCTTTCTGTAACTCGCTTTGGTGACGGACATAAATAGGAAGAGGATGAGGATGGATTGTGGGAAGGTGGCGGTCGTGGCCTATTAGTGGGGATCCTATCGACTGAGGAAAACCACGAGAATTAATTAGAAGGTTTCTAAGTTCCAAAAGTGGGTGTAACTTTGATAGGATGTTCACATGAACAGTCTGATTGTATATTAGTGGCACTTTTTTCATTTTTGCTCGTGTCTTTCGGATACGATAGGAATCCGTGAACCAATTAACCTCAAATTTTAAAAGTGTGTTGTTCAAGGATAAACTTGGGTAAAAAGTTACTAGGCAGATTTTTAAAATTAATTTTTATACGGGACCCACCGAGTCAAGTAAATAGCTAATTATTCACCAAAAACCAACTAATTACTACTAAGCAAATAAAATAAAATGTTACAAGTGATAACCCATAGTCTCCATCTAATCATGATAAAAATTTCAAATAATTTCTTCAACACATTTCGTCTCCAATCGTATCCAATAAGTGTCTACAACGCTGAGCAAAATCGCTCCCAAAATGAAATTGGCTCTGTTTTGTGCGTGTTCCGTGCTCACTTACCAACGCAACTCCAAGCAATTTCCTACAACTAAATGTGACATCGCTATCAACACATGTTTTGATCATGCACCTCGAACTACTGTGTAAACTGCATCACCTACAAGACGCCATGCTGTTCCTTGCACTGACGTCACAGAGTGTATGGAAGTGCTACACACACATTGATTGAGATATATTTAGATGTTATTGCCGGCAGCACTCAGGGATTGAGAGAGTGTGAGTATGTACAGCATGTCCATCATCAACATGAAGAGATGAGAGAAAGATGCACGGGAGAGAAATCTCCGTCTTTGTCATACACATGATTTGTATACTTTTTTATTGATTTGTTACCTTGATTATTAATTTGCCATTTTTTGTTGATTTTAGTATTATTCTTGTGTGTGTACACAATTGTGTGTATTAGAGGTAGAAGGGCGGAAGTCCACTTCAATGATTCTTGTGGTGAGCTCATAAATCAGTATTTTTGTATTCATCCAATCATATTTTGTAATGGTGACATGAGTCATTGTGTAAGAGAATGCTTTAACATTATTATTGACAATAATCAGTCAAATGGCAATAAGAGCTTGATTACATCATTCCAAAAGTATGCAACTCAAAAATTGTTGTAATTGTTACTACGAAATAAAAAAATCAGATAGAAAGGCAATGTTGAAATAACCATTGGAAATTTTTATGATTTGGCTATTTATTTGGTATCACTCCTTTTCAGTGCTGAATTTTTTTATATCCTCTATTTTTATTAGTTGACAGAGACTTGGCTGCCTATTTTTAACGGAGTGTTTTTCTCAGAATTACTATTATTATTACATAAACAGGAAAAATAGACTTCGGGCCTTCTACTTCCGAGGTACAGAACTTATATTTTTCATATTGTTATAAATATTTTTAATTTAATTATGATATTTATTATTTTGATAATGTTGTGATTATCATGCTATTGTATTTCTATGTGATTTTCATTTTTGTCCAGAGTGTAAACTGAATTACTTTTCTGCTCCTCCCTCACACATGAGCTATTGACTAGATAGCTTGACATTATGACAGACGCTTTGGCAACACTGTAAGCTTGTCAGCGTTCCATTTCAAAAGCTTCCAAACCATCAACGTGTCGTGCTCATCTCAGTTGTCAAACAACACTCGTCCATGCGACCAGATATTAACTGTTCAGTGACACAAAGCCAGGAAATTAAACACCAAGTACTTAATTTTTAGAGTTTTCAGAAACAAAACGTGTAGGTTGTCAACTTTTCGACACGCATTTTTTTCTATTTGTGGTTTTCGATGTGCAGCCACCGTAGCTGTGTATGGGGGGGGGGGGAGGGGGTTATGGGGGCCCGGAAATTTGGATCGAATGAGTAGCATAAAAATGATTAAAAAGTCAAAATATCGACAAACAAGAGCAATAAAAGCAGAGTAATTTAAAGAAGTTAAATAATCAAATCGACCAAAATTTGTGTTTAAATCTCGTTAAAATGCGCTAAATTGAAAAATAAAAATGTGTCATTCTGACAATTGAAATTCAGAAAATCAAAAGAAATAGCTCATACGTGTTAAATTTATCACTTAAAAGTTAAAACAAGTACAAACAATCTGTATTTAATTGTTCACTCGTATAATGCATGTTTGATGATGCTGGACGATTATTACAGCGATACAACGAAATAAAGTATATTTTGACAGGTATGTTGCCAAAGCATTGCATTTTATTTTTTATTTTTGATTATGAAACATCTGAACTTTGTTGATGACGTCGTAGGGGAAGGAGATCTACTTTGGTCCATTTCGAATAATTATGTTAAATTACTTACGGTCTGTTTTTCAATATTAACGTTAAACAGTTAGGGGTCATTCTATGATTTTATGGTTGCCATGGTAATAAAGTCCTAATAATTTTTTTTATTTTAACACAGAATTAATAAACCGACTCTTAAAAGTTATATTTGGGACTCGACGTTGAGAAATGATCAGTGTAAGAACTTATGACGTCATAAATATGATATCTTCGTGATTCGCGAGTGCAGAGAACAATCTATTCGGAGAAGAAGTTCGCAAATGCATTGCATATTACCTCACGTTATGCCCGATATTCTCTGATGGGAGCCAAGCAATGCACTTAATCGTCAAGAAGCTTTTAGCTGATTGCTCGGGGCATCTTGGCATCATACCGGTTTGCATCGGACCAAGTTGGCACAGGAAGGCAATTGAACTCCCATGCATTTCAATGACGGTTTTCCGCGGTTAAGGCGAATGATGGGAAGGTTTCCATTAGTAAACACCAAAGCTTGCAAAAACAGCGAAAACACAATGGTTACGTGGTTCGTGTAAACGTTTCTCAAATTTATTATCTTATTTGAAAATAAGAAAGTTTCCTATTTCTAACTAAATTGCTCTTTAATATTGAATATTTTAAATAAGGACACTATACAGAAACATAAAGACATCAGCATTGACTTCTCATTTAGTTAATTTGTCTTGTCTTTTATTTTGACATCAAATCTTTCTATATCACGAGGAAATTTATAGAATGATATTCTGTCATTGCTGAATCCTGAATCCTCGATTTGTTCATCCAAAAATGGCACAAACACACACAAATAATATTGGAATAGATTATAAAAATAGCTCCACACACCTATCTTTCAGGTTCTCATCTCTTGACCCCCCCCCCCCCCCCCCTGTGACGTCAGATAATACCACCCTATTGTATTTAAACATAATATTTACAATTAAATATTGTCGTTCCGATTTTAAGTTTGTGGAAAATCTTTTACAATTTCGTTGGCCCAATGGAACCAGCGAATTTAATTTAATTTTGTATTTTTTGCTTTATAATTTTTTCTGTTTTACTTCAAAAGCAATTGTTTTCGATTTTCTCCTGATGAAGTTTTCTGAAACTATATCCGAATATAGAGATAATTTGATGTAATATAATAAAGCTGGTGAACCGTCTCAAAAATTTGGTTTTATTTATATATATTATATATATATATATATATATATATATATATATATATATATATATATATTGTGAGTATTTTACAGCACAGGCCGTTTCTCACACCCCAATCGCCACCTCTCCTTGTCCATCCAACCATCTTCCAGCAAGTTTCTTCTCCCCATTGCCTCCTTTACATCTTCTTG